>JAHSPW020000009.1:9157500-9482500 GCA_019985065.2 Arctostaphylos glauca | reverse complement strand
TCTCAAGTCTCTGATCTCGATTGTGCAATGCAATGTAAATCTGGGCTTTGTGAGAGCTTGAGTTTGTCATCTTCCTTGTCCGTTTAAGCAGTCTATCCTACTGGAGCCTATTGAAATGGCAGAGGAATTGAGAATCCTATTATGCTTGTGTGTAGCACGGATTATCGAGCTTCTCGTGCGGTTGGTTCTTTTTTAACTTCTTGCCGAATCTAATTCAACAATCATGGTGAGAAACCTCTTTTCGTATTAACCGATCAATGGAATCAAGAAAAAGATATGGTACAGCAGTTTTTCTGAACGAGCCTCTGAGGTCTCCAGTAAGTGGAGATTCTCCTGCAGAGTGCTGAATGAATGGAAGACATTAACGTTCAGTTGGGAAGGTAGGGATATCCGATCCTACTGTCATTATGTCTTTACAATGCTACTTTTTTAACTCTTATTTGTGACCTGTACTCTGATCTTCTTGGGTAAATAATCGATCATCTTTTATTTGGATAGTGAGTACTTTCTACAATGAAAAGTCAAGAATAATAATCGAACTGAAAGAGCTTATCATGATGACTTAGTAAACAAGCAATCACTTATGTAGGCGTCAACTTCCAATTCTTTCTCTTCTTTCATTTGTATTTTAAATTTCGTTGAATCAAATAATTGCGATATGAAATCATGTTAATTGAATATCAATATGTATGCAATCTGTTTTTGTTCAGATCACATACTTCTTGATATTCAATTTACATGATTTCAGACCACGTTATTCTCTTTAATGAGATCTAAAATATGGACAGAACTGATTATTATCGGTTAAATCAGTTCGCATCCAGCTGTTCCCCTCTAATTCACAAGATTTTAGGTTTTATACACCATTCTGTGCAAATCATTATTACGTCCAAATGAGTATGAAGGTCAAAGATGTTCTTTATTATGTTGGCCTGAAACAATAACAGAGGCTGCAATCTTTCTTCAAGTGGACGTAAAAAATGTGGAAGTTATAGGGGGTGGGGCCAAAAGTTCATCCCTGCTTCGAACTAATAATAAATCAGCAAATCAGAAAATATTACTGCACTATTTATTTTCACCAACTGATATCCACTTGCAGCTATCACTTTGAATTTCTAGAGTCCAGCTTTTGGATCATCAGAGCCTGCTGCAACAACTCCCATACCACCATCTGATGAAACACCCACTTTTTCCTCGTCACTTATTTTTACAAGAGCAGGCTTTTCAGCATCAAACTCCTGTGCAAGTTTGTCGATTTGGCGAAATTGATATGGCCATCTAGCATTGTATAGAAATTGTCGAAGATCAAACCGATTGTCCTCCGGTGAGTAACTCTGCATGAAACATAGAAGGATTTGGTGAAAATTGCAAAGATAGAATTCACTTCGAATGTGTAAGCTTTGGGTTTGTATCGAGAGACCTCAGCATGGTAGGAAGGTGTCAAAACGGTCATTTTGTGTCGATTGATCGAGTAATACTTGAAGAAGTGCTTCACTTTATCAGCCACCTCTGATGGAGAAAGACTTGCACCCCATTTATAGCAGAGATTCTGGCAGAAGAAAGATGATTGAAAAACAAAAGAAAAAGAAGCCTAGGTTAGGTATTCAAGAGAACAGTACAACGAAGGCCCGCAACCTTTCAAATTTAAGATGTAGAAAGATAACAAGCTCATCCCATCCTCTGAAACTGAAAGTCCCATTTTCAAACAGCTTCAAATTTAGGTTCCAATTTAATCTACTTGATACAACTTCCATGCAATCCTGATCAGTTTGGGTGTAAGTTTAGAGCTTTGTTTTAGGATTATTCTCGTAAAACAGATCATGTTTTGTTTTTTCTTCCCGTGTATCAAACCAGAGTCAATATGTTTTTGCTGCCATAACAAAGTTGAACGATAAGACTCCACTGCTGCTGCTGTGGGTTCTTCCAATAAGATTAGGTAGTTTAAAACAAACCTTGAACATGGATACAGGACCACAGCGGTAAATCTTCCGTAACCTTCCATAGGCTGAAAGTTCCTCATATGTCATTCCCATGTCCACTTCATCCAGCTGTTCACAAAGAGAAAATATATAAATAAAGTGTAGCATCAGATCTTGACCAGCATAACTGTAGAGCTTCTTTGGAGTCCAGAAGATAAAAAAAAAAAAAAATTGTGAAGTTGAATAAAAATTTGGCATGTCGTCAACATCAAGAAGGTCCATGCAAGTCAATGCGTTACGAGAATGAGTTTGAATGGGTTGAGATGGATACAGGTCCAGTACTTCATGGCAGACAATACTGTAAGATCCATAGTCAGTAACAGGAAGGGTCAATCCTCTCCATCTACTTGACCAACATACTTGATTGAGCAAAACCATGGGCAAACTTATTACCTTCTTTTAGGCAGTGAAAAATGGAAAGGATGAAAAAGATAATACATCAACGAAAACCACCCCCCTAGTTGGACCAACTATGACATGTGCTTGCTGTTCATAAAAACATATGAATCTTACTGTTAGCACTCCATCCACACAAACTAAAAGTTGATAGGTGCCTTGAAACTTGGACATCAAGTTAAGAAAAAGGTCTTATAATCTAATATCAGTGGACATCCACATCAAACTCTCTAAACACCCTCCTCCACCAATTTGGGGCGAAATTTTTTGGTTCAACCCCCACATCAGCCTCCCTATCCCTTCTCCCTATTTTCCAAAATGAATAGTGACTCCCTAGTTTTAGGGTGTCACTATTCACTCCTAACATTTTATTTTTATTATTATTTTCATTTTTTCTCCTCCCTTATAACATTTGAATAAAATATAAACGGAAAAAAAGAATATTTTAATAAAATAGGAATAGAATAGGGAGTCTGATGTAGGAGACATTACAAAATATGACTCTCTAAAATAGAAAAGTGGGATTTTCTCTCTAATTTGGTGCAACAAATAGGGAGACTGGTGCGGATACTCTTAAGCTGGTGTTTGGTGCACCTTTTAATTATGTTATTGTCAGATTTTAGAGAAAGAGGCAAGTAGAGATACATACCGCTTATCAGAAGTTCGGATAGCAAAAAGACAGAAAGCAAATATTTCTCAACACAATAATGGGAACAGTAAAAGAACATCCGAGAAGTTACCACTGAGCTGTTAAGGGAGAGAACACAGTCGGAAAAGTTTGTAACAGTGTTCTCTGTGATCCTTGATATCTTAATGGAGGAACTTTTGGCAGAAAAAAAAAAAAAATAAGAAGGAAAAGATATCAGGAATATCAATGTACAAAAACCGTTAACTAGATACCTGGCTGTAGTTGGACCGTATAGGCTCCAGTTCAGCAGTGGGGGGAGCGGCTTCAATTTCTGCTAAAGATGCATAGCCAAGATGGGTGGCAGCCCATCGCAGAAATCTCCGAAGATCCTGCTTACTAATGCTTCCAATTGGATTTATATCTGCCGAACTGCAATCATACTGCACAAGAAAGATTAATGCCCTCTCATTTAGGACACGATTATAGTCATATGAGCAAAACAAAAGCTAGATTGGAAAACACAATACTAAATTATTCATCAACACTCTTCGTTACTAACAAAAATGGACATAAAAAATAAATATGATAGACCGTTGATGAATTGCACTAAGCATCCCAAATTCTTCTTCTTATGTAGCCCTACTTCACGGCATCATATATTAAGTTCTCTTTCTTGAAAATCATCCATGAAATACATGAAGTAACCAAGGCCAGCAGTAACCAGAGCCAAAAAACCCTGCTATATCAACAAATTTCTCCATGGATGTAAATACCTTTGTCAGGTAACCACGCAACCCTTCATCCACATTGGAGCTACCTAGTACCAGATAAAAACCCGACTTGTTATGGACCCAAGGCATGAGTGATGCTAACATAAATGCCAGCACCATTCTTATTCGAGCTTGAATATTCTGCAACCCCAAGTTTTCAATGTTTGATCCCCCGTCTACCTACAAATATAGAATCAGGTCAAAAGGTTTACTCAAACAAAAATACATGTTATCCTGACAACATGTAAAGTTGCAACCAGTTTGGCCAGTGAATTACAATGAATTGGCTTCTCAAAATACAGACTGAAATGCATGAAAAACCTGTCACCCAGTCACGTTTAGAAAACATGCAATGTGAAGTAAAATTAACCTTCGACTATTTGAAAGATAGATACATTCCAAGGACAAGATTTTAGGCATAAGCTGCAACTGCCATCTGCGGGAACAAACTTCGAGTACATGTTAAAAATAGTAACTTGGCAATTTAACCCTTGTAACTTCACCTTGTAGCGTGGTCGCTTTCCCGTAAGTGTTTGAAAGAGAGAAAGCAGGGCAGAAACAACACCATCTATGCAAACATCTAGATGCCATGAGCCAATTTCATCTGCCAGCGCCTTTGCCCGCGCTCTTGTTGCTTCAGAACTGTAATGAAGAAAGCATGTTAAGGATCAATAGAAGATGGCAAGACTTCAGTCTTGTAATTGCACTGTATAAGAATGCAATTTACATTGTCGAAAAGACAATTAACTAGGAAAAATCAGGAAGTTACAAAACAACAGGTTAGCGTCCCGCGTCACAATTATCCTTTCACATGAAATCCAAGGCAATGGCATCATACACGATCCAACAAGGAGGGCAATCAGGCTTGGTTTAAATGAGCCATAATCCCACAAAGCCAGCATTTTGGCTGAGGGCCAAACATTAGATAGTTGAAATCATACAGAAAGAGAAATACTGTTTCGAAGGGGTCAGGAAATATCCAGACTATAACGATGACAAGAAAGAGTCTATGTCCAGTGCATCCAGATTATTGGAAAATGACAGATTAAGCTCCCAAAGACACTCACAAAAGATGCTAGCAGCCATTGTGGCCTTTAAGGCTGTGCAATGTGGGAAAAAATTGACATCCAAAACAAGGACTCATGTGCAGAAACAAGATATATGCACACTCCCAATATAGCTTAAGATACCCTGATGAACTTAGGACTTAGGAGTGTCAGTAAGGGAAAATTCAGTGCTAGATTAACCAAATAGGAAAGTTAACAGGAAGTGTAGAGCCTTGTTATGCTTACAACCCACCTATTTTCAGATCCCATAAATACAGTGTAAAATATACGTTTGGCAAATTCTTTGCTATCAGCAGGAAACTGCCCATCAGTATAATGGCCAATTCTTATAGCATCAGCTTTGACTTGTTCATCCCCATTTTCAATTTCTGCATGCCCAAGTCAACATCAATCAGTAAATAACAATAAAAAAGGGATATTCAAGATATCTGGTTCAGGGTTCTAGGTCACAAAAGACCTGTTTCTGTGTTCCTCTTTGTTGCTCTTCAAACCCGAACTCCAAAAAATTGAAGACAAGGCAGATAAAAGCTCAAAAAGAAGCCCAGGACTGTTTAAACTACTGACCAGTAGAGGGATCGTAGTCCTCTGTGCTTTAAAGCATGGGGAGTTTCTTTTTCAACGTTCATTGCTGTAATTGATTGGCTACAGTCTACAATCATGTCTAGATGATTGAACAGGGAATGCAAGGGGTTCATAAACTTCAAATTCTGAGGTTCAATTGCCAGTAGTGAATGCGTCAGTAGAACCAATTAGTGATTCTTTCCAATCTTTAGGTTAGCATAAAAATCATCATTATCTTTCAAAAGTGCCATTAATGATTCAACAATGAGATAAGCGTGGCCGATGAAGCAACATCAAATGCATCCACTAGTTCAACAACGATTACTCGTAAGATAAAACTGCATTAATCACTTATGAGTTGATTAGAGAAAGATATTTGGAACGGTATAAAAAGTGCCTACCTTTTACCACAAGCTGGCACATGCAGCCAACTATAGCAGCAACAGATGAGCTATCAGCACCACCAGAAAGTGGAAGCAAGAAACCAGAAGCTCCACTTCTTCTTAAATAATCCCACATCCAACAACCAGGTCCAAAAGCTATTTCCTCCTCAGGAGAGTGATATTTAATCTAAAATGAGATATCAATTACATATCAAAATTTGACTGAATAAAGCCACACTTCAATAGGTATATGCACTGTTAAGAAAGAGAAGAAGAAGAAGGCATATGCAGAAATCAGACTGCAGAACAGCTCAGAAAAGCCAGTAGAATGTCAAATGTGAAACAAATTAAAATCAGTAGGAGGCAAACCATTGCTGAAAATAAGAACATTTTTCCACGATGGATAAAAGCTTTGACCACTTTTTCCTGACCAAGATCTTACCTCAAGTGGACTTGAAAGGGACATTTGCAGGTTAAAAGGCTGACAAAGCTTGTAGGGTGTTGCTACTGATGGAACTTTTGGGTTGCAACTTGCTTGCTCTTGAAAACTACTTATAGATCCTCTCAGACTAGCAACCTGCCATCAAGTAGTTGATGAGGAACTTCAGGTTTAAACATGCAATGCTGATAAAACCATACAGTGATCCAAAATACTGTGAACTAAATATCCAAATAAATCCTAATTGTTTGGATTATGATGTCAGGTAGATCCACTCTTTCACACACCAGTACATGAGAAATCTATCATATGACCCAACTTGTGCAACAGCATAATCTATCAGAGAAAATTGTTCACACTAATGATGAGTCAGGTGACACATCAACCAACTATTACTATGTGGCTCAGGATTAAAAAGGAAGGAAAGAAAAGTATAAATTTGATGATATATCAACAACCAGTAGCAAAGGAGAGACTGTACAATTGCATACTTTGTTTCATTCTTGTCACATGTTTTATTCCACATATCACTTGAAATATTTTCCAATGACTTGTGTTGGTTATGCTGCTTTCAAGCTTAAAAACCTAATTGAGCTGCTCTTTCATATTGGTCTATGCCTATACTCATGAATGTGAAAATCAAGGAATACCGGGAACTGGTAGGATGCTAAGATGGGGGCATGGTAAGACCAGGAAAGACCTGATTAGAAGTGAGTACATTCAGGAAACGGTAGGAGTAAGCGAGAAAACAAGTTAAGATGGTGTGGTCACATACAACCAACTGCTGAATGAAATAATAAAGAAAAATGTTAAGATATCACTGTTGAGTGAAATTTTAGGAGGGGAAAGACCTGATATGAAATGTTATAACATCATGAAATATGTACTGGATTAATTTAACCGAGGTTATTGCCCTGGACAGGACAGAATGGAAGAAGGTATTCATTAAGTTTGAGCTTAACCCAACTGAGACAAGACACTACTTGGTATGGTTCGATTTGGACAAGTTTATAAGGGTATACGCATGCTTAATCAGCCTATTTTGAAAAACTCAAAAAACTAGTGTTGTCAAAAATATTGATCTCGGGAGCATTATGTGCTCCATAAGGATAATTTTCAGTCCCCCCGACTACTTCTTGCACCTGATAGAAATCTTCAACAGTCGTCCGCAATAATTTACAAGTGATAGTATTTTCAAACTCAGATCCTTGAAGAAATGAGAAATAGTAGCAGCACTGATCAAGGAGAATATAGTTTTCTAGCCTTCTAACTTAGAACTGCTGCAGCTGAATTGGGATGAAAGTGAAGTTGGAGCATACCGCATCAAGATCTATTTGAGCAACCACCACCTCAACATCCTTCAAAGAAAATTGTGAGCCTTGAGCAACCACATCCCCATTCACAACAACACAGGAACATCCATCTGCCATAAATAAAATAAAGTATTTCTTATTATTGATAAATAGCAAAATGGTTACTGAAAAGGGTACACCATGTCTAAGCCGTACCGGTAGAAGTCAACAAAGTTCTTGGCATTTACCGTAATAAAGGCGGCCACCATCGCATCCTTGGTGATTACTGTACATATAAACACCTCCACGACAATGTGTAGCTCCTATAAAAGCACGAAGGCGAAGGTCAAGTTTTCGTAGTTGGTGGTGACTTCCACTAGCATTCATAAACACTTCAACACCACTCAATGCAAGCTCAGCATGCGGGGGAGCGGGAGTAAAAAGCTCTTCACAAACCTCAGCTGCAACAGCTCTGTCAGCAATGTAGCAACAAATAGAAAGTCACATGACAGCTAATCAAAAGTACTGAAAAAAACCAAGCAGTTAGGCTGATAATGCATGCAAACAATGTTACCCTGCCCAAACACCTTATGGAAGTCATTGGTGCAAGATGGCAGCCAGGTGCATGTTAGAAGCACAAAGGATGATCTAGTGCCGAAGTTAAGCAAATAATGCAAATCTTAGAGAGAAATATAACTCTACCTCCAGTAATGAACATTTACATCTAGGGCTGTGTTTCAATCATGCATTTATCAAGGTTTTTATGTAGGGAAACGGAAGATAAGAAGATTATAAAGTTTCCTGATCATTTACTATTCCCGTATTAAATCCCTCAACAATCCCATAATCCAAACAGACTAAAATAAGGGAATCAACAGTAACTCCTCTTAGTCTTCTCTACATGTTCTCTTTTCCAATTGACGCTCAGCCTGGAGCTTTGAATTTTTTCAACTGTTCACGAAAAGCTTATATTCATAAGCGAAAATAGGGAAGGGAGCAATGTTTAATATTTGTTTAAAAATCAATCTCATTGGAAATACAGATTCACACAAAAGCAACATCACAGAAGCAAAAGGTGAAGCCATGGAGATGATGCAACATACGTGTCCAAAAATTGGATATATCCATAGCCAAAAGGCACTGTTTGCTGCGACAAAGCAGTGGAAATTTCACATGGAAGCTGAAAGTCCACAAGCTCTTTGTGCTTCCATGCTGTAAACCATCGAAGTTCCCTGTAGTTGCCGTCATTTGCAAGCCACATCTTTGGACGTATCATGATAATTTTTCTGTTCAGACATAATACTTGACAATTGTAACGCTCTGACCCTTTAATAACAGGCATACCAAAGCTACATAATATGCCGTCGGTCCAGTCGCCGAGTAAAATATCCTTTAAGCACTCCCATCTGCAATTGATTTACTTCAAAGTCAGAACTAGAAATTGAATTATAGCCACTAGCAGGCGCTTTACATCTTCGAAAACAAGTGTTTACCTACAGCATCACGAAAAAATCGGTGGTACATTTGTTGGCATGGATAGATTGACAATAGGGTGAGAAGCAAATGAAGATGGGATCATCTTTAGTACAAGACAGCCCTCGTTACATGAATGCAAACAGGAATCATGCCCCCGTCTTAATGTACGGCAGCAGAGCTACGTTAGGCCTAGTGGGGGCAACTCACCCCACCGAGGTTTGAATTGAGGGGGCAAATATGATAACGTGAAATTGATTCAATTGACTTACAAAACGAATTAACGGGAAGCAAAAAGCGTTGAAGTGAATGAACTGCATCTGCTTACGCATGAGCGACGGTGTCGAGTTCCAAGAAATGATCTTCGCAGCCATAGCCGGTGATTTCGAGCTCGGGACCGAGCCTGATGACAGCGCCTGCTTCTTTAGCCCTAGTAACAGATTCCTTGATGTTGTTGAGGTTGCAGTCGAACTCCATAGCCCATTGATTCAAGTTGCAAGTGGCCACCTTCAACAACCTCATCGTCAAATTCTGCTCCACAAATTTTCTGGTAAACGAACCAAGAATTGAAGGGAAATTTATAAGGACCAATTGAATCAACCGATCAGCGGGTCAAGCGGTTTATAAGACCAATATGGAAAGACTGAAGATTTCCCCGGCAGTGACAGATTTTCCACAGAGAGATTTAAAAGACGTTTATATTTGCAATAATTCTAAGAATACAGATGGATTCTTTGACCCGTTTACAGATAGAATTAATGTTGGGCCACCGGAAGTAGTGGGTTGAAATTGGGCCCATTGATCGAAGCTTTGGACAACCATCAAACCGAAACGAATCTAACCCGATAAACATTTTCCTCTGGAATAATGCTACAGTCTCAAAAATTAGACTAAAATATTTTTCCAAATCTAAAATTAATAATCTTAATTTTTGAATTAGTGACACCATAAATACAAGTGAATTATAATAATTAATTTTGAATTCGAGAAAATTTTCTTGATCCAATTTTGGGGACCGTAGAGTTTTCCTTTCCTCTGTAGGTTTCATTCATTTGTTAAAAGATTAATGCGGGAAAAAATATTTTTGTAAAAGTTTTAGTTTAGTGAAGTAAAAGTAAAGGAGAAGAAAAAATATTTGCCTTTGTGTGTTCATTGATAAAAGAAACGTGTAAAAAAGTTAAAAATCAATAATTTAATTGTTTAAGAAAGTAATATAAAAATAAGATTTCTTAAAATTTTGTATTTTTGGTATTTTGAGGAAAAACTAATTTAAAAAAAAAAAGGATCTCTTAACTTTTCATCTAACTGAACACATAAAAACTATAAAAAAAATTAAATGAAATATTCTCGTATTTTCATTTTATTTTGAAGAGGGCGATAATCTCTGATAATTTTATCTTTTTGTTTAAAAGTGAATTATTTTGACCGTTGTCTCAACTGTCAAATATCACGATCCAACGTACTCGAGAGCATGAAAAGACAACATTGTTCTTGACATATAAAGAGTCATATGGTTGGGTTAATTTTTTTAGCGACCCTTAAATTATTATTGAGTATCACTTAACAGCCATCATTTTTAAAATAAATCACTTTGACCACTTGCATTATCGAATACTCCAGTATCACTATGACTCTTGAAGGCATTTGTTTTATCACGAATGATTTGTTTTGCTTATTTTTTTTTAAAAAAAATGAATTAGATTTTGGATTTGTAGATTTGACGATGAGTTTTTTGCCATCGAATCTTCAATAGAGCAATTTCAACTTAAATTTATTAATCAGTTGGTGTTTCTTTCATTCTCAAAATAATTTTTTTTTTCTCAATCATGATATTTTCTTTTTGTGATAAGAACCCCTTTTGAAATATGTATTTGTTGAGGAATGCATACACAATACACATATTAGGGGCTTTTCGTATTATATTCGGGGATGTGAATTTTTATTAAAGTGGGTTTTTGAGAGATGAGGAGTATTTGATTAATTTGTGCATCCTGTTAGGTTTCGTAATTGAGGAATTTGTGTCTCTAAATTTGGAACTCGAATTTATTGGGTGATGATGATTTTTATCGCGTGGTGATAGCGTGTGAGTGTGCAAAGAGAGGAAAAGAGAGATTTTTTTTTAATAAGCTAAAAAATAAGGGTATTACCGGCATGATATTTGTTCTCCCTCCAAAAACAATTCTCTGTTAGGTATCCTTGTGAACATTTAGTGATGATAATTTAAGGAGTCAAAATGATTTATTTTAAAGATAATACTGGTTCGTTTGTTAACAGTTAAAATTATAAAAGAGATAATGTGGATATAGTAAGAGGGAATATAGTAGGAGAAAAAAATTATTATAGAGAGGTAAATAATTATAACGAAAAATTGGTCAAAAAAATAAATCTGTGTTGATTTGATTCATTAAGGGCGTGTTAATTTAATATAAGAGTTAGGGTCCATAGGAAGTTTTAACGCTAGAGGTCTTTTTCAGATTTGTCCCTGGACGGAAAGAGATAATTTAATCTGATAACATTATTACTTCAAAAATTAATAAATAACGTTGTTTGTTAATATATCTGTTAAAAACAACAGATGATTTTAACTAATAAATATTAATAGATAATTTTATCTAATAAAATTATTGTTTCAAAACTAAAAAATAAAGTTATTTTTTAATAGCCGAGTCAGATAACATTATATGTTGGTTTGATATACGTATTAGTCAAACTAGAAAGCATAAAACATATAATTTTATCTCATAACATTATTATTTTTAAAACTAATAGATAACGTTATTAAATTATCTGTTTAAATTGACAAAAATGTTAACCGATAAATACTAACAAATATATTAATCTAATAAAATAAATAAAATTATCTGTTAAAAAGGACAGATAATGTTAAGTGATGAAGACTAACAGGTAACTTTATTTAATGAAATCATTATTTTTATATCTAACGAACAAATAACGTTATCGCGTATTTACTAAAAGGGATATCTAACAAACAGATTATGTTATCGTGTGTTTACCAGAAGAGATATTTAATGAACAGATAATGTTATCGCGTGTTTTATCAGAAGGGTATTTTTGAAACTTATGCGGTAAAAGGATTTTCACCTTTAATTTAGTTTGAGACAGACTTAAGGCGTTAAAACTCCCTTCAGAAAGACTTTTGACCAAGTCTCCCTAATTATAAAGGGTTTGATTGAGTATTTTTTGAGAAATGAATACGATAGATATGAATATGTAGATGGATATTTTTATAATTAATAATAATATTTTTGTAAATAAAAAAATTAGGAAAAAAAATAAGATCCGGATAAAAAGAAAAGTGTCTAAATTGTATATACCCTTGCAGATAAAATTGATAAAACTTGAACTCCGTGTAATATATTTAAAGTCCAAAATAGTTAATAAACTCGGTATATAACAATCCGAATTAACATATTATGTTATACCTCATTTGACCCTAACAACCGGGCCTAGTGTTAAGTGATTCGGCTTCCTTTATCGCAGGAGAAGGAAAGAGCCTGAGGCCCTGAACGCGAGAAAACTTTTCGTTCTCTCTCTTCTTCTTCTTGAACACAAAGGTTCCTTTTGTGCGGCTGAACGGGGAACGCCAAATTTCCTGTACGACATTCAGTTTGTAGAGCTCGTTCACAAGTCCAGGTTAGAACTCGTCTATTTCACTGCTCGTCTGGTACTCTCTCCCTCTCCTTCTGCACTTGTATGTATATATGTTGTTTCGTGTGGGTTAAGCTCCCATCAGTCATATATAGTTCAATTTTTTCCAGTCTGTGGTGTGGATCTACTGCTGCCAACTACACTACGATCCATAGCTAACTCTATGCCACAATCTATGTAATTGCCCGCAATTTGTAAACCCTTCATATTGGTAGAAGGTACTGTTAATATTAATGTACCTAGTTAGTTTAGGATTAGGATTATGTACCTAATCTGTTTAGAACTCTAACTCTATCTATAGGAGCCTTTGTACATTGATTTAACACACAACAATATACAGAGTTTCTTTCTCTCTCAGTAAATCTATCAGGTACAAACAATACAACTCAAAGCAATAATTTCAACGGAACAACTTGGCCCCTTATACATCCAAAGTTTAATCGATCCATGTGCCGCCTTAAGATTATAAACACAGTAATTGAATTACTAATTATAAAATAGAAAAATATACATTTCTGCTAAGTACATAAACATCAAGATGAGTCTCCATAAAACTTGAAGCCCCAAAATCTCTACAATTGAGAACTTTCAATACCAAAAAGAAATCATTCAAGGGCTTACAATAGCCACAACTTTCATACAATGATCATACATATAAAAAAGAAATCATCTGGGCCTTCAATACCCACTACTTTTGACCACAAAATTTACAAATCCACATGAACTTCATTGCATCTGTATTTAGAAAAAGCACTAGGTTAAGACTTGAATGTAATAAAAATAATAGCACGAAAAAATCAGAATCAAAAGCATATCACCTGATTACATTGGGAACTCATTAAGCCAACTAAATCTTCACATGAAGTATCATCCCCCCTAACATTTCAGTGAACTTTGTGGAGGTACATCTTCAAAGTGTCCATAATTGTCATTCAAAACTTCATTAGAAGATCCTGAATCCAATATTTTTTCTAAGAAGATTAAAACTAACAGATATATAGTACCTCCGATAAATAAGGCATCGTGTGAGGAGTCGGAGTCGGAGTCGGAGTCATCATGTTCGATGTAGCAACTTGAGTCGGTTTGCCTTTCCTTTTTTAAAATCTTTTTTCAAGGCAACTTTTGTATCTTCTGTTTTCACGTTGAGAGAACTCTTTTCTTCAATCCTTTTACTTGTGCACCACTCGGGGTCGACATATCAGATGGAGTGGAGAAGAAGTGAAGAACACATTCTCCTCGCAAGTAGATGGAGAGGGCCCTTTACGTTCTTGAGGATATTGTGCTGTCAAAATTTCTTCTACTTTTGCATTGACGACAACATAATTCTTGCTAGGAGTTCACGTGTTTCTTTACAAACAACTGCCTTACCCACCAGCTTCACATAGGCAGAACACAAAAAATTATAGCTGGTATTCATCTCTAATTGAGGATTTTCCATAATTTCACGTTCATTAACATCTATTCTGCACCCAACTCTTGCTTTTTTAGTCCATCTCTTCTAAATGTAATGCTTAGGGATCATTATTTTTATTCTAAAATCAGTCAACACAAAATCCCAACGAACTAAAAAAAATTACAGTTGCAATGAGCAATGCCATCTGTGGATACAAAAGTATCCGTACAATGCTTAGAATATCCAAATAAGCTTACTGATAGACTAGCTCCCTTTGTATGCAAGACTCAACAACCATACACAGTGATTGGTCTTATTCATCTTGCAACACCTCAAAATTTGCTTCAGTGTAAACATCTCTAGCATGCCTCAAGATAGGAACATCAACCTTCAATATTAGTTTTTTTTTCTGGCTCATATCACAATTTGCAAGTACTTCCTTGTGGCGGCTATCTTCAATCGCCCTTTGAGAATGTTTAAAAAATTGCATCAAGTCCGAGTCAGACTTCAAGTAATTTTTTGCATCGTATACTTCTAAGATTTGAAACTCTTCCTCATCCACACAATCATCAACCCATCTATTAAAGTCATTGCGAAAAGAATCTAAACTCTTGAAATGGTCATTGAGAAGCTTTACTACATTTTGGGACAAATGCCACAAACACAATCTCTGATGAGTTTCAGGCATAACCAAAGGTATTGATTTTTCCATTGCAGCATCTTAATCTGTAAAAATTGTGTTAGGATTTTTTCCCCAACACTAATTACCTTCTTCAATTCTTTAACTCATTTATATGATATTTGTCTTATTACGCATAGCTTGTAGGCTTGTACACTGGATGATGATCACTTCAACCATGTTCTTTAATCAAGTCAATAGTAGTAAACCACAGTGGCAGTGTAGTGTCATTCGTCCTTCCATTTTCTGAGTGGATGCCTGTGTGCAAACCAGTCATTTTTCATTTTGTGATATAATTTAATTGTCTTAGGTTTTAGCAGGATTGCACAGGAAGGATTTCTTTATGGTTTGTTGGTCTTCTACTGAGTGGTTGTGGCATCAATTTCTTTATGGTTCCTTCATGGTCTTAATCAGGATAGAAATTTATCTTGGAAGGCACGTGAAAAGATGAGTTTTTGAACTTATTTGAAAACACTCATGAGAAGTTTAGATTGATCTGACCTTGGGGCTTCAGTTAAGATTCCTTCTTTTCCGTTGTATTTGAGTTGTCGGAAATTGATACGCAAACATTACACAGGGCTTTACTAATCATATGCGGTGACACTTGCTGCTAGCCATATATTTCCTGCTTAATGGAGTTTATACTTTTCAAGAAGATACACTTGTGGAGATGAATTCTGTAAATGTTTCGGTTCTCTGAGCATCACACGACCTACCTTTGAGAAACAACATTCATTTGTATGCAGTCCAGATTCGTACAGCAAACTATTGCTTATCTCTATGATTTAAACTAGATCTATGAAACTAGCAATGTGAGTGTTTGTTTTTACCAGCATTGCTAATCTCCATGCTCCCTCCAGCAAAGTAGCATGCGGACACATCGGCAGATTATGTAGAACCTTGCCCTTTTCTCCTTGAAATTTCTACTCGCAGATATGTGAATTCTTGCTCTCCTTTGCTCGGAAGATTCGGAGACTTCCATGGCTATCTTCCTCTGCAACAAAACCCTTTTTTCTTGTTTCTCTCTACTTACGGACAACCTTGCCGGTAAGAAATTTGTGTGGGAGTCACTAGAGTCTGTGTCAGGTTCTTTGGAAATCAGTAATTAGCTGTTGAGAGAGGTAGATGTCTGAAGATTGGAGTCTGCCAAGCTTTTGGCAGTCAACTGGGACCCGGGGACAAAAGTTCTCTGCTTCCAAATGCTGTCTTATAACGTATAAGCCAGAATTTCTGGTTTGTTGTCCCCTGAACCTACCCTTCTATTTCCACGATTTATTAGCTAAAAGACAAGGGCTATTAGCAGTTTGAATTTTGCTCTAGTTTTTTTATATTGAGTTCACGCCTGACCTTGAAAAAACAATGGTATACCCCACATTCCATTCTAATAAACGTAAGATGTCTTTGGATTCAAACTTCTGATCTGGTTATCGGGGGCCTCTTTATAGTTTTGCTTGCATCCACTACTTTTCAGCAATTATAACGTTTTGTTAATTAGTTTTTGCAGGATGACGCATGGTGTGCCTTTTTTCCTTAGGTTGTGGAATATCTGTAATACATATTTCACTGGGATAAAGATCCATTTGTCGCTTGTAATACGACAGTCCAATGTCATCCGTACTTGATGCACAAGTGACATGTTTAAGGTCAGCCCTCTTATATCAGTTTCGGTCATAGAACAAGTAATGCCCGCAGTCTCGTAATTTTGTTTGATTCTGTTCCGTGTGTCTCCAATTCATTTTTCTAACATTTGCTCTATTAATTCGGTAGTTATCTTTTCTGCCAAAAGAAGGGAAAAAAAGACAACTGTTTGCGACTTCTAAAATAGTTGTCGGCTTTTTGGGTGTGCAAGTTTGAGTTGCAGGAATAAGCTTATTCACATAAAAGTAGGGATGCGGTTGCCAACCTATTACCTCTCCGGCTCTCCCTGATTCTGTTAGAGGTGGGAGCATTGTGCGCTACGTAGGTATGACCTTGTTCATTGTCTTACATAAATTTGCATATTTTTAAAATTTTATTGTTTTTGTTTCACTTCATTTATTTAATTTTCTTTAGAATGTTTTGATTTTTGATTTCGTTGAGAATGAAGAAGTTGGAGATGTTGTTTAACTTTAAAAAAAAAGCTCCAGTGATGAAGTAATTAATTTAGCCTTGTAATCGTTCCAATTTCTGAAGCTTTGTCAAAATAGACAGAGCTACTTGTGGAACTGAAGGGACAACTGAGGAGCTTTTCTTTTTCTCTTTTTTCCAGTTATTTTTCTGGTTTTGGTTTCCTAGGAGAACCAAAAAGAAAAATTTGCAAAACGCTTTGCTTGGTAGGATGGGTTTAACCCTTAATATATTTGTTGCTAGATTTATTTGGCCTAATGTTTTGTTTGATTATTTTGTTCATTGTAGAATTTAATTTAGTCAAGTTTGATTGGATTAAATTATTTAAAGCGAGTGTTGCGTATTATATGCATGGTTTGATTTTGATTCGGAAGAAAATTAATGGAAATGCTCATGAACCCTAATTCATCAATGCTTTCTACTGGCAGCAAATTTGTCTTTTTGGGACATTGTTTTTTTATGATTAATTTTGTCTAAATAGTCTTGCTTATTGATTTTATTTAATCATATAATTATTACAAGCCAAATAGATGTGAAAAGATTTCCTTTACCACCAAACA
This sequence comes from Arctostaphylos glauca, assembly GCA_019985065.2. NCBI lineage: Eukaryota > Viridiplantae > Streptophyta > Magnoliopsida > Ericales > Ericaceae > Arctostaphylos > Arctostaphylos glauca. The sequence goes on along the minus strand of JAHSPW020000009.1, from coordinate 9,465,105 downwards.
TTCTTACAAATTTCTACTTGTCCAATGTTATTTCATCTTCATGAGCTCACATCTCAATGTCACTCTTAAAAATGAAACTTCAAAGTGTAGATCATGATTGTTTCATTGGTTTTTTAGTTGAAAAAGTTTAGGAACATAGATGTTTCGAACACATTTATACACAAATATATTTGGAACTCTCAGATGCACGTAAGACCTTTAATAATTTATGAATTTCATGTAAATTTAACAATTTCGAACATATCGCTTTTAATACTTTATGAATTTCATGTACATTTAACGATTTTGGAGAAATCTTTGTCTGGATGTATTCGAAATATTTGTGTTTCTAACATTACTCTTTTTAATCTCTCTCCACTCTCGAGATGTTTTCAATTTTGGGATAGACACAATTCACTATACAACATACTTCCTCCCTTCGTTCTAATTTACTTGTGTCATTTTTAAATTTTAATTTGTTAAAAAATATAATAATTGCTCTTAAAAAAATTTAAAAATTTAAAAATACATTTAATTTTTTTAGTATTAAATGAGAGTGTATATTTTTCAGTATGTGATTCTTTAAAAGAGGAAGGGCATTAAGAGAATTTTACAAGTCAACCATAAAATTGGATAAACATTTTGAAATATGAAAAAAATCAAAATTTGAACAAATTAATTAGGGGAGGGAAAGTAGGTGTTACTCGAAAGTGTGTGGGGATACCCCATAATCCACTAATAAACTAGAGATTATAGTGAACTTCATAGGATCTTTTAAAATTTGATCATTATGATTTTAGCTATTTGGTTTTTAGAGATAGTTCAATTTTTTTTTTTTTACAAAAAATCAAATTTATTGGATATCAAAAGTCAAACATTTGATTTTATAAAATGAATGACCAGTGTAATTCAAATAATGAACTTTAAAACAAATTTATGTTGGTCATGTGGCTGGTAATGTTTGATTAACTTCATTTTTTGTACAAATAAATTGCACGAAACCTTTATAATATGAATATTTTGATTCTAATGATAAATTCTCGAAGAATTCAACCAAATGTAATATGGAATTGGAGAAGTTGATGTGCATTAGTAGTTCTTGCTACGTGTTAAAACGAGAAATTGTTCGGTCGGTGTTAAACTATTTGGGCAGTCTTTACGTATCAAAACGATATCGTTTTAGTGGGTAATATGAATTGTTGTGTGCAATGCACAACAATCTCTTCTTGTCCATAGGAATGGCAACGGGGCGGTTCGGAGCGATTATCCGGATAACCGCCCCGATACCCGAATGGTATATCCGAACCGAACCCGCCCCAATAACCGAACGGAGGAAGAGCAAGTGTTCCATAACCGAACCAAACGGGGTTCGGGTATTACCCGAACCGAACGGGTAACTGAATGGTTCGGTTATTAATTACCCGAATTGAACCGAACCGTAATCGAAATTAAAAAAATCCTAATAAATATAAAAATATGCAAAATTAAAATTTTCAAAACCACCTATTGCTATTCCAAAAAAAATCTATTATAATTTCAAACAAATAACCAAAAACACAGCCAATTACACAATATCAAGTTTAAAATTACATTTCTAATTAGGGTTGGCTAAATGGTTATAAAATAATATATGTACATATGTGTGTGTAGATATACAAAACTATGTCTTTTTAATTTCGGTTCGGGTTCAGTTTGGTTCGGGTAACAGTTCGGTTATTCTTCTAACCATAACCGAACCGAACCCGAACGGGTACTTGTTCGTTCCTACCATATTCATACCCACGGGAAAAAAAACGGTTACGATTCAGAGAAAATTAAGCGGTTCAGTTCGGATAACCATCGGTTCGGTTCAAATTGCCATCGCTACTTGTCCATGTAATAGAACCCTAACTTCACGTGTGAAGTAGTGTGGAAAATAGAAGACCTATTTGTACAAATCTTTTTTATTTATTTGCACTCTTTCTTTATATTATACAAAATTACTGAAATACTTTTCTATTAAATAATTTTTATTCTCTTTTTGTGTTTAAATAAAAAGGTATTTTAATAACTTTGCATAATAGAGAGAAAAAGTAATGCAAATGGATTAAAAAATATATATGAAAATCAAATCTATTTTTTATTGCAAAAAAGATTTTTTTTTTAAAAGACCGACAATATGAATCGGATGTAGTACAGTAATGATAGAGATAACATGCAAGTGGGTGAGGAATAGAATCTAGACGTCTATTAAAATATGAATCTGATACCTCTAGAAACTTTGGGTTTTGAAGTTTGAACTTTAAGTTATGTTCGGTTTATAGTTTTTGAACTGATTTAAAAAAAAAAATTTAAATGTTATTTGGTATAAGTGTTTTATAAAAATTTCATAATTAAATTTGTTGGGCATATTTAAGGGTCTCCCTCTCTCTCTCTGGAAAAGGAGTATTGTATTTAAAATAAAAAAATTTTGTGTGCTTTGTACGCATATTTTGTTAACAAAATTTTTTATTTTAAAATCTTGAGTTTCATAGTTAATCTTAAAATTTTTTTTTAAGTCAACAGTAAATTTTTAATTTTTTTAAAAGTAAAATTTAATGAACACAATCAAAATAAGATAAAATGAACGGTGTCAAATAAAACTAGTCGTTAGCAACATGTTTATTTAATGCTACAAATAAATCAGTCTGCGAATTTTTTTTCCAAACATAATTCACAAACTCTAAAAAAAAATAGGAAAGCACCGAACATGGCCTAAATTGTGATCATAACCAGTATTTTTCGAATCAAATCCAAATCCGTATCAGCTTCCACTTCTGTTCCTCGTCTTCGTCAAGTCTATCTGCAAACAGGTTACAGATCAGTATGTTTCAAAATAAACTTCAAACCCCACCTCTCTCTCTCTACATGTATATATATGTATCTGAGTAACTATCTGTCTTCTTTTACTTCTCTCTTATTCATCATCACAGCCATGTCCGCTACGTCACAAGCCTCTCCGATGTGCCCACCTGCAGATTCGGGTCCAGTAGCGCCCACAAACCCATTAGTCGCCTTTCTCGAACAACTCCAAGAGACTGCACTCAATACATTCGGGCCGAAAAACTTCGATCCGAAACTCTACGTTGACTTATCATTGAAATCCAATCTCTCAACAGCCCAAGACGCCTTCAACAGGCTTCCGAGGGCCGAGAACGGGACCGTGTCGTTCGGCGATTTGGATGGGTTTATGAAGATCTACTTGAATGGAGCAGAGGACGATTTGGTATATACAGTCCCTTTGGACCTTTCGCCGGAGCCGGAGGGGTTTTTGCCGGCAGTGGAGAAACCGGCGATGAGGGATTGGGCTTTGGAGGTGCATTCACTTTGGAAGAATTTGAGTCGGAGAGTCGCCGGCGGGGTTTTGGAGTCGCCGGAAAAGCATACGATGATTCCCCTGCCTCAGCCGGTTATGATACCTGGGTCGCGGTTTAGGGAGGTTTATTACTGGGATTCTTACTGGGTTATAAGGTAAGCTTTGATTTCTGTTTGGTTTCTGGGAAAATTGGTGAAAGAAAATTGACATGAAAAATTCTTTTCTAAATTGTCTGCTGGTTAGTTTTGAGAAAATTGCAAAGAAAAAACTTTTCTAGGGTAGGTGAAAGTCATAATTCATAGAATTGGAGAAACTATTCTGCACAACAGCACGTCTTGTGTATCAAAATAGTATCGTTTTGGTGTGTAAAATATTAATAAAAAATTATTCAATTAGCATACACATTGTTTTAACGCACAACACGCCCTACTGCCTTGTACACAACAGCCCCTTTACATAATTCATAGAGCCCACGAATATCATGGTTCATCGATAAAATATGGAAAGAATGAATGCTACACCTTTAACTTTTTGTGTTAGCGACGTTTACTTTACCAATTTCTGAATGATTACATGTTATATTATATCGTGAAATCATGATTCAATGTTGGAGTTGAGATTTTTCATGGAAAGGGTGGAGGTCAAGAATAATTTAGGGGGTTAAAATGTAATTTTCTTAATAATTTTTAAATCTATATTTAGATTTTAATTTTTTTTAATTTTTTGGACCTTCTAGATCTCTAGATCTCTATGTAATTTCGCCCTTAAAACCATGGATATCTAGGCAATAATGCAAATATTACACAATACACTTTGTGTTTTAGTGTGTACGATATGCACCTTTAATGGTCCCTAAATTTATAATATTTAATTTTATTATGAAATTGGGTCTCATATTAATTTGACTAATTTTTAGACTCATATTTTGTTGCGAGTTAATGTACATCTGCTGAAGTTTATATACAAATATTATAAATTAAATATCAATTAAAGAGGTGCTATCATCATGCACAATAAATTAGAGGGTAAAATTTTGGTGGTCACGAGTGACATCTCATTTTCCTAATAAAAGGGTAGATTGATTTGACTGGGAAAGATTCTTTTATGAGATGTTGTGTTCGATCAATAATTATATACTTTACATATAGGAGTTAATTATTGCCTTGTTTGTTAGCACTTGTGAGTCAAATTATTTACCTTATTTGCTTAAAAAAGATAATAACTGGCGGTTGATAGTAATTATTATTAAAAATGACTTATTTACTTCTTTTTTTTTTTCTAACTTATTTGACCAAAAAATTGAGAAAAATGCTAGGAAAACACATGTTCTTGAGTAATAATTGGCGGTTGATAGTTCTTGAGTAATGATAGGAAGACACATCCGGACACATCTGTGTCCGGAATCATTAGATGGACACAGCACTTAATAATTTTGTGGACTCCATGTGCATCCAACGGTTCCACACACATCTGTGTTCGAACACATTGTGTTCCTAGACTTTTTGATAGTTCTTTGTTCAGAACTATAACGATTTTCAAGACTGGGGATATAGTTTAGGATAGTCTACTAACACATCAAGTTGCACATCAAAGTGTACATCATGCCAACGTGACATATTATATAAGACAAAATGTAAAAGCGGATCCCATGAATTTTGATATGTGTTCAAATTAATGAATATCACATAGGTATGATGTGCAACGTGATGTGTTAGTAGCATTGCTTTATAGTTTAACATTGTGCTCAACACTTATAAAAATTACACCAAACATGTTTACAAGCCTATATATGTCTTTTAAGTAAAAAAATCAGAAAATATCATAATCCAAAAATATAACTTATAAGCGATAGCAAACGGGGAGTATCTAATTTCTAGGACTCAATGACTTCAAGGTTATTATTTTTTTTATATTACAATCTACAATTACTTTGGTAACCGAAATAAGTCAAACTAATCATATTTAATTTAAGATTCAGAGAGGCTGCAGACCATGTGGGTTTTAGGAACATTTTGGAAACCAATTATCTTCTTTATTGCATAGTTTAAATTCGATCTTTCTATCTGTTTAACTTCTTTTTTCTTGTTTCGCATTTAATCGTTTTGTTCTTCTCAAACATCATTTTTACTGTCACAATCAAATTTTTCATGCAGGGGGTTGTTAGCAAGTAAAATGTATGAGACTTCAAAGGGTATTGTGGCTAATCTAATTTCTCTTATGGATGAGTTTGGATTTGTACTTAATGGTGCAAGGACATATTACTCTAATAGGAGGTAACCTCTTCTGAAAATTTCCTGTTTCATCTACATTCTTAAAGTCATATATTTCTATTGTCTTGTAGTAGAGATCAACAGACTAGTTTGTTGGGATTTTGCAGCCAACCTCCACTCTTGAGTTCAATGGTGTATGATATCTTCATTAGGACTGGTGACATGGACTTTGCGAACAAGTCTCTTCCGGCCTTGGTAAAAGAACACCACTTCTGGAATTCAGGTATCTGAGAATAGTCTGCTTAAGAAAACAGATTTTGTCAATCGTCTCTTCGTTCATATTTGTTTCTTGATATTGTAATTTTGTTGTTGCATATCTTAGTTTGGGTGATTGGTTTGGTTTTTTCATGGGCTTAAACTATTTCAGGAGTACACAGTGTGGCGATTCGTGATGCTCAAGGGCGAAATCACACGTTAAGTAGGTACTACGCAATGTGGAACAAACCGAGGCCAGAATCTTCAACGATTGTATGTCCTCATTTAGACCTGTTAACCTAAGGAAGAGCTATAGTTTTCATCATGGAAAAACTTTTGAAGTTTGACCTTAAAAACTTGTTGATCTGTTTTTTTAGGACAAGGAAACTGCTTCCAAGCTTTCGAATGATTCAGAGAAACAACATCTTTACCGCGAACTGGCTTCAGCTGCTGAAAGTGGGTGGGATTTCAGCACAAGATGGATGAGGTAGTCTTTTCACCTTTGTTTCATTTTGGAATATTTGTCTCAAACTCGCGCTATAGTCGTCAATCTATATTCTCATATATAGTACAGGATTTGCTTGATTTCTTGTTTCATTTGCAGGAACCCATCTGATCTCACAACAATGGTTACGACATCAATTATACCTGTGGATTTAAATTCATTCATACTCAAGGTTAGATTGGAAAATCCCGTTAGAAAAAGCTTCGTTTACATAAATTCAGAAACTCATGTACTTATAATTTATGAATTGGATTTCAGATGGAACTAGACATAGCCTTCTTGGCAAATGTTACTGGAGATAGTACCACTGCGTTACACTTTCTGGAAGCAGCTCAAGCAAGAAAACATGCAATGGAAGCTATTTTCTGGAATGAAGAAATGGGACAGTGGCTTGATTACTGGCTTAGTAATGGAAGTGCTTCCGAGGTTGGTGTCATATTTTGAAATCTATATTATAGTATGCTTTAGTAAATCAAAAAACGCCCGTTTCTCATTTGTAACGGTTGATGCTTTCAGGAGGATGGTTACACATGGGAGGCCTCCAACCAGAATCGAAGCGTATTTGCTTCAAATTTCATTCCTTTGTGGATTGAGTTGTTCAACTCAGGTATTATGATGCTTAGTATCCAAGATGTGATTTCCCTTCACTGTCTAAGTGCGTGGTAACAAGTTTTAGATTTTCGAAGGCTGATTTACCAGCCAACCCTGTATCGTTTCGATCGAGCTCAATTTTGTTGATGTCCTTGTGAAGGGACTAAGGGAGAGAAATGAACCTCATCCTAGGCTTGAAACCCAAGGTGCCAAGAGCCTAGAGAACTCCCACCAAAAAAATGCAAAACTAGAATTCGGCTTTCTCTGAATATGCCATTCCTTTACCCATTTGGTGGTAGAGGGCCTAGAGACTGGCAAAACATCTCAGTTTTTGGTTTTTTTGCTCAGCAAAAGAAGATAATATTAATCACAGTAAGAAGATAAAATGTTTAAACGGGCTTCAAGGGAGTAGACCCATGAATCCCTGCTGCGGGGAAAGAAACCAAAGTGAAAAGACAGAGGAAGAAAAGAAAAACGCAGTTGTCAAGATGCCAACAGCCTATGAACCCACTATGCAAATACAGGACAGGACACAAAGAAAAACCCCAGGAGAGACCCCAGAAAATTCCAGTTTAGGTGAACACTTGTGTTCTAATGCCTTCTAAACACCTGACGATCCCCTGAATGGTGTAGGGCTTGATGCCAAGCTTGCTTTTGATCCATGATGCCGCTCTGATTTTTGTCAGCTCAGCAACTTCTTCTACTTTCAACCTTTCCTTATTGAACGAACACTGTTGTTGCGAACAGTGTTTTTTTTAAAAAAAAATTCTTCACGACACCACCTTTATACTTAATACAAAAGTGGTGCTCTTTGATCTTTTGGTTCTGTTCCTATTTTAATGGGCTTGCACAATCTTGAGCTTTAGTGCTCATGTTTGGTTCATAAATCCAACTTTGAGATCATCATGAACCTGTCTCTTTGATATTTCTTCTGAGGAAATGAGATACTATTAATGAGTAAGTGTATACATGCAGTCTATCCCAAGTTATTAGGTTTTTGTTGAGTTGGGAATAAGTAGCAAATTTCATGTGACACCTATATAATGAGAATGTTTCTGTTGTCCAAACATGTGAAGATCGAACATTGGTGGAGAAAGTTATGCAAAGTTTTCAAAGTTCAGGTCTGCTGCAAGCTGCTGGGATCGCAACTTCTTTAACGAACACGGGACAACAATGGTAAGTAACCCTTACAGACAAATTGAACAGATCAAACACGAGAATCTAACAATGATGTGTGTGAATTGTGAAGGGACTTTCCGAATGGTTGGGCGCCGCTCCAGCACATGATTGCTGAAGGTTTGGTAAGGTCTGGATCAATGGAAGCAAGATCTTTGGCTGAAGACATTGCTGTTAGATGGATCAGAACCAACTACGTTGCTTACAAGAAATCGGGCGCAATGCATGAAAAATATGATGTCGAAAAATGTGGAGAATTCGGAGGAGGTGGTGAATACCAACCCCAGGTCAGTACTTATATCAATTATCACATCTATCTGGAGTTTAATATTCTTTTCCACTTCACATAGACTTTTCAGAAAAACATGTTCATCGTGTAACATTAACTCAAATCTGTTGTCCTGTGCTCAAAATGCAGACGGGATTCGGGTGGTCGAATGGGGTTGTATTGGCATTCTTGGAGGAGTTTGGATGGCCTCAAGACCTGAAGATAGATTGCCAGTGAGCAAATAAACTGAAGACCCTTTTCCTTTTTCATACATATAATCATATGGAAGGTTTTACCGATAAAATAAATTATGGAAATAGCTGCCTGGAAAGTTGAATTTAGTGATAGACCAGGTTGTGGCTGTAGCCCCGAGAGAGGGGGTTGATGCATTTGTATTTTGATCCTTTGTGAATATAGCTAACATCTCAACATCTTCAAACTCATTTTTGCTGCTTGAGGCCAAAAATGCAGTGGAGTGTTTTTCTGGCACTTCTAAATATATATTAACTGTTTCGCTCAAGGTTATGAATACTGTATTGGTTTGAGTATCAGTTTCCTTATTGCTACGGTATGTATCGGTACCGGTCATATACCGGGTACCGTATCGGATTTATCGTGTACCTATCAATATGTATATCAAACAGAGAGAGCCAAAAAAAAAATTAATTTTTTTGTTGCAAATATTAATATATATACCGGTATCGGCCGGTATTTAGAACGATACGATATTAGTAGTATTTGGTACCCTTTTTACGTCAAAATAGTATGTACCAGTCGGTACCGACCCCCAAAATATGCAAGAAGATTGTGCTGATGTAACGTGAAAATGGAATTGTTGAACTTGTCGGAACACTATCTTAAAATCAATTGGTATTAGGAAAATTTCAATTAATTTTTTTATGGTATTCGAAATTGCACATTCGCGTCAGTTTTTAAATCGATAGCAAAAAGCGACATTGTGCAACCAAATTCATGGGGCACTATGGGCCCAACAATCCCTCTCTTACGATGACGCTCTTGTGACTTGAATCCATAACTCTCCGTCTCTAATATCACTTGTTGGACTGCATTTTCACAATCTTCGAAAATCACTTGATATTAATGAGCGTTCCAACTAGATCCTTCACTACATTCGATATCGTATTCGTGGGTCTGTTTTCATAATGGTCAGAGAGAATGGCATTTGTAACCAAATCCATGAAGGTACTACAAGCCCAAAAGAACCTAGTTAAAACAATGAATATATTGATATATTAATAGGTATCGGTGATCTGTTTATGATACGATTATGCGATTTTCAAATGACAAGATTTTGATGTCAAAGAGTTAGGTTATAAAAAGCGACGTAAATTCTTGTTTTGCTTCATTGATCATATAATAATTTTCCACATTAAGCCGGTGGAGTTTGGTTGCCTCGTGTACTTAAAAAAGGTTTCAGTCAACATCAGATCTAATAATAAACTGAACAAAAGTTAAGAAAAAACAAAGTGCAGATGATGTTGCACATGAGGAGCTGTACACTTTCCAGTAATGCGTCTGTAGTGCGGACAAAATCATACATTTTTGTTCGTTTTGTCTTAAAAAATACGCCGTTTTAACTTATCACGCAAATTGTTATCAAAATACATGGAATCAAAACGATATAATTTTAAGGACAAACAGACAAAACTACGTTATTTTGTCCTCATTACACATACTATACAAAAATACACTACAGCCTTCTCGAATATGTGGATGGGAATTTGAGGTCCACCCTATAGTTTTAAGGGTCTACTTAGTGGGTGGTTCTGGTGGTGGGGTCATTAACAGATCCTTTAACGATATAAAAAACCACACTTTAGCCCTCAAAGCCTAACGTTTAGGAGATATTAGCATGAGATGTGTTTGTTTATTCATGCCAATGATATGAACAATCCAAATTTCTCAATTATGGACCTAACGAGCAATGCGTAGGCATATAGATACAGAGATACGATTCACTCGGCATAAACTAGGTTCCATATTCTGATGCCCTTTTTGATAATTTTAGAAGTCTAACTTAATTCTTGGCTAGGAAACACAAATTTGTTCGAATTAGGGTTTTAAATTACGGTATCAAGATACGTAATGGAATGGATAATGCAATTATAAATCAAACACTATTAACAGATTCATGAATAAATATCGGTATCAGAAGTCCAAAAATCTCTTTTACGAGATCCCCCCTACGTTATGTCTCATTACTAGAAGTTCTTCATCTATTTATCAAATTTTTGAATATTTATACATTGCACCACCTAATTCAACTTTGCATTCATCTCAAACCGACCGAATCATCTTACGAAATTACGTTTTTAACACCGAGCAAAACAAAATACATTTTTTAACGGTTTTTTACTTTCTCTTCTCTATCACTGGGTTGCAATTTTCTATAGAGTTCAAGGCCAAAGTTTTAGGCTGGTTCTAGGTTCAAAATCTCTAGGGTTATTAATTCTTTTGGGACCAGTTTTAATTAAATCCACAACTAACGAATGATTGAATTATCATTCAAGAATTAATCAAAATATTCGTAAGTTAACTTAGACCGAGTCATAAAAAAAAAGATAATTTTGTAAAGGTAGGTGGATATGGTGAAGTTTACTTCATAGGAAAGACATTGAGAAATGTTGAACAAATCAATAGTAGTCCATTGAACTTGAGAATTATATTATTTAAATAAAGGAAGTGGAAAGATGATTAGTCTCATCAAAACCACATTATTGGAAACTCTATCAGCTAATTTTAACGGGGAGGGGCCCTATAAAGATTCCGAGTGGCTCTTGGCAATCATTTAAGAAATTGGACCATGAAATGACACCATTAAGGAGTACTACTTTTGATAAGTTTCACTAGGCTCCATTCACTTGTTAAGAATTTAATCCAGGTTTTCAAAAAACGTTTGGAAATTTTCTAGTTCCTCTCGCGAAACGAATTGTGAATGAGACAGAATAAAAATTTTGATTTAAAATGCGACGGATTGTAAAAATAATAATTTGTTAGCTAAAAGACTTGTTTAAAAACTTGGAGTCGCCACTTGACATTAAGTTCAGGTGTGACAAATCATTGTCTAAAATTATTTTCGAAGAAAACACCTTTAGAAAAACTACTTGGTGTATTTGATTAAGAAAATTCGATTCTGTCTGTAAAGTGACTCCTTTTAAAAATATGGTTTGAAAATCAGAGATGGGTTCGAGATTTACTGTTGTGAGTTGAAAAGGTGTTAGTCATTTAACATCGCCTTTTTAGGTACTTGATTTTTCAAGATTAAGTTTCCGTAACTATCCTTGACTAAGGAAATAAATATAGAGTGGTTGAATGTACGACAATACAAAATATAAAGTGATGCGAGAGAACGACCAAAAAAAAAGATATATATATACACACACACACACACACATATGGGAAATCCTATATGGACCAATATTTTTCTAGATCAATATTAGACCAACGTCTAAACTCTTCATTACTGATTAAGTTTTAACAATCCGAACCGTTCAATGTGTTTAAAACATGTTTTTAAGAGTACCTGCGAGAAATCAGCTCAAAATATTACCGAAAAGGGTTTGATCCAAACAGTGGTTCATAAAGCAGTAGGATCAAGTCCTTTCCGATAATATTTTGAGCTGATTTCTCGTGAGTACCCTTAAAAACATGTTTTAAACATATTGAATGGTTCGGATCGTTAAAATTTAATCAAGAATGAAGAGTTTATATATTCGTCTAATATTAGTCTAAAAAAATATTGGTCGCTCTCCTATATATAATTTTTCTCAAAATTTATCTTGCATAAAACATAAGATTTCACAGAAATCTTTCTTTTACACTAAGAAAATTAGAGAAAGTCTCGACAGTTTATTGCTAATTGAACACATATAACAAATATAACTATAAAACTGAACGGGGCCTTAGATTAGAAAATGAGTAAACGGCAAAGATAGGAGCAGATGAATAATCCTACACTATGAATTACTTTTATGGGATTTGCTGTGCTCAATGCATATTATTAGTCAAACAGAGTTGGCTAACAAAATTATCAAATGTTGGTGGGGAGAGGGGGGTTCTGGGCTGTGATGAATATATAAGATACACTGATATCAATAACATAGATAATCTAAGAGTTTTGATTGATTAAGTGGGTTGTATTTATAATCCCAAGGGACTGATTTGGGGTTAAGGCTTCGGACTTAAAGGTATGCTTCTTTCTAGGTCTCATATTCGAAATCTCTCATGTGCTATTAATTTTTATGGGGTCAGTTCATACAGGACAAAATTCTGACTTTAAATGGGATTTTCGCAAGTGGACGGTCGAATTAGTTCTCCAAAAACTAGTCGACAATTGGCTAGGATAATTTCAAAACCAACCACTCACATCGGCTATAAAAAAAAAAAAAGGTGAGTTGTATCTATATGCCAGACACATCAGGATTCATATTGCCTGGTCTAAATTGATTGAGACACACAAGATTTTTGTGGGGATTTACCAGCACCATGATGTTATAGCCCTAAGCCGGCCAGTGAAGGAATCCAAAAAGCAAATCATTCTGGACCCTAAATTTTCTTCACATCAGGATTCATCGATGATCTCGTTTTTGGCCTGATGATTAAATTAATTGGTGTTCCAAACAAATTTTCTTGTATTTTTTTATAGCATTCGACGTCGCATCTTCAAGCTTGCTTTTTACTGGAATGCAAGAGGCGGCATGATGTATACTAAAATAATGAATCACTGTGAGCAGCAAGATGTTGTGGTCGTCCATCTCTTAGGATGACAATCCCGAACCCATCACGCGATATCAACTCCCAAACCGAGTCCTACCATTTTCCTTAAAGTCACTTTTAGTAACAAGAATGTATTCGTGAGATAAGTTAGTGATGAATGTTGTATTTTCACGGGATAGTTCGCCATGCTTGATCATGACAACATGGATTTATCATTTTTGTAAATATGGCAATATTTATTGGAAGAGTCCATGAATCTGAATATCCAGACACAAATATGTCCGGAATTGTTGGATGCATAAGAGATTCACAAATTATTGAGAGTCTCATGTGTGTCCAACGATTTTAGACATGTACATCTACTTTCCTAGCATTACTCATATGCACATGATTGCTTTTGTTCTATCCCACCATCCATAGGATTGAGTTATCTCACCTTCGTACCATACAGTTTCCTATTATGCCTTGCTATTTCATGATCAAATTGCGCAACCTAATGGATGATAAATGGCCCAACCCAATTGATCAGCAACCCAGGCTGCTGGAAAAAATGCTGCCGCTAGTACAAAATTGAGTTCCGTTCAGTCGCATTGTTGAGTCACTTTTGTAAAGACGGTAATTGTCCCATTAAATGTTGTGCATTTGGTTACAATAAATTTGCCTTCAAGATACAATGAAACCTAAACTGGTGTTTTTTCTGTCAACATTTGTACAAATGGAGACGAACAGAATACCTAAGCAATAAATCGATAAGAACCAAAAAAATCACCAAGTATTGTTTCAGCAGAATAACAACACTTAGACTAATGCTGCAAGAATTTGAAAACTTTTTGGGAGAGAGAGAAGGCAAAAATTAAAGTATCAAAATGGCTAATTTCGTAAATTCATTTATAGGCCAAATGACATCTATTGGTATAGACATGCACCCGTTCACCATCAGGCCGTTGGATTTAATCCGAAGGGTTTAGACTACTTGAACCATAAAAGTATAGTGTGTTGCTTTACACACACCTGATCGGACGCAATCTTAGTCGTTGGATCGCATCCGTTTGCGAGGAATAGTTTTGCACCCAATTGGATCGCACCCATTTGGTTCGAGGGTCACACTTCAACCGGTTTGACACGTCACAGTCACCAGCCTACTTTTCATATACTCAAAACCATTGAATCCTGCACCTTTTCTCAAACATGTACACTGTAAAGTCTAAGCTAGCTACGGCTTATAAGTAATAACAAAGGACTTTGCTTAATATCATAATCCGAATTAGACTTTAGCTAAATTAATATTAACCACATAATCAATCAGTACTACTCGAGGTACGCAATACGCAAAGATCAAAATATACTTTACTTAATACGAACTGAACTGAAGTAGTTTACTCAGGGTGTCTTTCTCAAGATATCCCCAGGGACCAAAAGAACAAGAAAAAAGTGTTGGCATGATGAACCATGAGGGATACTGATAAATAATATACCACGAGGGCTTCAGTGGAACTCTAAAAAACAGCTAGAAAACAAGATGTACAGGGTGGATGCAATCAAGTTCATCATCAGTTACCTCAATCGTGGATGTAAGTCTAAAAGAAAAACTTTAGAAATACAGATGTTCCGGACATAAATGTATTTGGAATCGTTACATGCATGTGAAGTTTATAAATTATTGAGAGATTCACATACATTCAACGATTTCAGACATACCTGTGTCCGGATGTGTTCAGAATATCTGTGTTTCTACCATTACTCAAGTCCTAATAGGAGTATGCTCCTCGGAAGATTTTGTGGTCACAAAAGAAGTATTTACAAGAAAGGATAGGCGAGGGTATGAGTATTTGGGAACCAATATTTTTTTATATGGCGAAAATTATTGACTTTTTAGATTTTTAGACCAAAAAAGTTATACCCATTTGGGTTAAATTGTTCAAGATTAAGGAAGAGTTTATGACTTGTTCAAAAGACGAAATTGCTCTCCTTAGTCAAACAAAGTGAATCCATGTAGAGTTAACTTTAAGGGCATTTTTCATTGTTATACCTCATGAGTCAAACAGAACCCTGTATTAAATACGGTTAACACATACAAAAAATAATTTAGTCTAAACGAATTTGACTAGATTAAGTTCTACTTGAGACAACTAATTTAATAATTATTACAGGCCAAATAAACGATTTTTGTATCATAATGAAATTTTGTAAATGTGTTTGGACGGTACACATAATTTTGTAGAAAAAAAGCTATGTAGTGTGTAAATTTATATAGAATATTCAAAAAAGGTCATTCAAAGATAATTCTGGGATTTTAAATTCTCCAATTTACATTTTAGAATATTCATTTTAAAATTTGTGACCAAACATCAAAAAATTAAAAAATGCATAATTCTTTTGACCAAAACCACCCATTAAGTGCCAAAATTCAGTTCAACCAAGTGATGTAATGGAAATACAGCATCTAGTATTTGGCTGGTTGGGAATCTGTATTTTGAAGTCAAAATCTAGAGCATGTGCAGCTATTAATAAATTCGTGACCCTATTAATCCTAATAATAATAATAATAATAATAGTGATAGGCTTTAGCTGTTCTTGACCTCTAAAAGCAATGATTCAAAACGCCGGAAGAACACTAGAATTATGGGTGTGAACACAACACATATATCGATAAGACTTTTATTTGCTGGGATCTATACAAACACTAAGAGCATCCGCAACAGTCTCCCTATTTTTTTCTCTAAATTAGAGAGAAAATCTCACTTTTCTATTTTAGGGAGTCATATTTTGTAATGTTTCCTGCATCAGACTCTCTATTTTATCCCTATTTTATTAAAATATTCTTTTTTTCTATTTTATATTTACTTCAAATGTTATAAGGGAGGAGAAAAAAATTTAAAAAAATGTTAGGAGTGAATAGTGACACCCTAAAACTAGGGAGTCACTATTTATTTTGGAGAATATGGAGGAGGGATAGAGAGGCTGGTGTGAGAGTTGTTAAGAGGATTTGCTCCTCAAGTTAGGGAAGGAGGGGGTTTGGGGAGATTGATGTGGATGCTCTAACTACTCATCAATACCCTAGAGAGGACCTTATACAGGGTGTTGCTAGGGCCATCCCCACCAAGGTTGTTAATACTGTGGTCGCCAAATTGCGGGCTCCGATTCGGGGAATATATTTGGGGATTCGGGTTCCTATTTTGCTCCAATTTTTGTTTCGAACGGATAGAAGATTTGGAGATTTTTTTCGGGAATTGGATCAGATTTGGGGAATAAATTTTAAAAAATGGAGAAACGAGTAGGATGCGAGTCCGTATAACCCCACCCCGGCGTGAATTAAACCTACATTTTACTTAGTTATTATTATTTTTTTTTTAATATTTTAAAAGACTTTTGCTTAAGAATATGCATGTTTATGTATATTCTCTTTTGTTGTGTTTTTTTATGAAAATAAAAGTTATTCCAAATTTTAATAATTCCAAATTTAATTCTTTTAATAATTAGAAATATTAATTTTTTTTCTCATTTTCAGATATTCGTTTTCCGTTCAGAGATCTCCATTCCTCATTCGAGGCGAAGGTGGAGGGCAAAACCAATTCTTGTTTAGGAATAGGGGGCGGGAATGAGGATCGGATATAGATTCAGAGATCGGAGGCGGGGATAGCAATATGCATCTCCGAACCGTCCCGTAATCATCCTTGTTGCGGGCTGACTCGTCATCGAGAAGATAAACCGAATAGTTGGGCTGTGTCGGCAATATGGATTGTCGCTACAATTATATTGCCGAACGGGCCGAGAGACAAATAATGTGAGATTGGGGGCTCGATGCATGGGCCGCCTCCATGCCTGGTTGACCGACTAGCCACTCGGTCAAGTGGTTAGAATCTTCTAGAATTAGAAGGGCACACGAATAGGAAATCTCAAGGTTTTGAAAATGTTCCTGTTAAGAAATCCTTATACTATAAGAAAATAGCCAAATTTGGCAATACACAAATCGGGAAAGCATCTTGTTATTCACTTATCATGCTAAGACACTCGATGATTTATAAATATGAGAAGACAAAGTAAGATTATGTACGCAATCAATTACAAGTGTAATTACTATTATGCTTTGGTCCCACATGTTCTGACTTAAGTATCAGAGTGCCCTCGATTGGAAATAACTAGGCGGCACTAATAAGTTGTTCAGTGTGCAGGGTATAAGAGCAACTTGAATCGAGGAGACGAATCGGATAGGATAGTAGAATATTCGCAACCTCCACAAATACCATACCGAACCGATCGATACGTACCGTTTTGGCATAAAAAGGTATCAAATATTTATAATATCGTACCGTTTTAAATATTGGCACATAACGATCAGCTACCGGTCGTATCGGCTAATATTACCAGTATATATATATATATATATATATATATATATATATATATATATTGATAATTGCACGAACAAAATTATTATTTTTAATCTTTTTGGTATATATATAAAATAGATAGTTGCGATAAATTCGATACAGTACCCAATATATGATTAATATTGGTATGTACCGTACTAATAGACAAGGATGGAGCTAAGGAGTGCCAGTAGGGACGGTCACCCTTGTAAGAAAAAAGAAATTCTATTATTATATAGAAAAATAATAATTTTCTATGAAGTATATAAACTCGTCCCTGCTAAATACTTTGAAAAATATACTTTTTAGTCTTGAATACATGTTTGCCCAAAATTCCCGACTTTGTCCCTACTAATAGAAAAAACGATACTCAAATTGATATGTATACATTTGTTGAGCCCGGAATGATTTAAATTGCAATTTTAAAGCTCATTAAGAATGTCAACCGTATCAAAATTCACGTTGATTAAATAGTAAACGACGCGTGATTGTTACGAATTTATTTTGTTATAATTTGGTTCGACTCTTTGCGACATAAAATCTTTCGAGATAAATGTTTTTCGTATTATATTAGTTAATATGTATTAAACAATACAATTTTTAATATGGTCGATGAGGCTAAACATAAATAATTTTAATCATTAAAATGAGTACAGAAAAAGTCCGCAAATGAACCTGTTGGGCGGATTGACTTTAATAAC
This sequence comes from Arctostaphylos glauca, assembly GCA_019985065.2. Taxonomy (NCBI): domain Eukaryota; kingdom Viridiplantae; phylum Streptophyta; class Magnoliopsida; order Ericales; family Ericaceae; genus Arctostaphylos; species Arctostaphylos glauca. The sequence goes on along the minus strand of JAHSPW020000009.1, from coordinate 9,446,979 downwards.
CACCCCCGCCTTTTTTAGTTATCCCAACGTAATGAAATTTTTGATAGCCCATAGAAATAGCGCCTTTTTAAATAGCTCATTTATGTTTGGTGTTTTAGTTTCTTTTTACAAAAAAGGGAGGTCGAAGGTAGGTTGAGTTTCTTACGGGTTGTAGCGGTAGGAGGGTCATTGTTTATTCTTCGAAACTCACTCTATGCGGTGCTTTTCCTATTGTAAGGATTTCAAATTTTTTATCTTTACGATAAATAAAATTTTCTTTACCTTTCAAAAAAAAAAAAATAGCGCCTTTTTAAAATTTTTGAATCTCTAATATATAATTGTTCCTTAAGGAGGTAATATTTAAAAAATAATTATATAGTTTTCTCTTAAAATTCGACATCAAGATGCTTTCATGCCCATTCATCTTGTTGAGATCGGCCAATTAGCATTGGATGTAAGAAAGACGGTTCACTATATAACTAACTTGAGAAAGACAATTTACTAAGTTGCCGATCTGAGAAGAAATTCGAAGTTATTGAAAATTTGAAACTATAAGACACCAGTTTCAAATTATTTGGAAATAAGACGTCATTCCATTCAAAAGCAGTGCATAGTTAATTTAATTACAATGGTGTTGTATTTCAAGGGTTTAACATAAGTTTTTCTCAAAATAAGTTAGAGCTAACAAAAACTAGATTGCCCGTGGCTCGACGTAATCTTCACCAACGGCAATGACGTCACCTTCGTCCATTGACTCCTCAAGTCTGTCTTTGACACATGGCGTAAAACAATTTGGGTAAGGCAAAATCTAGATCCGCCCCTACTTACATATATGGAAGGAGAACACTGGACAAGTGTCGAGCCTTGAGACTGGCAATTATACCCCATTTGATGCCCGTATCAATTTGCTTTGCTAAATGAATACAAGTTCGCAAGGTAAAATCTAGGTTCTCACGACAAGAAATCTAGCATTCACTTATCATTCAACTCGGTCTAACGCTTCTACTTACATTTTTCTCAGTCTACTCGAGTTTAGTTTCTTTTCAAGCCTAGTCTACCTAACATTTGCCTTTTTAAGTTTGTTATTTCCATCACAACTGTGAAGCTCTTCTTTGATTTGAATACAGCTTCGTAGTTATTTACAATTAAATATTATCTTTGTAATTCTGAATCTAATATCCAGATTTCGTCCCTCAACGTAGAGGGGTGGTGGAGGCTCCAACACTCGGGTGACCAACTCAAGTTCTAATAAAAACTTCCTTTTGAAAAAAATATAAAACGTGGAAAACGTGGAGTAGTGGTAAGTGGTGAGAGGAATATAAATGATTGATGCAAAGGCAATTAGGAAGCTGAAGAAGTGCACTAAAAAAAGCTGATGATATATATACATTTCGTGGCTTCTTTCTTTCTTTCTTTATCAACTCCTTTGGCTCATAAAGAAAGAACAATTCTAGGCTTTTACAAAAGTTACGAAGAAATTTCCCCCGAATTCGAAATTAATGGTCTTGCTTACTTGTCTTCGTGATTCCATAAATCTAAGTGAATTATGATCCTTAATTTTGAATTCTAAAAAACTTTATGAGTTTCTTTTCTGAGAGTGTAGCACTCCTCATAAAAAAAAAAAAAAAAACACTAACAAGTACCAACTCTTTTTCAGTGCAGGGGCAGAATTATATGGAGATCGATCGGGGCAAAATTTAGAGCCTAAGAATAAATTTTAAAAATTATATTTTGGCCTCTCAAATTACATTCGGCACTCTTCTTTACCAAATAAAAAATTTTGATCCTTCAAACGTCGAATCCAGTTTCGGTCCCTAAGAGGGCAACGCCAAATGATCTTGTTTGTTAACCCTCTTACCACCATGGATTAGCTTCGTAATATCATGGGCCCATTAAATGAGTGTTTGATTTGCCTGTTGGAGGTATTAATACTAGTCCATTAATCCAACCACTCTCTTGACTTTTGACTAAACAACCCTTGTTTATTCATGTTTATTCCGTTAGCCTTGGTGATTCTGTAGCTGAGCAAAGAAAAAAGTGCCTTAAAGTAATCATATTCTCCCTTCCTTATCTGGAAACAATTTTTCCTCCAATTTTAAAGCCAAAATATTATGTGTCCATAGTTTTTACCAAGAGAAATTATCTAGGAAATAATGTGTAATGTAGATGTGTGATGGGTAGGGGGTTACAACAATATGATACCCCAAGTTTTATATCCTTATCCTTTTTCCAAACGTAGGTTGCCTGGTTTGGTCTCCTACTAATCCATGACCTTTTTACGCACAAGAATTCAAAATAAAAAGGCTATAAAAAACGTGGATCATGTGGAAGCTATTCAGCTAGCCAAACATGAATCCGTATTACGGAAATAATCCTTTCTAAGTGTACTGCTGACCAACGCTTTTTTATACCTAAGTTAGTCATTGGGTCGTCTCAAAGAAATAAAAAAAGAAAACTTGTTCTCTAAAATCTTAGGTTGTACCTCATCATGCCCTCTCTGTTGTACTCTTAAACTTTCTCCCTCTCTTTTATCCCTTCTCGGGATTTGTTGCAGTCAGATTGCAATAAGATCAACCACTCTGATTGTTTTGGGATCTTTATCCATCCACTTCGGCCATTTTGAAAAGAGAGAATATCATTAGTACTGGAGGTGTTCACTGTTGGAAATTCGAAAGGTCTCGAGTGTGAATGAAGTGGACACCGAAGGGTCTCTAGGCAATCGGAAGGCTCTTTCGTTACGTACCAAGAGTCACCGTTTAATGCTCCATTATCTTCCTTCATGGCTCATTCATTGCCACCAAGGCCATTTCATTTCAGCATTCCAAATATCTTTCTTTGGTCTTTATATATCACTCACATTTTGGTTTGTGTACAAGATCACTCACAATTCAGTATATCTCGAGTTTATTCTCCAAGTGAAAGAGAGATAAATACAAAAAAGTTCGTAGGCAGTTGATAGGTTGGTGTTTCTCCGTTTATATAACCGTTTTACACTGGGAGACGACGCTAAATCAATCCTCAAATATCCATGGTGAGACGGCGATTTAGTCTTAAGGGAATCGTGTTAAATGCATGACTCGGTTCGATAACATTGTATTGATTTTTTTATTTCAATTTTTATATTGTATTGTAATTTCAATTCTATAATTTTTTGTTAGTTTGATAATTAACGAAATAGACATAGTTTCTCAATTTTTATGTACTTTTCAAATATGTCTCTCTGCAATTTAGGCAATTTCACTGCATATGGTCGATCCGTACCGAGATCACTTCGATTACATCAACTTTATCCTCAATCTAAGAAGCACTTTCTGACTTATGATTGGAGAGCGCTACAGTCTAATTTTATCATGATTAAAGGAAACAAAAACTAGTCTTTTTATATTGGTGTTCAGAATCTTATATACGCGAAGTGCTCGAACAAGGGACAGTTTGTAAACAAGGAAAAAATGAATATTTTAATTAACTTATAGGTGTTGATTTTAATATTTTCCACTGTGTTTAAGACAAAGATATATTTCAAAAAATATGAGAAAGTGGAAGTCTGACCTGGAGAATGATAGATGGGAAATTAGTGGATGAGGAGGTCTTTTTGGCTCTGACCGTGTATTCTTCTCTGTTCATGGAGAGAAGTTTTATTCGGCTAGAGCAGTGCTCACACTGGAACAATAGGCCTCTTCTTTGTAAGGATGAGGGGGCCAAGAGTGGATAGGATAGAAGAGGATTGAAGAAGATTCAAGGTAGGATAGTATCATCTCGTATGCCAATCAAAAAGGATAGAGCCACTATTTAAATGGATAAAGATTTTCAGACGGTCAGAGTGGATGACCTTACCGTCAATTCGATTGCAACAAACCCTAAATAAGGAGGAGAGAAAAAAATGAAAATTTTAATATACAACAGAGAGGGCATGCATGATGAGGTATAGTTTAAGAGTTTTACGGATAACTTTTTTATTTTCTGATTTTTCCGATACTATACCCGATCACTAATTTAGGCATCTGAGAGGTGTTGAGCGATACTATACCGGTACTCTTAATCTTTTTGCAGGTTATTGTCGAGTTTGCACCAACGGAGGCATTATCAGAGAAAATTGAGCATTTAACTACTTTATGAAAATTATTCAGCCCACTTGTATTGTTGTAATTACGTAAATATTTTTGCAATTTCTTTTTTAAAAATTTAATTATCTAATAAATAAGTATTTTATAAGTTAATTATCAAAAAAAGGTATTGTATAAGATCACACGAATAAAGATAAGAAAACTACGAACAAGAAAAAATAATGAAAATCACGCTCTTTTTTTAATCACATTTATGAGAATCAAAACATAGATTTTTAATAGAATAATGTGTGAGTAAAAGTGACAGATTCGAGGCAGTACGATTGACTGGTTCTCTGCAAACATTGAACCCTCACGTGCGATTCCCTTTGACAATACAACCCTCTGAGAAATTTATTCAGTGTTTCTGGAACATTTCATCCTTAGGTAATCGGTGCCGGTTCCGATATTCGAATTGTTCAAACTTGATCTTTGTTTGGTTATCCATATGAATAATAATTTTTTTCGATAATTTATATTTTTTAATATTTACAAAAAAAAATTATTGCCCCGTGTCAGTAGTTACCCGAGCCCGCAGACTTGCGGAGCTTATCCATGACCAACTCTAATGGTAATAGAACGGTTTGAGGCATCATCTAGCGCTGCTCTGGAGCACTGAATCATTCTTCGAACCCCTCCATGCTCTTTTATCTTTAACACGGCCTTTTTGGAAAAATTCTACGAATATAAGTGTTCCGGACACAGATGTATTAGGAACCGTTGGTGTTTTGAAATTCGTACACAATGCACGTGCATCTAACGATTTTAGATATATTTGTGTCTGAATATGTCTGGAACACCCGTGTTCTTAACTCTTTAACAAGTACATTGTACGCTCATTAAAAGTTATCGATCAAAACAAAAAACAACAACTAATTTTTTTAATTTTTAAAATTTTTTTAATTCAGTAATTATGAAGCACAGCTGTATAATATCCTCAGGGACTGTTTGTTGCTTGCAACAATTAAGAGCAAGATTATATAGGCAAGCAACAACTGTAATGTCAAGAAATCCATATCTTAGCATTTTCTTCTTGTTTCGAACGTTTTTGTTTAATCATCTTAGCGTTGATTCTATACCTACTAGCAAGGTAAACATGTATGGTCTAAACATTTTAAGAGTTTCACATCTTAGCGTTTGTTCTCAAACCAAGCTAAATATGTATGATTCGTTGCTGATTATATATTTATTAACGAGATCCCATGCTATGCACAGTAATAATAAAACATATAGTAATGTCCTTATATGTTATAAATATTTGATAACGTAGCCTAAGCCTGTAAAGATTCATAAAATTTATATTGCTTATCATAGTAAATAAAAAAATATCAAAGTCATTCTCAGTAAGATACTTCTTGCAATACAATATAGTATAGATAGATCAAGGACTATGATTATCAAAATTAAAGAAAACAATAATTATATTATTTTTTTGGAAATCATTTTCATAGATATATATGCATGTTAATTTTTTTCTTACATTACTTATGAGATGCTTAGACTAATAATTCAAGAAATAAAGAATTAAGTTTGAGACTAAAAGTTCGACCAAAGTAATTATGTACCGTATTGATATGTTGAGATTTTATAAGAAAATACTTTTTAACATTTTATTACATGTATATCGTTAATCACATAATTAATGGATTCTCACCATGGATTGAGAATTTATTACCGGCTTAAAGTAACAAAATTCATGATTTTTTAGTTTGTGTTCAATGAAAAATTAAAATTATGAATATTGTAAGTAAATTAATCATTGATGTAAAAATTAATCTAATTTTTTGAAATATATCTTTCTTTTCAACTATTTATGTTAATCTACTCCAAACTAATAATAAAAGAAAAATAAACCGAAATATAAGAAACATTTGATAAAAGAGATAATGACTTGTAGGCAAAAGTTGATTTTTTTTTCAAATTAAAACTCATTACAAGATATGGGAAGAAACAATAATTATCTTTTTGATTACTATATATAAAACTGTTCTAAATCATACCCAATTGAGCATGTTGGTTCATTGACTTAATTAGCATGTCAAAGAAAATTCATGTTGAATGGTTTTGAACCTCTTACTAGCATAATTTCTGAATTTTTTCACGCTAACATATGCTGTAAATCATTTCGACATGTAAAAATAGAGGTAAAGTATCGAACTCACAACCTTGTTGGGGTCCTTTACCACTTTAGACATTGTTTATTCCTAATTATGTAAATTCGGGTTCTCTATTAATGGGCCAAAAATTGAGAATCTTAAACGGCGAGCTGGTGGGTTTATGTCTAGGACCGGCCCTACTGGTATATAATATACCATAACAAAAACAGTAGGTTTTTTCCGGTACCAAATAGATAGTTTTGATAGCCATAACATTGTGTTTTTTTATTGTTTAACTAATAAATTTCTAATGCATAATTTGTTATCTCACATTTAATATATTTTGTCATATAACCCGGATATAATACATCCGTAATAAATACTTCTTAAACCGTCTACCGGCGATGCTATTACTCCCTGGTTCTCCTCTCTCTCTCTCTCTAACACTCTCTCTCACAAATGAATGCAGACGGATTAGCCGCCTGCAGAGCCTGAAAAGAAACCACGCCTATCTATTGCCTTTCTCGTAGTCTCTTTTACGCAGCCGTCCCCATAGTTTCAGAGGACCAGACAAGAACACAGAAACAACTCAATAGAAAGGGCAAATAAAAAGCAAAGAAGAAAAACGAATAATCAGTAGCCGAAATGCTTGAGACGGTGAAATACCTGGTAGGCTCAATCGGCCCGAGTGGCTTCGGCTCCAAGTCCACCGCCGACCAAGTTACGGAGTGCTGCCCCGATCTGAGCTCCATCACCGCCATCATCACAGGTATAACCAGACTACTCCACAAGCACTTTGGCCACAATAGCGTTTCGTAGCGATCACTTTTCATGTGATCGGAGCCATTCTTTGTAGAACTTGATTCTTAAATTACTCACTCCAATCCTTCTTCGATAAGTATTAGATCGTACGCACTTATTTTAAGTTTAAATTTCTGATTCAAAATTTTAAGTTATTTCATTAAGAACTTGATGGTAACTTTCATTTTTTTTGGTAAAAATATTTAAATATTCACGCATACATCAGGCGCCACATCAGGGATTGGAGCTGAGACGGCGCGTGGGTTAGCCAAGCGTGGAGCGAGGCTGATCCTTCCGGCTCGGAGTCTCAAAGCAGCGGAGGACGCTAAGGCTCGTATCGTATCGGAATTTCCCGATTCAGAGATTTTTCTCATGGCTCTTGACCTTAGCTCTCTCAGTTCCGTTCGAAGCTTCGTTGCAGAGTTCGAGTCTCTCAATTTACCTCTCAATCTCCTCATGTAATTCCAAAATTCCAATGGTTCTAAACAAATTCTGTGTAGACGCACGCATGTGTATTTTATGATAATCTCTTCTCGAATTGGATTCAGAAATAACGCCGGGAAATTCTCACTCGGGCATGCTATCTCTGAAGACGGAATAGAGATGACCTTCGCTACCAATTATTTAGGTAAGTTTTCATTATTTCTCCGCATGTTCTCCCTGTATCGAGAGGTAGTTAAGGATTTTTGTTTTTGGAAACTTAGGTCACTTTCTGTTGACGAAGCTGCTGCTGAAGAAGATGATGGAAACGGCAAAGGCCACGGGCGTTCAAGGACGCATAGTGAACGTGTCGTCGAGCATTCACAGCTGGTTCTCCGGCGACATAATTCGTGATCTCGAGATGATCACCAGAGATAAACGGTGAGAGAGAAACTGCGGATTAAATAGTGAAAATCATATGAAATCCCGGACCCTGATTCGAAATTTTAAATAAGGATAAATGGAAATAAATTTGACTTTTTGTTTGACTTTTCAGTTCTGAAAATTTCGGTGTTTTGGCAGCGGATACGATGCCACACGTGCTTATGCTCTCTCGAAGCTAGCTAACGTCTTGCACACCAAGGAACTTGCTCACAGACTCCAGGTAACGTATATTGTTTTGGATCCCGTAGAAAGGGATTGGACCTTCGATTAAAGTTTTTGTGAGTTTTTTTTAGCTTAAATGATCAAAATCATTTATATTACTATAGAGTTTGTTAAAAGTATTAATTACGCCTAAAATTATATTTGTTGTATATTGATTTTGTATAAAATACTGGATTAAAACTGTTTTTTTTTTACGTAATTGATATTCTCTCTATTTTTAAAAAAGTAAAAGATTCTCATTCTTATAATGAGTCTGAAAAGAACCTAAAAAAAATCAATCAAGACGAGGAGAAGATCTTGTCCCAAAGTATTTTAAATTTACTGGCCGTTAAGGGTAAATTAAGTATAGTCTTTTTTTAAGTATTTCTGAGTTTTTTTTCATTATCAGTTAACTTTTTTTAAATTTAGCATTCGTCATGAAAAAATAACTAAAGTAGAAAATTATTACCATTTTATTATTGTTTTTCAATTTGCATTAAATTTTTAAATTTAACATTTATCTTGATAAAAAATAATAACCAATAACTAATCGTGCCGTTTTGTTTTGTTTTTTTCTCTGATTATTTGCAGGAAATGGAAGCAAACGTGACGGTGAATTGTGTCCATCCAGGAATTGTTAGAACCAGACTAACCAGAGATCGCGAAGGCCTCATTACAGGTATTCTGTCATGTATATAGACATATAAATACAACGTGTGGCGGATTCACTTTATGACAAAGGAACCTACCCCGTCTAGATTTTTGAATATTAGCACGTTTGTTCTAGTTTTATCAAATCAACGAAAAATTATTCAAACACGGCTGTGTTCGGTTGAGTGTTTCTGAAACGATTTTTGAAAAAAAACTCTTAGATGTTGTTTGGTATAAGTGTTTCAGAAAAAATTTAACTCTTGAGAGTTAAACTTTTTCGGTGTTTTCGAGGTGCTCTCTTTCTCTCTTTTCTTTTATAGAGAGATGAAGTTGTTTATGAAAAAAATGAAAGTGTTTAGGAAAAAGTTTCTCAAACAAGTTTCCAAAACATTTTCAGAAAATTTTCAGAAAATATTTTGGAAACTTCTAACCGAACACAGCCTTTATGTTTCAGACTTCCACTTCACCACACATTAGTACGAACACACCTAAATGTATGAACCTTACACCGATATGTAGTAGAGAGGACGCACCACGGGGCATTGAATAATTACTCCTAATCAACCATTTTTATTTTTCTTAAAAGTAAAAAAGAATCACTTAAACTAATGCTCATTAATATTTTTGATTTTCAAGAAAAACATTAATGTTATGTTTATATGTCATAATAGTTTTTAGTTAAAAAAATGAGCCCATTTTCTTAATTTTTTTATATAAACAGAAAATAAAAAGTATAGTCGATTGTGAAAAAAAATTCACGGTTATTATATAGTATTATTATAAGTGGAGTATTTGTCGCTTGAAGATCTAAAACTTCTTCGTTAATTATGCAGATTTGGTTTTCTTCTTGGCTTCCAAGCTCTTGAAAACAATTCCTCAGGTACTTTTTGTTAAATTACTCTCCCAGTGTTTGATAAACTGATCGTCATAATGCAGAAGTTAATATTAATATTGAAGAAAAAATCCTTGAAAAATCATACTAAAATTTGTTGAAGTTAAAATTCAAAAACAGTTGCATATTTTGAAGCAACAAAAACTCCATGATCGTATGTATGTATCGTTTTAATGGATTGACACTTCCGTTCAGGCTGCTGCAACGAGTTGCTACGTTGCTATTCATCCGAGGCTTGTAAATGTGAGTGGAAAGTACTTCGCGGATTGTAACGAAGCACAGACATCGAAACTAGGATCGAACTCGTTTGAAGCTGGAAGGCTGTGGTCCGCCTCCGAGCTGATGGTTTCTCGAGACCCAAAAGCAGCTTATGAATAATATAGAAAACATGGGAGAAAGAACGTAAAGAAATGGTTAGTATCAGAGAAAATAGTCGTAGTTGGTGAAGCGTGTAGAAACAGAGGCTTGGGAAGAGGAGAGAGATTAGTATATAGAGGGGGTAGTGCAGAGAGCATTTTTTGAAAAATAGATTGTGTACAAGTATTCATATATAAGTATTAATGTATTATTATATGCTTATATTGGGCTTTGCTACTTCCTACAATTTAGTTTGCTTTTACTATTATTTTCTGCTAATTAATAATTAAGTCCTGGCTGGCAGTGCTAATTAAACGTCTATAAACTAAATCTCTCCGGTGAGTGTGTGTGTATATATTTTGATATGTAAGAAGTCGACAACCGAGGAGGTATTCTCGTCTTTACTCTTGTGATCTTCGCGGTTCCTCCCTTATCCAAATGGGGTCTCGCGACAATTGAGGGGGGGTTTTTGGAGGAAGATTCTTAACGGGGACAAACCAGATTAATTGCTTCCGAATTTGAAGGAATAAAGCCTTGATCCATGAGGATAAGGACTTCACGACAAACGGCAAGAAGGAATGATCCTATTGCGATCTCATAAAAGCAGACTTAATATGCATGGGTTCCTCTTATCTTCAGAATTATGGAAAGGCACCGGGAAAAAAAAGTACACGAATAGAGGGTCCTGTTGTGTCATATCAATGGCTGGAAACACAAAGTGCAACGTCTCTGGGTCATTGCAGCACATGTTGTAAACCCTTTTACCATATGGTTGTTCCCTCGTTATAATCTGCTGTCTGAATTGGATAACAACTACGTGGGGTTTTCAACTTTTCTTCCTTTCTCTCGATCGAGTGAATTTTCTTTTTCATTCGCATGTTCAATGAGCACAATAATCCTCCTTTATTCACTGCCGGGTGGGATTCAATCATTTTTAGCCATATACTCGGATGATATGCCTTATCTCTCAAATCATACCGCCCAGTACTATGTAGTATGTATTGTACCGGTTTCATAGTGGTATCAGTCTACTAATTTTATACTATTCTGGCTTGTTCCATAATGAGTTGAATGTTTTTTCAAGAAAAATTTAATTGAAGATTCTTGACTAATTATTCATAAATTGAGACTACAATCATTTTCTTTTATGATTGATGATTTGTTTGTAAGTTGTGAGGTTTATTTCATATATCTAATATGATTTTTAGTTAAAAATATTATTTGAGAAATGTATATGATAACGCTTTCGCTGCTCCCCTCCTTGGCTATGACATGCAAAAGACTAGAGACACCCGTGTGTTGCCAACAAACACCTCTTTGATGCCTAAGTTAGTGATTGGAAATATCCAGAGAAGAATAAGATAGACAAAGTAGCAGTAAAAATCGTAGGATGCTCTACTCACTTTCTTGTGTGTTTATACCTCCCCTCCTCATTTAGTTCTAGAAGGAGTTTGCTTCTAAGAGATTGCGGTAGCATCGATCATCCCTTTAATCCCTTCAGATTCGAACACAATGTGATTTGTCCCATCAGGAGTTTTCCTTCAAAACTAGGGCTGCAATTGAACTGAGCCATTTGGGAGCTCGACTCAACTAGGTAAGGGCTCAGTTCATTTCCGTTTGTTTAGTTAACAAGCCGAGCTCGAACTTGAGTTTTAGACTCGTTTCATAACTGAGCCGAGGTTGAATCTCGAAAACTCAGCTCGGTTCATAAAAACTTAACTCGTTTTAGAGACTCGGCTTGTTTTAAGATGATCATTAAATAAATCAACTTAGTTCAGCTCAGCTCGTTTACAAACAAGCCGAGCTCGAACTCGAATTTCAGGCTCATTTAGTTAATGAGCCGAGTTCAAACATTTCTTCAAATCTCGGCTCAGCTCTTTTGCAGCCCTATTAAAAAATCCCACCTCAATCGTCACGAGCCCCTATTTGGATAAGGGAGGAACCCTCTTTGTCTGGGCAAGGGTCTAAACTGAATAGTCGAGGAGACGACAAGGGCAAAGACGAGAAGACCTCCTTGGTCATCAGTTTCTTACATATTAGTATATTATTTTTTATCGATAAATTTGAAACGGTACGCTAGTACACACGGATATAAGCACATACCAATAACAAAAACAGTGCACTCGTCGATACGAAATTGATAAGTTTGCTTTGGATGGCATGCTAATATTTATTTTCATATATTTGTTTTTCACTTATTTTTTTGTGGTCTTGGCCAGAGCATCAGATAATTATTTTTTTCTCTTAGGACGACATATTTGTTAGTAGTCAAATAAGGGTCTATTATTTATCATTCCGGATATGACTATTCGGATTGTGATGCTCAGAGTTTATTTACTTTTTTGGACTCTAAATATCACATCAGAGTACTATTTTATCTGTCCGAAGGGAAATAAAATTAACCCCCCTCCCCCTTCTTTGTCCATAACTATCCTCTTCTATATCATTTTATATTTACACAAATATCATTATTAATTACCAAAATAACATTACCTACTTATGAACATATTTTATTTCCTCAAAAAATATTTAAATAAATTATTTATAAATATTCATTAATGTATAATAAATCTCACATTCTACTATAAATATCCCTCTTACTATATCCATCTATTCTTTTTAAAAAGTTTACCGCTAACAAAGAGACCTTTAAAGCTTGACGCTCATGGAGACCCTATTAGAAATCAAAAAATGCGTCCAATCTTAGATTCTTTCGGATCTAATTACCTACGAATCACAAAAATTACATAACAAAGCAAATAAAGAATAAAAAATAATTAGAAGGCATAGATATATGAGGTTTGGTACGTGCCTACAACGCGAGAGTCACGCTAGTTCCCTACATTTATAAAAAAGTTTGAGTACACACTATATTCTTACTCTCTTTCAAGAAATAGAAACCTTTTTTTAACTAAATCCCGCTCAAGCTGTGTTTTCGTAGGGGCTTTTTGGACAAAATCCTGGTCGAGAAGACTTATCGTGTTCTTGGGCTGTGGAGGCCCAGAGAATCATTGAAATTTTCAGAGGGGCTTTTTGGACCAAATCCTGGTAGGAAAGACAAAGCCCGTTTGCGTTGTAGTCAGACGTCAATCCACAACCATATGGGCTTCTAGCCCAATGGTCATATATGGCTTTTTTTTTTATTAGGGGTCGAACGAGGAGTATAAAATTTAGACATCGGATATGACAATTTTTATTATTATATGGCTTTGCATTATGATATCTTGGTTCAATTTTTATACGTCTGGAATGAGATAAAATTTGAATACCCTTCTCTTATCCACCTTCCATATCTCATTTGGATTATAATTATAAGAATGTCATTATTAATTAAGAAAATATCAACCACATATTATCTTTCCTCAAAAAAATTCAAACAAACTCTTTACAACTATACATCTCTATGTAATAAATATCTTCCTCCACTCTCCCATTATATTATCCTATTCTTTTTATAATTTTAAGTATTAACAAACGGGTCGTAAGTGTTTGGAGGTTCCAGGTTGGAGCTGAGAGGTCAACATAGATATCTAGGGGAGTGAATAGAATAATATCGGCCTTTGTTGGGCTTGTGAGCCTGTTAATAATGTCACATTGCTCAAACGAATTCTGTGAAGCCCATTTACAAGAAAAATGGAGTATTCAGGGTCCATTTGGCCTGACTAGATTATTAGATTATTGGATTATGTTGAGTTCTGTAGGGAATAATCTAGATCAAAGTGTTTGGACTAAATTATTTGTGAATTATGTTGACCACAAAATGTAGTTGTATTTATTTTGACTTCATCTAAATTGTTTGGGTGAATAATTTAACCCAAACAGACTAGATTATTTTTAAAATAATCTATACAATTCCAATAATATAGTTTAACCAAATAGACCCGCATTTGCAGCCAGAACCAACACAAATAGACGGACATCCTCTGTTTTATGAGAGCGAACCAATCATCAAAGTGATTACGTCTAATGACATCATTAATCTGCAAAAAGACAAAAAAATGAAAAACACTATCAGTATTCCCAACAGTAAAAGGTGAAGTTGCAGCAACAGACCAAAGACCAAGGAGGGGACCACATCATCTCTTCCAGCGGCTGTCAGTAAAAGCATTTGAACCGCCCAGCCTATTGCACCCTTTATCAGCGACATAGGCCAGAGTAATGATACACATAAATTCCAGACAAAAATATACTTGCAGCTGTTCCTACATGAGCTCTGTACACTACACAACTACCCTTTGTTTGAACTTGTTTTCACACATTTGTATGCATAATATTTACTAAATATAGTCCCAAATATTATCAGACAAAAATTTCAGCTCCACAGGTAAATGGACCGAGGGCGTGTTGTGCACTGCACACAATAAAATATGTGGCGTGTCAAAATAATGTCATTTTAACGTGTAAAAAATTGCTTAAAAATTTGACTCTAGATTGATTAACGCCGAGTGCACATCTCAGACTGATCAAAATTACCTAGAGTAAGGATGGTTGAGTAGTTTAACTAAAAAAAACAAAAAGGATGGTTGAGTAGTCGAGCATGCAAAATGTTGGGCAATGTGCTTTTCTCTCAACCGACATTACAAATTCAGATGCAGATCTCTTTCCCTGACTGCGTGAGGAGAGGCAGGCACCTTTGATTGCTTGGGCAATCCTTGGGGTCACACCACTAACTGCTCGACATCTCGAGAATTTTGCCCAAGATCGACGAAACAATCTTCCCAAATTAAAATGCAGGCACCGTCGGTGGCAGCCTACTCGCCTTGGATTGGTCATCTCCTCGTGGCATTACAACTCGTCTCTTGCCATGAGATTAGTTAAGCATTTATATCTACAACCCATGCACACGCGGTTATCCTACTTCTATGTTTTCTAACTTGATTGTCGAAGGATTCTTGCCTAGATAACCACCCGCTAGACATCGAATTTGTATGTAGGAGCCATAACCAGGAGCTTAGAGCGATTTGTTAGTTTCTAACATAATTTATTTGGCACCGTCTGTAAAGACGATTTTCTCACTTAAATAAGTTCAACTGATTTATCAAAAACAATGGCGGCAAAGAGGGCACTGCCTCTGTAAAGGAGGAGAGGGACGAGTGGGTAATGCCTCTCAAGGTGGCAACCCACTGGAGATGTAAGTGCAGAATCTCACCTAACTGGTGGCAACATTGGTAGAACAAAACAAAATCTTGGTGCAACAGCTGCGTGTGATGAGGCTCCCTCCACCACTAGTGGATCTGTCAACAAAAGACCAATGGGAGGAACTTAAGGGCCAAGAGGCAAACACCCATTGGTGGATCCGCCAACAAAAGATCCCAATCGTCATCCTAAGTTTTGATATTCAGGACCTTTTGATTCTTTGGGAGCTTATTGCCACACTTTATACAATGTGTACAAAACCTTTACTATCATTGCATTTAGGTCCTCGAGGGTTACTTAAACCCATCTATTTATCCCTTCATGTACCAATTTATTTTCTTTTAAAAGATCCATATTTTTCCTTTCCATTGCCCGTTTTATCTTTAGAAAAAAAATTAGAAGATTTTTTAAATTAAATTTCTCCTTTTTTAAAAGACTTTTAGAATTTTTTGGGTGAAAAGTGGCATTGCTTTTGTATCATACTCTTCATGATCACCATCTATCATGAATTTTTGTAATTTTAAAAATAATTGATTTTGTCAAATATTTTGACCTTGATAATTTAGACTCAAACTGTAAACCTCTACCTCATATGTTTGAAGTACACTAATAATTTTTTTCAATGGTCATGAGGGACAACTTTGTTTGAAACCGTTTGGCAAGAACTCCAATCTGTTCTTTTTTTTTTTTAGAATCTGCTCACCCAAGTTAAAATTAATATTTAGTATGTAATTTAGTTTAGCATAAAATTGACTAAAATTTCTTTTTCCTCTATTCTCATAATTTCAAACTCGGTGGTAATATATAAAAGTTTTGACTGTTTAATAGTAAAAGTATTTTCATGAATAGTCACCAGAGTATCCTATCCTAAATTCTTTCGTATCAACACTAGCAAAAACAGCATTCAGGGTACGATTTTTTCTTTTTCTCAGCTTCAGGGGTATGATTGTTACATGAACTTGCGACCCTTTTAGCAGAGGTCAAGATAGATGAAGGCTTAGGGACTTCTCTACCTTCTTTGATCATTTTGGGGGAAGAATACCTAGTAAGCATAGAGGTCAAGATATCCACATCCACGATTTTGGGAAAAGCCTTCATCCTATACTTTCAATAATTAAAATTTAATTCATCTAACAGTGGTGGTCTAAGGAAGAAGAGGTCGCATCCATATAAATAAACCAAGGATCAAAAAATATTTTCGCAAATATGTATTTCCCTCTTTGATACCAATTGAAAAATCATGAGCAATTAAAATTTGATTAATTTATCGTTGAACATTTTTATCTCAATTAATTATCTTATTTAATATGTGATTTATGATACATGAGTATGCAACGTAAATAAATAAAGAAAGCAAGAAAACATAGATTAAAGTGGAAAACTCCAAGGCGGAGTAAAAAACTATGGGATGGAAAAAAAAAACTATAATACAAACACAGAACAATAGAATTTCTCACAACCGAACCTCGATTCCTTGATGTTTATTTAAAACCTCTTTTGTCGACTCCTCGTGAATTGCTTTGATAGACCAACTCTTATTCAAAATTTGACTCCTCAAGCTCTAACATCTATTACAGAACTCCTCCTTAGATCCTCCTCTGAGATTGCTTCTGAACTCATTTAGAAGGCTTTGCAAGGTAATTAGAAAAAAATTGAATCTTAAGGGATGCTTAATCAAGAGCTTGAATCTATAATTCATAAGCACCCTCAAGATATCACACTCATTCAATAATCTAGTGTCTCACAAATGTTTTCTCTCTAAAACTACTCTGGGTGAGTTGGTATTGATTCTGGACGCACAATTTTAACTTATATTTTTTTAAAACTTCAGAAACTCGCTCGAGGGACAAAAAAACACTTGGAGTATCTCAGAACAAGCTCTGTATAGAGTGCAGAATCAAAGACGAATCGTAAATCTAATCAAGTTAGGAATAATATTCTATTTTAATTCTGATTTCACACCATAAAGACTCTTTACCCTTTACCCTCACGCTTATAAATAACTAGGCGCATGCATTTTTGGAATTCCACAATGTCACTTATAAATCAGATTTTTTAACTATAATTTCAAGAAACTTGGTGCAGTTTTTCACAAGTTAAGACAAAAATTCAAACTGTTTTGTCGAATAGGTAGGAGAGTAGCTTATTATGACATGAATGTATAAAGTTTTTTTTCCTTGGCAAAAGAAATTTCAACTAATCAAAGTAAAAGATTACAGAGATTAATGGGACTTTAAGCGATCACACCATTGCGTTGACTTGATCCCAACTAGATTGACACTCGTAAGAGTGCCAATTATCTGCCGCTTGAACCCCTAGAAACAACCGAAGGGGTATTGACATGATGTCACTCAAAAACGAAAAAAATAAAATAAAATAGAAAACCTTACCCAGCCCTAAAATAAATTGCCACTCAATCACATGAATGTATAAGTTCCACTGGTAATACTGTACACAAACATTCTTGAACCAATTAGTGTTTTTTGTCAAATGTGTTTTTTACAAACGTCTTTTTTGTACGTGTCAAACGGAATTATGTGAAACGTGTTTTTACTACGAACACCCTTTAAATGGTTTTTAATCTTAGTTCTAATTTTCAGTAACACATCATTAATTTGCAAGTGACCAAATTACATAACAAGGTGCCATCATTTATTTCAAAAACAAAAAAAAAGTGGGGGGAAAGTTGGCAGCAAAACTTTTTTGGATGCCGTTGACTTAGCTCTCAACGGCCATGATGAAGCGTGTGTTGTTTCGAGGGGACAAAATTATACGCTTTGTTATCTAGAAATGAAGGTTTCCTCATAAGAATATTGGGGCAACTTTGCTTCTGCAATCACTCCTCTACGCATAGCATTTCTCCTCTCTCTCTCTCTCTCTCTCTCTCTCTCTCTCCACTATAGATGGAGGTGGGCTTGCAAGGCCCCTAAAGCCGCGACTTAGTAATTACCATCACTTACTGACAAGCAAACAAAGAAATCAAAGTGTCTTAAAAACCTTTATTTTGACTATTGAGTGATTCCCCTAATCATCTAATATTGCTCAAAAAGTATGCTTTATCTTGGCTAAAATAACATATATATCAACTGGTCCCGGCCCTAGACATATATATGATTTTATTTGATCATCAAATCTTGGATGAAGGATAGTTATTGGCCGAGAGGTTTGAGAACAAGCCTGCCAATCAGATGATATTATATATCTACAGCAAAAATGGTAAATAATGCTTAATATTAATGGTCGTATAAAAAATTGTACATCAGTATTAATATTGTACCTTAACTATCACCAAATGGACCCCAAGGGATTGATTCAGTGGAATGACGGAGGGTGTCTAAGGTACTTGTCCTCCTAAGATCACGAGGTCGAATAATCATATTCAGAAGATTTGTCAGGTCGTTAACTTTAGAGTCTCGAGTACTAATCGGTATTAGGTTGGGTAATTTGAAACCCGAGTGGATATCTTGACTATCAAAAGAAGAAACCCATTGCAAAATGAGTTATTATTGGCATCAGTGATATGTAAAAAAGCCAACAAGAAGAGAATCAGTAATAATCTAAAAAGGCAAAAGAGAATAAAAAAGCAGAGATTTGGGGTGGGGTAAGTAGGTTCCTAAGTCAAGATTCTCAGACTAGAATGGAGATTGAAGTAGGGCACCCATATTTATATATGTAAGAACTTTGAGACATTTACTACGTATACGTTTGTATATATGTATAGATATACACATGGGTATGTATGAAATATGTACAGAATATTCTGTGTACAACATTCCTCTCTGTCGATCTATTATGATCAATAATGGATGTCCCCTATGCTTTTTAGGGTATAGACATTGGATACCCTATCTAGGAGTGAAAGTTGCATGCATGATGGTGACTTTCATTGAAAGTGTACTATTTGATTCCAATCTGATCATCTATTTCAGAATTCAACTTGTAATGGAGGCTAAGAACATGCTGACACTGATTTTGAAAGATTTGCCGAAATGGGTGCTGTTATTTTCCACTAAGCCGAAAGATTATAGTATAGTGATGGTCTCAAATCTTTTTTTATTATTTGTTTTTGTTTTTTTGCTAATTAGAAGTAAGGAAATTTAAGCAATAATCTAGTCATACAGCATCAAGAACTAGCTTTAATGAAGGGAGTTCCTTTTTATAACCATCCTTTTGATTTAGAGTGAAACCCTAATGTGACTTACAGATGTTCTGCCCCCTCTCAAATGAGTTATAGGGAGAAAGAGTGAATGAAACAAGACACATAATTCTATACGAGCTCACGATTCAAGTGGTTATGGAAAAGGTAGAACCTGTGGAAAACAATGTACGCACTAACTCTCCCTGTCTATCTGTATGTAAATATATATCTATATACACACACACACACAGACTTTGGTAATACATATATTGTAACCTAACTTCATACAAAAGACTCTTGTGATCTTCTGCTATTTTTCCATTTTAACTCATGTGGAGTAAGAGCCAACCCTCAAGTGCCATCAAATTTTTTTTTTTGGTTTATCACAACCAATAACAACATAAGAATGCTTCGATGTTTAGTTGACTCTAAATTCGAAGAGAAAAAAGTACGAAAGGGTATTAAAGTACGTAACAGTTTAAACTAGAATCCCAATTTAGATCGTGTTGAGCTCGTGCCACATTAACAGTACTGGTGATAGCAATCTCGCATGATGTCAGCACTGATCCTTATAAGATCTCACCCAATTCAGGTATTCGGTTGGGTCTAATGCCACAACCTGCCCATTGGTTTGGTTAAAAATGTGTCTCTTCATGGGTCTGCATCTGGCTTACCAGGGTCGAGTTTAATACCACTGCTCCAATTCTGTTCGAGACATTAGGTTGTGCGCCTCATATAAGCTATGCTCGGTGTAACCCAATTCGTCAAACTACAAGTAATATACATGTCGTTTCAAGAAAAAAATTAAAATATATATAGTGTCTTGTAATTTAGAAAATATCTTGTGGATAAGATCTTTTGAAAAAAAGTTACAAGTTGTGCAGCTCTTGACCAAAGTAAGTTTAGGTGGAAAACATGACTAGTCTTGCATTAACTACAGCTATATATATAGCACGTTACACTCCAATAAGCCCGCTAAGAATATTTACTGCAGAGCCTTCAAGGTCGAATCTCACTAAAATTAATTATTAAATGTCATTGGAGATTTTTCCGATCGTTAAATTTATGGTACCGAGAATTAGTCGATATTAAATTGGGAGTAATCCCACATTAAGCTGACCGAATTCCTCGGCTATCAAAAAAAAAAAAAAAAGAATATGTATTGCAGGATAGGATACTTACGCAAAACCAACGAAATTAAATGTTTTTCGTTGCATTTTTACTTCATGCTACAAGATATATATGAGTATCCCAATTTGCAACTTGACTTCATTCACAAGGGTGTATGTATGTATGTATGTATGTATGTATGTATGTATGTGTGTATATGCATATATATGTGTGTGGTGTGTGTGTGTGTGTTCTCTGTATACCTATCTTTTGGTCGCCCCTACACAACACCACTTGATAAAAGCTGGCTATTTCCATAGAGCGGTCTCGTTAACAACAGACTATTCTCTGTATGAGGATTTGGTTCACATTATTATGTAGGCAAGAGGAGGAATTAAGGAGGCCCCAAGTTGATCAATTAACTGACTTGTCTATGAGATGACAGCAAGTGGGTTATCAATTAATGAATGATTATGAGGTCTTCTAAGGCCTAAGACTAAGTATGTGTACACTCCTGTAATATGTGTGGTGATGAAGAAATTTGATACACTATGTGACATAATTTTTGGTTGATTTTAATCTTGCAGAAATATGAAGACGTGAAAAATCATACGTCAATGCAAGTTTCACAATTTTAGATGGAACTATCTATATTTATCTGAAAATTTATTCAGTACTTTTGGAGCTATATTTTTTGGGATTTAGCTTTTCATCATTTTAGATTTGAACCGCAGAAAGCAGTCCCGTGAAAATATTCAACCGTAAAAAGTATAATTAGTGGTTCAAATTTGTTAAAATACAATCTTCGACGAGAGTTGAAAAAGTCTTTAAACAATCTAGACCATTAATTAATTGATTGTTTTTGTATATTACGAACAAGTAAACCAAATCAGCCCTTCTATCAAACACAGTACAATTCCAGAAAGAAGTTATGTATTTTAAAATAGGCATGCGAGGAGTTACCTAACAAAATTTTCAGTTAAGAGCTTGCAGTAGTTGCCAATTACACTAACCCATTTTTTTAATTTGTTGCTTATTTTTTTAATAAAGAAAACCTTATTTGAATGATTTAAAAAATAAATTGTTTGTTGCTAAATTTCATTACTTAATTATTTAATCACATAACGTACTAACTACTCATCATCACGCTCAAGTTTTCAATATTTCTCTTTATTTTAAAAATAGAGAGTTATTACACCATTTGAAAAAGAGCTAGGACAAAAGAGAAAATCTAATAGTCTTTTTTTTGACTCGTCGACACAAAATATTAATTAATAAACTAAAATTATGAAACGAAAGAAATATTTTTGTTTGTCTTTTTTTTGCCTTTGGTTCAGATTTCATCCACTTGATAAATGACGATTTTGCGAGTCAGTTATTTTCTAGGTTCTAGATTTTATATTCTAAATTCTAAATTGTTAGGTTAGAATAAGAATTTGTGAAAGTTTTTGAACGATATATGTAAATAATAAATTTTGCAAGAGATTAATATTGCACATATTTTGTATTACAAAGAATTCAAAAAAATCCAAATATAATTTTTAAAATTTCATGTTCTCAAAATGTATTTATATGCTATTTTATACACTCTCAAACAATTTAAAAAATACAAAAAATATATATGCTCAAACATTCCCTCAACTAAAATGATAAAAAATAAGTTCATGAACACAATTTTTTATACATAAATTTGGATAAAGATGTGTCTGAAGCTGTCCGATGAAAATATAATTACTCCCTCCGTCCCGGTTTGTTTGTCCACTTTTTGACTTTTACATGTCCCAAAATGTTTGTCTATTTTTAAAGTTGACTTGTGAAAGTTACCTTAATGTCCTTTCTTTTTTTTAAAATTACACTTTGAAAAACGTGCACTCTCATTTAATGCTTAGAAAGTTAAGGGTATTTTTGGAAAATTAAAACTTTTATGAGTAATGATTATGTTCCCTTAATAAGTTAGAATTTCTAAAATGGACAAACAAATTGGGACGGAGGGAGTATATTATATTAAGTATTCTACGTGCATTCGATAATTTTATACATATTTATTTTTAAATTTGTGCACAAAAAATTATATTATTATATAACTTTTTTGAAGAATAAAAAATAATTTTTCTTTTTGGAGGTAACCGAGAGGATCAAGATTTGGAGTGCGTAAGGGAGATGGAGGGGGGGCAATATCAAAAGCTGGGATCAGAAGATGATCCCTACAAACCCCACATTCTCTGATTTAAAAAGGGGCCCACCACGTTGTTACCAGTACGGCTACTTAGGTATCTCAGTTCCCGAGGTGGGCACCCCCCTCAATACTCTTTACACATCTTTCCTTTCACACCCCCCGCTGTATATTCTCCATCAAATTAATTTGCCTTCCCGGTGAAACATCATCGTCTTCTTCTCCTCGTAGCCGCGCCACAAACGGAAACTTCCCACCTTCATTTAATATTAATTATATTCTTTATAAGAAATTTAGATGTTTTGATTTAAAAACTACAACTAAAAAAAATCCCAATCTCCTACTTCTATGTTTTTTATGGAACCTTTTGGGTTTAGTATGTTGTAGTAATGATGTACAAAGAAAGTTGAATAAATTAGTACCTCAATTGCGCCATTAATTAACTTCCACTGTTTATATCAAAATTAGGCATTGGCTATTGGTATTGACGTGCCTTAAGTAACCTAGGTCTTAGCACATAACACCAAAATTTTTGAATCTTACCATCATCTGAACTAGCGAGAGCACATGAAGTAGCTTATCCTAAATCCCCAACGGATTGATTAGTGGAGGCAGTTCTGGAGTGGATTTTATCTCTACAATAGTTGTTGATCATATGGATAGATGGTCGCTAGAATAGCCTAATCTCAATAAATTTTAAGAACCTTTATCCCTACCATAATGGAACAAGTGACTTAAAAAAAATGCTTCTGCTTTCGTTCTACCACTCTATTTTGCTAAGGGGCAGAACAATTTTAGTAGCCAGTTTGAAACTATATACCACAATAATGAGAACATTTTTTGAGAGCATGATGTAGGTATTCACGAGCATTATTAGAGCGAAAGGTTTTGACTGTAGTATCATACTAGGTAAGTCCCATTTTTTTGAAATATATATCTTAACTATTGAGTTAGTGCCTTGAATTTAAAGGAGAAAGGTTTTTGGACAGTAGCTGGTGTACTATTGATAGTAGTGTGTGTTGACCTTGTTAATTTTTGAGCAATGACTGGTACTATTAATAGTAAGTACATCTAATTTTTTGGGCAATGGCTGGAACTATATATAATAGTGTTGTTACTATTGATAGTAAGTGTATGTGCAAGAATGTTTGCAAGATTTGAGAGATTTATTTTCTTAATCTATTTAGGATACTTTCCTTCACCCAGAGATTTATTTTTCTATTCTTTAGGGATTGTTATTCTTTCCTATTGTTAGGATTTCCTATAAATATAAAAGACATAGTTCCCTAAAAGATATCCTTGAAAAGTTTGATGAGATCTAATTAATTGGACACCTCACATTAGGGTTTCAGATCATAGTCAGTCCATAATCTCTTTTGATCATGGTGAAATTTATCTTTTTTCTCGCGTGGATGTACATTTAAGCCATTGCTTATTCGAAACTATATAAATCTCTATATCTTTCTATTCTTATTGATCATCTCTTCTTATTTATCGTATTTGTCTTAACAAATTGGTATTAGAGCTTTGGCAATCGATTCATCAATTAAGATTATCGCGGCTAAATACGAAGTTTAGAAGTTCGATGGGCATAGCAGCAACTTCAGTCTATGGAAAGTGAAGATGAAAGGTTTGTTGGTTCAGCAAGGGTTGCAGAAGGCTTTACTTGGATTTGCCAAAAAGTCAAGAACGATATTAGCAGAGGATTAAGAGGTTCTTGATGAGAAGACACTTAGTTCAATTCATTTAAGTCTAGCCAATTATGTGCTTCGCAAGGTTGAGGAAGAGACTATTGCAGGGGGATTATGGTTTAAATTAGAGAGTATCTATATGGCCAAATTACTGACAAACGGGCTATATCTGAAACAGCGGCTCTATACGTTTTGTATGAAGGAAGGTACGTCAATTAGATATCATCTTGATGAGTTGAATAGAATCATTACGGATCTGAAAAATATTGATGATAAAATTAATGATGAAGATATAACTCTAATTATTCTGTGTTCCCTGCCCCCATCTTATGAGCATTATGTAACTATTCTACTCTATGAAAAGGATATGATCTCAATGGAGAATGTAAAATTCACTTTATATTCTAAACAATTGAGAAAGAAAGTGTCTAGTGAGAGTGAGGAGTCTGGTGAGGGGTTGTTTGTGCTATGGAGAATAATGGAGAGGAATAATGAGGATAGAGGAACATTGAGATCGAAGTCGAAAAATGAAAAAATTTATTGTTTTAATTGTAAAAAGAAGGGTCACTATAAGAGCGAACCTACGAAACCAAAAAATGATGACAATGAGAAAAATGTAGTTGTTGATGTTGCTGAGGGATCGATGGACTGAATACTATTTTATCAGTTTTAGTCAACGATGCTCGTTCGGATACGGAATGGATTTAAAAATTTTGCTATTCCTATCACACGTGTTCAAGTAAAGATTCATTTAATACCTATGAATTGGCACATGGTGGTATAATTTTGATGGGCAACAACATGGCTTGCAAAATTATTGGGTTTAGAACTATTCGGATCAAGATGCATGATGATATTGTGAGGACACCGTCAAATGTTCAGCCTATTTCAGATTTAAAGAAGAACCTTATGTCTTTGGGTACTCTTGATTCAAATGGCTATGGTATTCAGCTGAAGGTGAAGTTTTGAAGGTCTCAAAAGGTGCGTTGGCTCTTAAAAGGTCAGAAGGTGGGTAACCTCTATATTCTACAAGGTAGTACAGTTTCAGGTGCTACAGAAGCAATCTCATCATCGGAGGTATCAAATTCATCTTTGACTCAGTTATGGAATATGCGTCTTGGGCATATAAGTGAGAGAAGAATGACAGAATTAAGCAAATGAGGATTGTTCTGCAAACAGAAGACAGAAAAACTAGATTTCGGTGAGCATTGTGTGTATGACAAGCAGTACAGGATAAAATTCATCACAACAATTCGTCGGACTAAAAGTACGGTGGATTATTTACATTCAGAATTATTCCACAAATATTTCGGTGTATTTGTTGAAAAACAAGAGTGAAGCTTTTGTTACATTCAAACGGTTTAAAGTTATGATTAAAAAGCAAACAGGTAAAAATATTAAAAAATTGAGAACTGATAATGGTCTAGAGTATTGTTTCGAATAATTTAAAGTATTCTGCAAGGATAAGGACATTGTGAGATACAACATCGTGAGAAAAATTCCTCAGCAGAATGGTGTGACTGAACAAATGAATATGACTCTTCTAAAGAGTGCTCGGTGTACGTTATCTAAAGCAAATTTGGGTAAAAATTTATGGGCTGAAGCAGTTTTCATTGCTTGTTATTTGGTGAATCGATCTCCATCAATTGTCATTGAGTGCAAGGTTCTTATAGAGTTATGGTCTGATTCACCAGCTGGCTACTCAAATTTGAGAGTGTTTAGTTATCTCGCTTATGCTCATGTCAATGAGGGTAAGCTCAAGTTTAGAGCCAAGAAGTGTGTCTTCTTAGATTATAGATACGGGGTGAAAGGGTACAAATTATGACTTTCAGATAAAAAGTCATCCAAACTTCTTATCAGCAGAGATGTGACTTTTGATGAAAACTCTATGGACTATGATCAAAGGAAAGGCAAATACTGATATTCAAGTAAGTGGTGAGAGAATTCTAAAGCATGTGGAGCTAGAATGTGAAACTTCAAAACGAGAGAAGAACAGTGATTAGCCAATTGGGAAAGAGGTTCGTGATTCAGACACAGAGGATGGTGCAGAGCAACAACAACCATATAATATTGCAAAAGATAAGCCAAGAGTGAGATTGTCCATCTCAAAAATATGTTTATGCAGATATGGTTGCTTATGTCTACAATAGAAATAATAGAATATGAGGAGTCTTCTTCCTACCGTAAAGCTATCATGGAAAAGAAGGCTATACAGTGGATTGGTGCTATGAATGAGGAGATTGAGTCTCTTCACAAGAATCGAATTTGGGAGTTGGTGAAATCGCCTAAGGAGAAGAGAATTGTTGGCTGTAAGTGGATTTACAAAAGAAAAGCAAGTATTTCAGAAGTGAAAAATGCAAGGCTTAAAACTCGATTAGTGGTGAAAGGCTATAATCAATAGGAGGGAGTGGAATTCAATAAGGTATTCTTACTAGTTGTTAAATATAGTTTTATTTGTGTGCATGGTGAGTTTGAAGAGCAAATTTATATGTATCAACCGAAGAAATTTGCAGTTTCTGGTAAGAAAGATTTCCTTTACTTGTTCAAGAAATTTTTGTACGGCCTCAAACAATCACTTAGGCAGTGGTGTAAGTGGTTTGATACATTCATGATGGGTCAAGATTACTCTAATAGTGACAATTGTGTGTATTTTTGAAAACTTCTTGGCAGTTCATTATCTATTTGTTGTTATATGTTGATGACATGTTAATTGTTGCCAAGGATATATCAAAAATCAACAAGCTGAAGAAATTAATGGTTTAGTGGAGAGTTTGAGATGAAAGACTTAGATGCGGTGAAGAAGATTTTAAGTATGAAAATCAAGAGGGATCGAGAGGTTGGAAGATTATATGTATTTGACTTAAAAGGGTTATCTGAAAAAATATTTGAACGTTTTGCTATGCAGAGTTTCAAGCTCGTGTCTACTCCAATAATTGTGCATTTGAGCGTTTTGCTATGCAGAGTTTCGTACATCTTATATCACCATAAAAGCTACAAAAATAGTCTACTAACTTGGACTTTGTCATCATCTTCAGACTTTGCTAATGTAAATTTTGAGTGCTCAAGGAGGGCATTGGGGCTATGGGTAAAGTGGATGTGGGTGCAAGTAGTAATGAATCTTTTTCTTCTTCAATGTGTTGTATGTTTATATACGGTATAGCAATAATTAGCAATGAGGGTTTTGTGATAATTTTGGCCACTACTAAAATCTTTGCAGGCAGGGACTATTGAATGCTTCTGAAAGGGATGTGGGATCGATACATAATTTTTTTATAATCTGGTTTGTGTTCCAAGGTCACATCCTCATCCATTTTCCAATACTTTTATAATCAAATTAAATATATTCAGACTTTCAGAATTGGATTGAAGAAAATATTTTTGTATGTGATCAAATACTTATGAAAGTCAAACTTCCGAACACTCTGGATTATCTAAAAAAAAAAAGGGTCAAAAAGTCTACACATTAAAATAGTGAAATTAAAATTGAGGAAGCATCTTATCTATTATGCGAACCCGCGCATTATTAGTAATGCATAATACACATCACAAATATAGTAACATCATGCTGAGAAAAAAAAAAAAAAAAACTAAGAAGGTAGAAGAGAAAAAAACATTGTCGGCGAGGATTTATTTAGAAGGTTATATTCATGTTCATTGCATATTGTAAGTTTATTATTGTCATCGATGAATAATTGAATAAGATGAAGTAAGCACATATTAAAAATAACATCCGGGCATTATATTATCATTTAATAAAATAATAAGAATGAAAATAAAAGTACAAAATCATAAGATTTATAGTATTGAAGACTATTCGATCAGTACTTAATACAAGTTTTTATGTGTACTAATTTGCTAAATAATGAATTAGTTCTACCAAATAATATTGGCTTAATTGCAACACAAAATTTCCAAATTTAAGGTATTATCACATGTATCTATGTTAGTTCATTTATAATCCATCCTATTGTTATCGGTTGTAATCAATCTCCTGGCTAAGAACATCTCCATTAGAAAAATGATAACCTATTGTGATATATTTCAAACCACTACTATTTAAATATATTATTTCTAACAATATTGACTTATATATATATATATATATATATATATATATATATATATATATGTGTGTGTGTGTGTGTGTGTGTGTCTTATTCCACCATTGGAGGGAAATAAATTGAAGTTTCATGCAAAATATGGGCATGACAACTCATTTATCGTGATCCTAATTTGACTAATCTTTTTAGAAAACTGTGTTAGTTTTTGAATAAGAGATAAATTAATTTGTTAATAATTTTTTAAAATTTATTTCGTTCAGTTAAATAGCTTATTGAGATATATAAGTTATGTGTACAAATTAAAAATGATGCAAATAATTTTGAAAAAGGACAAATAAATTTGGTATGGAGGGACTACCATTCATTCAATAACTCAATCTTGATCATTTACTCAACAATAAAAAACCATAAATGCATATATAAAAGTCCTACGAAAATAGAATTAATCGAATTTAATGTTGAAAATAAAATAAATAAACCGACCATAATCATTAACCAGTTCAATATTTGGCAAAATATCATAGCTTTGAGAAAAAGGGATAATAAATGCGGAAAGATCCTTGTTGCCTTCTCTCTCTCTCTCTCTCTCTCTCTCTCTCAACATTCTCTATATCTATAATTAAAAATATTTGTACACCATCCTTCTCCATATCTTTCTCTCTCGATCACTTTCTGTTTCTGTTCTTGTTTGCTGACAGTATTTTACATAAGCAGCGTTTGTGGGACTCCATTTTAGTTATCTGACCTTCAGGTCTACTGTTGGAAAGGCTTAAGAAGAGCTGAGAACCGTCCACTATGCTTTGATTTGCTTCTTTTCTTCCACAACTGAAGCTTCTTAACGGGAGAGCCGGACCCAACTTTTTGTCAAGTTCTGAACTACTTTTGCAAGAGAAATTACCTTGTCTTGATCGTGATCTCTGCTCTCAGTGAAGTACGCTTCTGTTGGGATTTTTCGCTATAGCGAAACGGTTTCTGAAAACGATTTTGGGGGTTGACTCGACATTGCACTCCCCTATCCCGTCCGCCCAATTTGTAACCAAAAAGATTGATTAGGAAAAATGGGAACAGAAAAATCTGAGTCGATTTTTCAGAAGGTGCTTAGGAGACTCTGCCGCGATAATGGATGGTCTTATGGTGTTTTTTGGCGTTTCGATCAGCGAAATTCTTTGTAAGCTCCTCTCTCTCTGGAAAAAAAAAAATCTATATTGATACATGCGCATATGGGGGTATCAATATGCACAAGGGTGTGTCGGAGACTCTGTGTTTAAGTGCAATTTAGTTTTATTATGTTCTCAATTTTTGTTACTGAAGTTTCTTTCTACTTTCTGGCATAATATGGGTGTAATATAATTTTGAATTGGCCCCCTTTTCCGTTTTCCGAATTTCATGTAATTTTTCCGATTCTTTTGGTGGTAAGATGGAAACTCTTGCTGTATGTAGGCTAAAACCATGGAAGAATATACTTCTCTTTACCAATTTCCCTTTTCCAAAATTATATTTCCGTTTATGTTACTCTTCATTTAGATTTTACGGGTTGCTTGGAATTTTTATCGATACAGAGTCCCATATAGATAGGATTTAGAAAAATCATATGGTCTCTGCTCGAGAAGAGAGACCACACAAGATGAATATTGTTAACGTTCAGTAATTTTGCTCACTAAATGCATATCAGGATTAATATCCCTTGAGAAATCAAGGTACTCGGAAAGCCTGAGAAACTTGTCAATTGTGTGGAGTTCTTGATTGTCGTGTGTCTATGTTTCGTAGCTATTCATGCCCAAATTTAACTCTATGATATGTTATCAACACCAGATTATTGACTACGGAGGATGCCCACTATGAAGAGAAAATGGGGGGCCTTATTGACGACATGCTGCTGCAAGTCCACATGCTCGGCAATGGGTATGGTTGATAAAGATTCTTATAGTTTTCCTTGTAGAATTCACAAATATCTTGAAGAAATATTTGGATGTTCCAAAGAAAGCAGAGTTTTTGTAAGGCTGATGATGTTATTGTTCTGTTATTTAGAGCTGTTGGACAGGCTGCTTTCACTAAGAGGCACCGATGGATGTTCTCAGATGCCTATTGTGGAGGACAGAATCCTGTGGGTGCTATTGACAATCAGTATATATTCCAGGTATTAACATGTTTTCACTTGAAAAACGCGGTTGAAGTACTAGTCTTTTTATTATGATAAAGTTAATTTATTCATGTTTGGGTAGTATAGAGTTGATTTCTGTTAGTAATTTGCATCTTCCAATTATTAGTTGGCTAACTTTTGTTAACTTGAAATAACCTTGAATTTTGTTCAAATCCTCTGGTATTGTGTTTTTGTCCACTTATTTTGTAGTTGCATTTTTTTAATTTGCAGGACGAATCTGAGATTCATTGTCAATTTTCGTCTGGAATCGAGGTACCCTTTTTCTCCTTTGATATGTTGGGCATTTTCTTGTTTGAAGAATTTTTTTTTTTTTTTTGATAGCCGGGATATCCGGCCGGTTTTGAAATCATTCCCAACCTGCCGACTAGTTCTCGGGGGACCACTCCCACCGTCCACTTGCGGGGGCCCCAATTAAAGCCAGTGAATTTTGTCCTCTATGGACTGGCATCAAAAGAGTTGATAGTACCTGAGAGGTTTCGAATCTGAGACCTAGGAGGGCGCATACCTCTAAGTCCCAAACCTTGACCACCAAGCCAACGCCTTGGGGTTTGTTTGAAGAATATTGTAATGCGCTATTTGAATTTGAGAGTTAGATTTATCATAGAACTCTGAACAGCTGGTCCCCTTCAACTACATTCATGTACTTAAGTAGTCTTAAAGGATAAGCGTTAGCAAATGATCGTTTAATCTAATTTTGCAGACAATTGCAGTAATCTCTGTGGAACCACATGGGGTGGTACAATTTGGGTCTACCCATAAGGTCTGTACTTTTTTTGCATGAGCAACAATAGCATTTGATTAAATTCTTAGTCCTGTATTTATTGCATAAGTCTCATACCACCCTTGAGTTCCTTTTGATGATACTGCTTCTTGCTTGTGCAGATTCCAGAGACGATTGAATTTGTGGATCAGACGAAAAGACTGTTTCGAGAGATTGAAAATGGCGAGCCATATGTTTTACCAGAAAACAGGCCTTCATCTTCAAACAGTGAAACTTGTGTCCCAAATGGATTGTTTGCTTCCTTAATATCATCTGGAAATTTCAATCTGGGGAATCCTAAACAGATGCACAGTGCCAACTCTAGAAGCTATATGGATAAAACTTTTACTTCAACAGACCTTCCACGGTTATCGCCATTCACTTCATCTCATCGAATGATGAACTCATCAAATCTTGGAGACCAACTGCAAATGGCTAGCACATCAGCTCCACTCAAGCTAACTGATAAGTCTAATTCACAGGAAACACTTGTACACTCTACCACTTGTTTTACTCCCTCAGGGGGCCCATCCCCTTGCATTAGTACATGGAGTAGTGGACAGTCTACTCTTACTTCGATTGACAAACAACTTCCATCTCAAAGTAGGCTTCTGGGTGATTGCACAGCAGCTCTCTCGAAATCTTTTCCAGTAGATAGTTGTTCCCCATGGACATTTCCCTCATCAGAGCAGAGAATTAACACAGTGTCAATGGAAGTTCCATCAGTATCATCAAGTCTGAATGGAGCTGAGGCTTTTGAAATCATTCCGTTCAATCATCCATCTAATTCTTTGCAAAGTTCAGTCACAAAGTCATTTAACTCTAATAATGTGGAAAATGACCTCTTTGAAGGTTTGGGAGTGGATATCGATTTTATGCAGGCAGAGGGTTTTCTAGATGACATTCTGATGCCACTAGCGAGTGGTGGTCTCCAGGATTTTGATGCAGAAACTTCTGAATGCATCTCAGAGCAACGTGTTACTACTGCAATGGGACCTCAGGAAACGTTGTTTTCCAAATTAGGACTGGATCAATTTTTAGATGGTAATGCCGGGAGTTCTATTTCCATTGCCAGCTCTAGCTTTGAGGATGATTTATCCTCTGGAAGTAAGAGGAAAACAAGAAGTTGCTCAGTTGGTGGAAGCATGAACTCATTGCAGTCCCTGCTTAACCTTGAACCAAAGAAAGAGGGCATCTCAAAATCAGAGGCAGGTTCGTGGGTTGGTGACAGCTATAGCATGACTTATGGATCAAAACGGAAAAGGCCTGAAGAGTCTGCGAAGGTTGGTAGAAAAAAGGCCAGACCAGGGTCTCGACCAAAGCCCAAGGACCGTCAGCAGATTCAAGATCGTATCGCAGAGTTGAGAAAACTCATTCCAAATGGCCTAAAGGTACTTGCTTTTCTTAGCTATGTTACAAAAGGGATTTATTTCCAAATCATATGAGAATTCTAGGAGTTGGAAACCACTTCCCAAGTTAATTTTATTTCATGCACTCATAAATAGCAGCTACAATTTGCGTTGTGTTAGCTACTATTACTGATTGATTTCTTTTCTAATGTCTTATCGGTTGGTGCAACAGATGAGCATTGATTCTTTGTTGGCTCAAACCATCAAGCATATGCTTTTCTTGCAAAGTGTTACAAACCATGCAGAAAGTTTAGAACAGGCTGAAGAGCGAAAGGTACATTGGTCTTCTTAGGCCTGTTATATTTACCTTTAAAATTATAAGAAAATATTGTTATGTGTTAACCATTGCTTCTTTTTGCCAGTAGTAATATACTTGAATGATTGACCAGGTGAATGAACCAGCTCTTAGAGAGAACTCTAGCAGTAGTGCTAATAATATTTTGTGGCCAAGTGAAGTTGGGGCTCAGAAAATGGTGGTGGATCCTGTGGATGTTAAGGACCTTAGGCTCCCCGGACAAAAGCTAATCCAGGTACAGAAAGGAACATTTATCAGATGGGTATATTTGAATTTGTAGTCTGTTGGGATCAAGGGTGTCACACACACACTCAGAGCTCAGAGAGAAACTTAACGTGGTTCGGCCTTGAATTGCCTAGCCATGGAGTGAGAACTATATTTCATTGTCACGGGAAATATTGGAGGAGTTTATAAACCACCAAACTCAACTCTCTCTCTCTCTCTCTCTCTCTCAGTCTGCCGCTCTTTTCTTCCTCACCACTCCACTCAAACAGCGTCAACATTATTAGAACCATTTTTTGAGGGAGAATTGTCTCTGTGTCACTGAATTTGCCTTTACTATTCTGCTGCAGATTCTTTGTGAAGAAAAGGGATTTTTCCTCGAGATTGTAGATTTAATTCAAAGTTTTGGCTTAACTATCTTGAAGGGAGTTATGGAAGTTCGTGAGGACAAGATATGGGCATGCTTTATCGTTGAGGCTGAGGTAAACATTTGATTAATAAGTAGAATGAAAGGAAGAAAGAACAAAACAAGAAAGTTCATATTTTTTCTTGATATACTCTCTCTCTAATGATTCTTTCCTTAAAATCTGATTTTAATGTCTTATAGGCAAAGAGGCATGTAACAAAACAGCAAATATATTTGTCCCTACATCAGCTTCTCTATCAGAAAGCCACAAATGAGATCAATGTAGCCGATCAGCTTGCTAATGTTCTCAATGACGGGACTACTGCGTTTAACAATTACCATCATTCTCTAATGAACTTTCCCATTAGCTTGGCTGGCTTGGAAGAGACTCACATAATTGACCAATGATTGGTGTTTATCTAGATTGAACTCAAAGTGCCACGACATTAAATCGAAATCAAAGACAGAGAAAAACGTGGAAATTTGAAGTGAATGTGCATGTATCCTGGACTGGATATTCGAGTGCTTTTGTCTATCAACCGAAATAGGTTGAATCATTCATTTTTGTGGTCTATGAATGATCCGAAATGTGGAAGGAGTAGTTTATTTCATATATTTCATTGCAATTGTGGAAACAGACATGGGGAAGGAGAAATAGTTCCATCTGTTTGTGTGTTTTATTTTACTTTTGCTCTGATTGTTGCGATTTGGCTCCTGTCTAAACTTGTTCATAGCTTGAAGCTTAGAAATGTATAAACTAATTGCTAACGTCTGTCCTTGTGACTTTTTCTTTTTTATTGTTTCATACACTATGTGATAATGATACGTGCTCTCTCTCTCTCTCTCTCTATCTCTCTCTCTCTCTATCTCTCTCATATGTGGATTTCTGCAGTTATTTAAAAGAGACTTTAAGGAGGCTAAAATCAGCTTTCGGCAAAGTGAAATAAGGACTTGGGATTATAGTAGGGTGTAAGGTTGAAAAACAACCAAAAAAAAGACTTGTAAAAGAACAGCTTTTACTAGTCCTTTTTGATAGTTGAATTAGCCTTTCAAAATAGTGCAGCAATGGAAAGGCTTGCAATAGAAAGAGATAAGTGCTCTTCCCATTCAAGTCATGAAATCAGCAAAACAAAAGTGATTGGTTCAATTGATAATTATTGGACTTTTTTGTTCAATGTGTTGGAAAAACTGGCCTTTAAGAAATGAAAATTCGATAGTGTCTTCGAATTTGTTAAATAAAACACTTAAGAGGTGCGTTGTTATGTCGTTTTTTTTAGAGACAGTATTGTTCTCATCAAAAGGTGTGCACCGAGATATAACAAATTTGCTGTCAAAATACAACGAAATTCAAATTCGTAGTTCTTACGTTCTGCATTTGTACAAAAGAGAGAGTCAGAATATCAGTGATGCACAAAAAAAGAACCAAGAAGTAGGGGTATAATCATAACCGAAAAACCCGAACCGACTGAAATCGGTTCGGTTCGGTCCCATAGACCCTCTCTCTCTCTCTGTCTCTGTGGGGAAATGGGCCCACAAAGGTAAACACAGCAAGACAGAGCTGCGGGATGAATTCATAGGACTTTGGACACCAGAACCCACTCTACCAAGAAGCATTGAGATTTTGTTTCTGCAGAATAACAGAACCCATAATTAAATGCTCAAGTAAAATATGTATAACATGATTATTCCCAAGTAATTTGGACTTGAATGTGGTGGTCTATATATCAGCCACTATGTACCCATTCAAGAGGTATGCAACCATGACTGCTGGATCAATCTGTACTGTCACAACTATTTGGATTCAATCTCATATTCCATCCGATCACGTTGGGTAAGACTAACGACGGCGATCGCAACCTTCTTAATCAATGCCTCTTGATTAAATAAAACGCCTCTTGTGTGATGTGTACACACACCGTTAAATAAATTTTATTTTAAAATTTTAAATTTGCAGTTAATCTCAAAAAATATTTTTTAAGTGAACGATAAATTTTTAGAATTTTTTTCAAAACAAAATTCAAAAAACACGACTGAAATGGGTTTAAATGAGCAGTGTCGATTATTTTTTTTAATGCGCCGTTGACAAAAGTCAAAAGAAAAGAAAAAATGTGTCCATTTTGTCACCGCCGCATTAAAAAAAGTGATTGACACCGATCATTGAAATCTCTTTCGACCTTAGTTTGTACATTTTATTTTTCAAAAAAATTTTAAAAATTCACCGTTAACTTAAAAAAATATTTCGAGATTAACTGCAAATTTAAAATTTTAAAATAAAATTTTGTAAGCGGTGTGCACATCCACCCATCCCAAAAATATACGTATACAGAAAGAAAGAAAAAAAATCAGGGGTCACATGACACCCAGTGCCTTGCCTAAATCCGCCCCTAAATATTAGAGCCAGCTAGTCATGTGTTTCAATCGAGGGAGCATCATCGTGAGAAAAAGATTCTTGTGTCCTATGAAATTTGCACAATATCGCTCCCTACGATCATTCTTAAAAAGGCTCACGGTCATAATGTTTGAATGTCATAAAAGACTTAATTAAAATCATCTCTAACACCAATTAGTCGGCTGGCTTGACTTTTAGACAAGTCAAGTAGTAGAGAGAGGAACAAATAGAGGCTGGCCATTGGTCTAGAAGGGTTTACGTAGTCAATGTTTTTTTGGAATTTTTGGTAGATAAGAAGGTTGGAACGATGGTGTGGGTAGCAAGCCTGCAGCATTATGAGGCATACCAAAATTTGTGATTTTGCACTATAGAGGGAGACTGTAAATTTATGCCGGGGTAGAGCATGTGAACTAGTGGAATACTTGAAACTTGAGGT
Source organism: Arctostaphylos glauca (assembly GCA_019985065.2). Classification (NCBI taxonomy): domain Eukaryota; kingdom Viridiplantae; phylum Streptophyta; class Magnoliopsida; order Ericales; family Ericaceae; genus Arctostaphylos; species Arctostaphylos glauca. Next base: position 9,410,648 of record JAHSPW020000009.1, on the reverse strand, counting down.
CTAGATCCATGGAATGGAGAACCTTAAAAGAAGTGAGGAAACTGGGTACGAGGTCCAGTCATATTCTGAGGCTGGAATCCTTGATTCTGAGTATAAAAGCTAGCTGGTCGTTCGTATTGAAGATTCAGCTTGTAGTAACAATCCTTAGCCACACGATTTGTACGATTGCATACTTGCCATGGTGGTTTAGGAAAAGTATTAGATCTTTGACTTCTGTACCCTCTTGACCTATACTGGTTTTTAGCCTGATTCTGATATACATTCTGAGTTGGATACTTCGTTTGAGGAATAAACATATATGTCTGAGGAATAGTCAAAAGGTAGACCATTTATTGTATGAAAAACCAGGTCTTCATCTGATATAAGAGCACCTGCTGCAGCAAGTTTATAAGAAATTTCTTTTGCCGAGGAATCAATATAATTCGTAAGATTAAACAGCTGCCTCTTCGAATCATGACACGAATATTGGACGAGAATTAAATCTGTTTTCCAAGACTTGCCAGACTTGAGTGCATGTTCAAGGTCCAAAACCAACGGAATAGCAGATGAAGATATCGTAACAATGAGACACGACAGAAGTTGAATGTCAATGGCTTTCAACAACTGAGAATTTGGATTAGAGACCCTATTTTGAATAGGATTTGCAGTTGTAGTGATTGGACGCGAAATAAGAAAATCCATCTACATAATCCATAAAATTGTTTGCCTCTAGGGCATGTTGAATTTCTGTGCCCCAGATCACGTAAGTCGCTGAACAAGTTTCACAGTAACAAAGGAATGGATATTAGAAATAAAAAAATACCAAAGATGCAGGTAAATTTAGCTTCACAGTAGTAATGTCTGAGGAAGAAGACTCGTTGGCATTAACAGCCATGAGAAGTGAACAGATTACCATATGCAGAGTTTAGGGTTTGAGATTGACACAAGAACTACACAGAGATCGATGAGACGTCAGTTAGAAGCTCTAATAACACGTAGAAATCTTCAATCTAAGCTGAGATTAAGTAATTGACTCCATAGCAACATTCATTACATGCATGAGGAGGGAGAGAGAAAATTCTAAATTTCCTGAATGAGCGTGTATAATTGAAGTGAGGCTCGTATTTCCTGAATGAGTGAATTCATAAGAAGTCAAACGTTAATCCCGGCTTCAAAATACAATTAAGGAACCAACCAAGCATATCGTTTTGAATTCGCATCTGAAAAAAATAAGACTAAAAACACAAGTTTGTACCTTCAAATCTGCTGGCATTTTCACATTCAAACAAACCAATCAAATCTATTACTACTAATTAGGAAACACGACCGGAGATATGGAAGAATTTTGACTTTCCAGCATGCATTCAATTTCGAGGCAGAAGCTTACATTGAGCAAAAGGATCGCCAAAACACGTCAAAACTTTTTCATGAGGCAATAATAGCAAGTCCCAAGTAAGCTCTCGGAATAGCGAGAAGGAAATGTTGACAAGACTCGAAATATACTGCACAATAAATAATCGCAAACAAAATACAATTTTACTCTACCAGCTTTATCCTCCTTTTCTTTGGCACAATGGTTGAAAATTTACGGATCCATAAACCTAAACCCTACTTTCTTCTAAATCATGCCCTGTTGTAGCTACAAATATTTGCGAAGCAAAAATCTATCTCAATAGTCTTATGAGGTGGGCATGTTTGCATAAAGAAGAGTGAAAAATAGTTCAACTTCAGGTATGTTTTGGATTATTTGAATCAATCTCTTGTTGCTTGGTTCCTCAAACAGTATAGGACTAATTTGTGCTATTCGAGGCAAAATTTTGGCAAGCGGCATCCCTGACAATAGCTCGGCCTCTCCCAGTTGAGACTTGATATCTTCCATTAGTGCCTCGACTGCTGTTCGTAATGATACATCAACAATGTTTGCAAACTCAACACTGCAAGAAAAAAGAAATCAAAAAGTAAAAAAGAAAACCCTTAAAGGTCCAAAACATCTATGTTAAGACGATACAAATTAGGTTTGGATGTCAGACGTTTACGTTCTGGCCTTCTCAAAACAATATGACATGAGTAAAGTAGTATGTATTCCTGACAACTATAACTAGCCACAAATTATAGCTTGCAAACTATAAAACACATAAAGCTTTACTCATTGTCCTGCAAATTTTTTACGCTTAACAGCTTCAAAGAGAGATTCATTATTAGACGTCAAATCTGATATTTACTTGACAGAATATATAACACGACCATAAGTTTACCATTTGTACTCAGCCCACAGCCCCAGCACACCCACTTATTGGAAAATACCTTTACCGAATATGGTATTTACAAGAAGAGAAATCTGATAATTGGTGGAGGTAATTAAAAGGCATTCTGTCCAATTGCTAAAACTGCAGACTTGTAAATATTTCAAAACAGCCTCAGCTCATAGTAGTAGATCACTTGATAAAAATCCAGTCGGGAGTTCATTTTGCTTGGTTTCCAAGGAATCTTTCCCAGTCTACACCCAATATCAGAGTTTGCACTCGGTAAAACTGTTGCTGGCTATTCGTTCAGCTAAAAACTAGTAATACTCGACTGTTGAAACAGAGAGTTAATGATAGTACCTGGATAAAACAGCACGTGTCTCCAGCATGAGTTGATCAAATTTGGTAACATCAGAAAGATTTGCACTGTCACTATCAGAGAGTGCAACATATTTGTAGAATCTGGCATCCTCCGGCATTATATAGTTCACCCACTGATGAGGGCTTCCCGTGCTCATGAAAATGTCCAGTATCTTCTCAACGGTTTCATGAAGTACAGTGGAGTTGAACAAATCCTTCAACTGTTTTCTGCAAATGGAAAGTGCTGAATATTTCAAAGACAACAAGATAATTATTTTAGATATCCAAAATTGGTTTGTGAAAAAATCATTCAGTTAGGTGGATGGAATTTTAGTGTAGGGTGTTGCAATTCTCAATTAGGCCATGGAGTCATATATAATCATTGCATTCATCGTTGCATTTGTGTAGACATGAAAGATATCCAGTTGTTGACACATAAGTATCTCATTGTTTTTCTCCTAATGTCTCCAATTGTTCTCCATTTCCATCATTTTTCTGAAAGAAATTGAACTATTTCTGGTCTTGGACTGACTGAAACAACCCATTGAAATGAAATTTTGATTCTTGCTAATAGGCATTCATTGCAGTCAATGGTCTCTTAGTAAACTTCACTAGCCTTGAGAACTGCAAAAAGACCTTACATGGCCGGAAGGTAAAATTATGGGCATGTGCCATATTTGACAAGACTTACCCCTTGAGGACTTCAGATGCTGCAGCTTCCATGTTTGAAATCAATGTGGGCATCCCATAGGTTGAAAGGAAATCGGCACTTGCCAGGAACTGCTGTAGTTCATTTCTGTCAATTAGATCAGCTTCCTCCTGAAAAAAATGAGATTAAAAGAAAAAGAATGAATTCCAGATTCTAAAAACCAACAATATTATCACAGCCAATAAATGCTGAGATGGAGAATTGTAGGACATAGAACTATGATTGTACTACTAGATTTAGTTAACCAGTGTTGGAGGTTCTCAGAAATCCAATTTACTAAGTCACCAAATCACAACTAATTTCTCCACGTCCAAGGTTTTAAACTAGGGGCATATTCTACTTAATACAGAGAATTTGAGTCCACAAAATTCAAACCAGATACATATCATATCTGTATAAGAATTAGCATCCCGCAGCAATCAACTACTAAATGCATGCTGAGGCCTCTTTCCTTGTTGGTTGTATAAAGCAGAAATTGGTGGACTCTGATTTTCTGTAAATAGAATAAGCCTGTATTTTAAAACCGGATTCATACCATATCTGTATGTGCATTGGCATCCCACAGTAGTCAACTACTAATGCATGTGAGGCCTCTTTACTCGTTAGTTATATACTCTATTTCGTCAACTTTATACTAGCACTTGATATTGATGACAAAATGATGACATAATGACTTATGCAACTTGAGTCAAAAGAAAACAGGTAAGTACTATATGTAAGTCCAGATTGGGAAACTAGTCTGCACTACAAACCTAGTACAAAACCTAAGAATTATAGATACACAATTCCTCTTTCCTTGAATTACTATATCAACTGATTTCTAAAAGCATGATAGGACTGGAAAGCTTTGACAAATTAAAGCTTTTAAATTCTAGGAACTCCAACTTGAATTATCTTACAATCACGACTCTCTCTCACTTATCATGCACTTTCACAAACCATTACCTACATTCCATGGATCCATCATTCTGGGAGAAATACCCGTGCCGACACACTACATGGGTGTGGGTGTGAGTGTGGAATCCGCACTGGATCCTTCTTACAATAAACGGATCCTTCCAAGAAGAAGAAGACAGAGAGAGTTCACGCGTTGATGATGCCTTTCTTTTTCAAGATAAAATTATAATGGGCTTCACATATATTGGCTTGGCCCATTAGTATCATGAAAGCCCTTGTTTATATTAAAGTGCATGATAAGTGCTTGGACAAATGTTAGTGTCATGCAAAACATATATGTGGGCTACATGCGGTATGGCCTATAGAGAGGGTTTGAATAGTTTGAAGTCTTACATATATTTTTATAAACCTTAAAGATTAGGTTAAAACATTTATGGAACATTTTTTAACTCTGTTCCATATAAAAATACATTTCATAAGATATAAATAGCAAATCTCCACACCTGGATCCAAATTTTGATTCATATCTACAAACCTTCTATTTTTAAGTGTTCGACGCCTAAATATACACCCGCATCCAATACCTGCACCCAAGTCCATGCAACGTAGACCATTACTAAACCAAACAAACTAAGCCTTATGTCCCAATCAATTAGGGTCGGCTTTATGAATCCATTCTCTCTAACGACTATGTCGAGGGCATCGTGTCCTGTGATATTCGAAAAACCTAGACCATTTCGAACTACCACCTCTAAAGTCAATTTTAGTATACTTGTTCCCTTAGTGCTACAATCCATCGTAACCATATCAGTCCTCCTAGCTACCGCATCAACTGACCTATGATAAATGTGTTCAAACCACATTAATCTATTTTCCCTCATCTTATCTTCTATGGGCGCTACCCCTTCCTTTCCACGAAGATTTTCGTTCCTAATTCTATATCGCAAACAAATATAATTATATAACACAATAAAGAGACAAGGATAGTAACTTATAATATATTAAAATCCCAATAGAGTATACAATATATGAATACAATTCCGCTTACAATCAAGCAACGTAAACAAGGAGAACTAGGGTGTTGGTGGTCAGTGGCCAATGCACATGATCACAGATTTCAGTACAAGTATATTACAAGGAAAAACTATTTTCCCAGGATTTTTGGGTTGGTGTGCGCAACATATATCTATAACGAATAAATGTACAAACACAACAGTTCAAAATATGCAACATAAAAACAACAACAAAAAAAAGTCAAAGGACAAACAGGTGAAAGTTTTTGGAACATCGATCAAGAATTAAATCAATGAACTGTAAGAATCCAAAATTTTCAACCCAAAACTAGTAAGAAATTGTAAGCCCTTTGATGTACCTTACCGCAACTCTAGCTATACGTGTATTTTGCAGTGGGTTTTAGTTGTGGGAAGCTTCTGAAATTATGGTTCAAAGAATGTTAAATCAACCATCTTAAACAAATTGGCAATGTGTGCAGAGGCCTCTCAACTCAAAATCGTATCCATGGTTTAGGACTACCAAAGTAAGGCATCTCTAAGAAGTATTAATGCTAGTAAAAGATGTACTTCTTTATGTAGCAAGATTATGATTCTAAAAATTTAAATCAACTACCACCTATAAAATGAGAGAATGCAGAATGTATATGTTTTTTTCATTCATAATGGACAGGTGAAAAAGCAATAAACGAAATTAAAAAAACCAAAACAAAACAAAACAAAGCAAAATAACACTTACGGGAAAATGAGAACTTCCAAGACCGCGTGCTGTGTCAATATATAAATGTCGCCCTAATATGTTGACTTGAACTCTAATATATAAGCTAAGCATTGTCATTGCCCAAAGGGACACTACCATTCTTGTGAAACCTGCACATGGTAAACGATTGTAATAACTTCTATTATAAGAATACAAATAAAAATGTAATCCAAGTACCATATATGTCAGGACAGTTGAAGATTTGTGGGCAAGTAAAAGTAGAAGAGTAACATGTTCGTACTTAGAATTTTGAGTCTATCCCATAACTCTAGTTTCTCAGAAGTTGTCATGGTGTTGGGCTGACCTTTCCCTCTTATTAGCTTCTCTGTCAAGTGCATAATGTCTAGCTCTTCTGCCACCCGATTACTTAAATACAGCATAACATGAGGCAATGTTGTTGTATCCGCTATCCGTTGAATGTTCTCAAAATGTGCTTGCATTCTTTCAGTAAGATTGAAAAAACACAAAAATCAGGAAACCCAGATGCATTTTCCCATGAGATAAAAATTACAACAGTACCCGCTAACAGAAACAAGAAAGCTGAAACGTTGTTCTTAACTGGGCCTTAATGAGTTCATCGTTTTCCCGCTCGCTGGCAAGTTGTCTCTCCAGATCAAAGAGCCTTTTTTTGTGAGCATCATAAAGCCTGTAGAGAAGGTAGCCACTTCCCAAAACCCCAACTGTAACGTAAACCTTCCGTCTATGCCTTCTCCAAAACTCCCTACCACACCAAAATTGGAAGACAAATGAAACCAGCAAGCTGACAACCCAACTAAGTTTCTATCGCATAACTGAAAAACTACAATCATTTCAACCATCCAACCAGCGAAAAAAACCTTCCATGAAATGCATAGTAACGTAAGTGAAAAAAATATAAACCACCCAGAAGAACTAAGCGATCTAAGCACAAAAACAGTTAGGCCATGTTTGAAACAAAACAAAAAACCTAAACAAATACCAAATTCCTAAAATCCCAAGTGTAAGGTAAACCTTCCCCCCATGCCTTCTCCAAAACACCCCATCAGAACACATGATGGGAAAACAACCAAAATGAATCCCAAAATTAAGTGTAATTACTCACATACAACTACTTCACTTATTAAAATGAATTAGCGTCAGCAAAATTACAATCAATTCATCCATGAAACAGGAAAAAAAATACTTCCATGAAATGACTAATGAAAAAATATAAACACTTCAAACAAATAATCAGTCGAGGCCCAAAGACAGTTTGCTCTCGCAATAGCCACTCCACATTTAGATTTGAAAGGAAGATATAAAACCTATTTGAGCCCCAAAACTCCCAAGAGAACTGCAAATTCAACAAAAATAAAAGAAGGGCAAACTAAACACATTCAAACTCTCTTAATATTCCGGCGTCTAAGCTCCGCTTGATTTCCCACAGGCCTAAAAATGGCTGGACTCTCTCTCTCTCTCTCTCTCTCTCTCAAAAACAAGCACACTTCCTCGTTTTCAACAACCAAGCATTGACCAGAACGACCATCAGTAGGACTTGTTACAGTCACTTCGAAGCTCGAGCTACCACCCCAATTATAGATGAGGGACTACCAGTAAATAAACCCTACTAAAAAACAAACCCTAAACAGAGATAAGGGTTTAATTTCAGAAAGTCCTAATGTAGGAAAAATAAAATCAGGGCTCCGATCGCAACTCACATGAGATGAATCAAAGAGTTTCGATGTCCCTTGGGGTAAATGGTGAAGGAATAGAAGAGGGAGTGACTGAGAAGTGTGGAGAACCAGCAAAAGCGCGGAGTGGGAGAGTGAGACGAGGCCCGACAGAAACTTTCTGAATCTGGTGTTTTTCGTCACCCAGGTATGGTACTCTTCGTGGAAGACGATGGCTAGCTCAGAGTAGAGCTACTGCGCTGGAGGGAGGGAGAGAGAGGAGGGGCTGGAAGAACACCTCTGTACACTTGTACAGAAAATGAAATGAAATAAAAGAAGAGCAAATATTTTTACTTCGTGTCTTAATAAATAAATGGTAAATTAAATCAGTATCCTATTTACCCGTATAGTGTTTCATCCTATATACTTTTTTAACTTATGTTTTCATCCCTATTTTATATGGTTTGACAAGTTTGTCCTTATTTTCGAGTGTTAGATTATCCTCTTATCCTTTTTTAATTCAAAACCTATATTCTGATTTGGTATGTTTATAATCATAAGAATAAATATGGCTAAAATTATGGGATTAAATAAGGTAAAAAGTTTAACTGATTATGGAATCAATTCGCTAGATTTTTTCATGGATATGTGACAGAATATGATAAATTCGTGACGGAATTTACCAGATTTTATTATGAAATCATAATCGAAAATCATACAAGGAAGTGGTGTAACGCATTTGTTTTTCTTTTTTTTCTTTATGTGGGTCTATTTAACTCTGAAATCATATGCCTAATTGATGATTTTTTTTTCGATATTTAGATTACACTAGGGCTCTTTATAATGATTGGATGTGTAACGTGTTTTGCGGATTTAATTTGATTTTGGATTTATTTTTTTATGACAAGTATGTTGGGTAGTTGGTTAGAATGATGATTGTTAGCAGTTTGAAAATGGATTATGCTCGTTATGGTAAATTTTCAATGCACAGTGATAAATTTGTTATGAACATGGTAAGTTTGACGGCGGTTGTATGGTAATTCGATGGGAAATGGACCATGCTTGTTATGGTAAATTTTCAATGCACAATGGTAAATTTATTATGAACATCGTAAATTTGACGACAGTTGTATGGTAAGCTCGTGATACTGAAATTTACCATCAATATCATATAATGAAAATTATCATCAATGGCACTACATTTACCACCCCTTCTACGAAATTTACCACCACACATAATGAAGTCTATCACCTGTATAGTTATTAAATTTACTATCAGACCTAATTATACATGTCAGCATATTTACATTAAATTTACTGTCTAAGAACCAAATTCACCATCATATTAAACTGAGTATAATGGAGGAATAAAATAACAATTGTACCATCAAATTTTTCAGTTTGATCAAAGTTAACCATCAAAAGAAGATTAACGATATAGTCAACACCGTGTCAGGATGACCAAGTGTAACATCAAAATATAGTTTTTAGACCATTTTATATAACTCAGTACATAAGGAGAATAAAAACATATTGAGGATGTATTAAATCGTTATTTAGATACCAATATCCCCAATCGCAAATCAAAAATCGATTACAGCTTTAGGGATACCAACATATTACAATCCAACGAGACAATGATGTTCAAGAATGAATCAATATGCAAGGATAATGTGGGACGATGATCGATCGGAAGACGAGATACTCTCCCGTAGGATCGAAATACAACACAGCCCCGTGAATACACACTTAGATTGCCGTTCTTCACTACGATGGTCCAATTTTGGAACCCTGGAACGGAAAATTAAAACCCAGAACCATAAACAGAAACTGTTAAAGGAGATGTTTTGATAAATAAGGTATGGTGTTAAATAAGTCATTTTTTTTAGGAACAAAATGCTAATTTTGTGCTAAATGTATTTTAAGGGCAATCAGGGTATTTTTAAAAAAATAGGATGTAAAAATAACTTTGAAAAGTGTATAGGATGAAACACTAGTTTTCTCTTACAGATAGGACTGAATAATAAGTACCCCATAAATAAATTTATCTAACAATTGACACACATTAGTTTAATCACCACTCAGACAATAAATAATATTATATAATGACAAATAAATATCAATATCAATATATATTTTATAAATATTGATATATTTTTTATTATATTATTCACTGTAGTTATTATTTTTAATTTAATTATGATTAAAAAATTATATGCTACTAGAAAAATGACAGAGGTGTTGACTCAAAAAAATACTTATAAAACTTATCACAAACTCTCCAAACGGCAATCATTTTTTCCATTCTATGGTTTTGTGCCATCACAGATCATCCTTCTCGTTCTAGGGCTTTTGCCATTACTTAGAGAGATTGTACACTCTCGCCGTTCTCTTCCATTTTTCAACTGTGCTACCTATTAGTTCTTTGATTTTGTTGCAGCTGTTACTCTCCCTCCATTACTTGTTTGTTCATGTAATAAGAGAATGGAGCAAAACTCAAAAAGTTAACGAACTTCAAATTTTGAAGTTCAGACTTGTGTTTTTAACAAGTCTAGTCAAATCTAGTCAAACTTTTACTGGATTTGTAGAAACTAGAAACTAGAAACCATCAAACCTTTGTTCGTTTTCTTTTCTCTGCAACCTCATAACTGTTTTCATTGATTACTAGTCTATAGACTTGCACACTAAACAAAGCAGCACATTTAATAAAAAATAATGTTATGAACACAGATCTTCCGAACACATCTAGACATAGATGTATCCGAAACTGTTAGATGCACGTGGATCCGTATGTACTATGTATCTAACGATTCCGGATACATTTATGTTTGAATGTGTCCAGAAGATATGTGTTACTAAACTTTTTGTTTACTATATTTCCACTAACCAATAACAAGTCGAACCAAATTCCAAACATAAATTTATGAGAACCACAAAATTAGACAGTAAAGCATTCAAGAAGAGAAAGTTCTTTCTGGGTATCTGAGGAATGATACCCACTGACATGTATCAACACCATTGGCGCCTCTTGGAAGGTAATACCACATATCTATCATTGCTATCAGATTGTTATGGACCAAATTCTTAAATAAAACCCAACCAACAAATTTAAGATATATAAAAATCTACTGGGTATCCGAAAGCCAATATTTCTAACCAACATATCTATCATTGCTATCAGATTGTTATGGACCAAATTCTTAAATAAAACCCAACCAACAAATTTAAGATATATAAAAATCTACTGGGTATCCGAAAGCCAATATTTCTAACCAACATATCTATCATTGCTATCAGATTGTTATGGACCAAATTCTTAAATAAAACCCAACCAACAAATTTAAGATATATAAAAATCTACTGGGTATCCGAAAGCCAATATTTCTAACCTTTGAAGTTCACGACAAAATGCTCACTCAATTTGACAAAAAAACATGCTTTAATCAATTCATGTCTCATTGATCGATATCCACAACATAAACAGCTCACACAATTGGTTCAGCTTCTATTCAGTCCCTTCCACCCAAATCAGCACACGCGTAAACATTCACTAAACTCCAACGATAAAACCATATTCTGCTATGAACTCAAAAATCTCAGAGCATCCAAATAACCAGACAGTACATAATTCAACAATCCAATGCTCTTTTGGATCCTGTGAATGTTTTGTTTATCCAGTCTGAGAACAATAATAAATAACATGGAATCAGTGAGTAGAAATAGATGATAGTATGATACCCACTGATTCAAATCAGCATCTTCGTCTCTTAGCAGGTGGATTATCATTCGTAATAAGGTTCTTCTGTCTATGACAGTTATCATTTTCTTCAGCATATTCTTCATTAGGTCCTTCCCAACCATGGAACAAAGCCATGTCCTCCACTGGCATCTTAATAGTATCAGTTCGAACACCAATGTCAGAGGCATACCTACTGATACAATACATCCCTGCTGTTGCTGCAACCATACCAACTGGACTTGACATAAACAACTTAAGGGGAGCACAAAGAATGGCTGCCAAAGGAGCACTAATCGCACCAGCCGCTTGACCACTGCTTCCCAGAGCCGTTTTATCAAGTATCAAACGCCCTGTTTTACAATAGATAGAAAAATCCTCACAGTTGTTCTTAAACACGTCATAGTTTCCGAATCCTTTATGAAGAAGATACATGGCCCTGTGGATTACAGTTTCTTGTGGGTCAGATTCTGCAGTGGTGCAAGTGCCACCTCGGAGTTTGGTAAAGAAAGCTGATGGCGTGACTCCATACTCAAAGCGATACAAGGATCCTTGACAAATGAAGCAATCAAGGCAAGAGAGAACTACTCCACTCTCAAGTTGGCGGAAACCACAATCAAGGAAATTCGAGCAAGTTGTTGGAACCCCTGAACTTGAAGAAGAGATGCTCAGGAAATGACCTGAAGTGGGACCAGAGGAGCTGAGAAAGGAATCCCCAAATGAACCCAAATTTTGTTCACCTGTAAAATGGACAACTTTGCTACCACCAACATAGATGCCTGCAAAATGTCTCTTCCAAAGTATTAAAAGGCCGATGTATATAACAATTCTAACAGAAATTAATTAACAGTTCTCAAGTTCAAAATTTAGCAAAGAAAAATTAGTAGAATGGCTACGTAAATTTGTAAATGACCTGGGGCACCTCGTACCCCCAAATGGGATCTTGCACAAAGGTATAAAAATGGTTGGAGCGCTTACATTCAACTACAGATTCAAGTAACAGAAACTAGACAGGGGAGTTGGAGCATTATATAACAGATTGACTCCCATGTCCACGGTGCTCAAAAGTCATTAGTTACTAGTTACTACCTAAGCATATACTAGGCAATGTGACAATTGTCATTGTTAATAGTTCGTCTGATATTAACATCCCTCAAGAGATGGCAGGAACACTGCACGTCAAAATGCAGAATGAAGCAATGAATTCGGCAATCCTCAAAAACCCCAGCTTCAAGGTCAGTCAGCGTGGAAAATGTTCTTCCACAAAGCCGAAAGTCCTTACAAGCCTAGTTGCATAATAGTGCATATAATTCATCTCATTGCAACATCTGAGTGCTGAACGCTAGATAAAGATTCTTATCCCAGTTTTACAGCAGAGTATCTCCACCCACTACACATGGCATGAGAGTATAATACCACACAAGTTTGAGGAGACACCTTCTCTAAGTGTCCAAATAAGCATGCGGAGAGGGCAGTTCTGGAGACGGAAAGACAGTGAACTCAAAAATTCTCAAGGCAGCAATTATGATTGGATATGTATTGTGAAGACTTTGGTGCCCAATAAACCCACTGTGGCACCCATTGATAACAAAGTTGCACTTTTGATTCAGACCCAAAGTTTTTGCTAAAAGAGGGAAGCAGAATCATCAAAGATCATAACATCGTAATAGCCGCAAGTATAAAAGCAGGAAAATGCATGGATAACCATGGAAAAGGAGTGCACGGTTCCTATACGCCCATATCTGCAAGTCGAGATGTGGATTCTATTTTGAGCAGTATCGATACATCTTTAGGCCGTATTTAGATTGTCCACTGTGTCAGGGACTCCTCATGAAAGAAAGAAAATAAGATAAAAAAATTAACAGAGAAATCGTAGAGAAAGTTGAACATATGCTCTACATTTTGTTAATTCCTAAATTGTAGTATTGGTAATTCCGTGAAAATTAGAGTTTGAATTGAATTGATCGTCGAAATTAGTTAGGATTTAGATTCAATTGAAATTGGATTTTAGTTCAAATTTTGTTTCAAAACAAATTTGATTTTAGGTTGGCTTGAGCAAATCAACATTATTTTGATGGGTTAGGAAGCAAATCAAAGTTGATTTTGGCGAATCAATTAACTGCAGCATAATCCGGGACACCACTCGATCGAGCGAGATATAGAACTTTGTAGTATTGTCCCAGCATGTACCAAGATACTGCAAGCTCGATCGAGCTTCAGAATTTTAGAAAACTTCTACAAAAAATACTACACGTCCAGAGCAATATTAACCACAACCAAAGTAGTTTTAGAGAGAGAAAATCGGAGAGAGATCAGATTATTTAGTGTGAGTGAAATCTTGAGAGAGCTTATGAGTTAAAATATATCTTCTTGATTAAGCTTCTCGAGTCTTCAATTTCTTCACATATCTTGTGAATCCTTTGAAGCAATTGACCGATCACAAAAAAGTCTTTTGAAGGAGTTCAAAGACAATTAGGAGGATGATCTAAGGAGAAGTCTTGCGCACACACTAAAGGTTCGAAAAGTCCAATATTGAAGGAACACGTATCGGAGCAGTTTGCTTGGAGTTGACAAATAGGTTCTGAACATAAAGGAGTCTAGGTTTGAAGCAATCAAATGACTGCAAGGATATTAGCAAATAAGCAAGTGATGTGAAGCATTCAATCAGCGAGACAACAACACAAAGGCAACTTGAATTGCAATGCCCATGGCAGGAATTAATTACTCTCCTATTCAGGACAAACATGGAATTAAGAACTTCGAAAACCTGAAATTTAATCCTGGGCATGATGAAGCGAAATGCAGAGACAACCAGCATTGTTGAATCAGGAGAGCCAATTCAGCATAAAGGGGAAAGGAGAAAGGAAGAGGGATCACAAAAGGCAAGAATTGGGAAGAGTTTATTACTGACCGTGATGAGAGTAAGCAAACACAGTCCTCCAAGTGTAGATATGGTCGCCTGCTACAATCTCGCTTCTTTCAACTCTATGGGAAAGGAGACCCATTTCTCTCTCTCCCTATGTCTCTCCTTTGGATCTGATTCGACACAAGTGTATATGTTACATCTTCGTCGACACATGCATAGCAAAAAAATAAAACCAAAAAAAAAAGGAAAGAGATATGGCGTCGCCCGGACTTGAACCGGAGACCTTCAGTGTGTTAGACTGACGTGATAACCAACTACACCACGACACCATTCAGGCGAATAAAAGTTCAAAATAATTATATAATGATTATTCTGCCATCAACGCCCGCCCTTTCCTTGCTTCCAAAAATAATTGCAAGAGGGTTTGAAGTGCGGAGCAAGATCTCCAATAGGAAATTATTTTTCCAAGTTATAGTAACTAATAACGCTTATTTAAATTTTTTCCGATCGTACTGTTGGGATTTTATTTTGGAATAAGTATTAAAAATTTACCGTTAACTAAAAAACATTCAAGATTAACCGCGAACTCCAAATTTCAAATATTGTTAATCGATTCATATTTTAATGGCATAAAAATAAGTTGTCATCATTGAATATTCAGATTATATAGTTAAGAGTAATGTTGTAATTTTATTTGTAAATTTAACAACATCTCTCTAAAATTAACGACATGGGACAAATAATCTAATACTTTTAAAAATATGAGAGGTCATTGTATTTTCTGAAATTTCATTGAAGGTCTCTACATTGGTCAGTAACCTCATAGGAGATCAATGTATTTTACCCGATATATATATATAGACAAAGATGTACGTGACTGGATTCGGAGACATAAAAAAACACGTAAAAAAACACTCCATCTTAACCATTAAAATCAATGGCTAAGATTAAAACATCTTCTTTTCTCCTCTTTCTTTACACTTCTCTCTCCCATCCTCTGTCCCCCGGATCTCAATCGTTTCTGTTTCCAAAATCTAAAAAATGAAACTACAAAACGAATACATGAAATACAACAGATTCTCTTTGTTGCTAGTGGGTTCTTTGGGATCAGAAATCAAATGGGTCAACAACAAATTGCAGTTTGTTTGTTTTTTTCCCTTATGGCAATTGAGTCCATGAAAGATGGACAAATGTTAGTCTATGAGAGGATTGGTTCGGCATTCTATGTGCAGTGGAAATTCGGATACTTTCTAATACAATTGCCCTCAGTTTAGAGATTTCCAATTAATGGAATTGCCAATGTTTCACTTCTGTAAAAGTTCCAACACGAGTTTAACAAATTGGAAACTAAACAAGTTTTTGAAAAACACTCTTGAGTCGGAAAACTATTGCTAAGAATAAAACATGGGTCACAAATTAGAATGGACGGGGGAAACTTAGATTAAATTTTTTTTTTTTTTTCTGTTTCAGGCAGAAAGGTTTTCGTTGTCGGAGTTGAGTTCGTCGGATATGGCAAGGGAAAAAGTGTTGGGGAAGGAGAGAGAGAGAGAGAGAGAAGGGTAGAGATAGTGGTTAACATATAAAAAATAAAAAGGAGGAAATATAGGATTTTAATCTCAGCCGTTAGTTTTAATGACTGAGATAGAGTGTTTTTTATGTGTTTTTTTGTGTGTCCTCGGATACGACCCGTATATATATATGTATGTATGTATATTTGGGTAAAAATGAAATAAACTCCCCAAGGTTATCGACAAATGCAGAGAGAGATCTCCCTGAGGTTTCGAAAAATGTAAGGATCTCCCCTACTTTTAAAAGTACTCGACCATTTGACCCATGCTGATAAGTATCATGAACAAAGGATTTTTTTTAATGAGTTAAGCTGATTATTTTTCCCTTAGTAATGTGCATTAAAAAAGCCCAAAATATATGTAAGGCATACAATTAGTAAATTCTTGATTTTTTCTAGCCTATTTGTTTTTAAAAATAAAAAAATACGTACTAATTTGAAAAAAATAAAAAAATATAGAAGTAGTATAAAAACAGTGTCCCTTTCGATTTATTTTTCATCTTTAATAATAATTTTTTAATTTTTAAATATAATTTTATACTTTTTAAATTATTTCATTAAGACAAAACAATAATGATAAGTGTCAAATTTTTATAGATTTTTTATTCGTCTCAATGAAATATTTCAGAAAAGTAAAATAATATGAATTAAATTTTAAAAAAGTTAAAAAAGAAATAATAATCTAAACACATGATTTGTTTTAACTTATTTTTATTTTTAATAAATTTTTTAATTTTTGGGCATAAATTTATATTTTTAAATTTTTTTCGTCAATACGAACCAATAATCCATAAAAGTTGAGAGAAAACTGACAATTGTCTACTTTTTATAAATTATTGATTCGTAATTTAAAAAAATAAAAGAATATGAACTGAATCTAGAAAAAATTCAAAAAAAAAAAATAATAATAACAAAATAAATTTTATTTACACTTATTTTTATTTTTAGTGGATTGTTTTTAATTTTTAAATATAAATTTATACTTTGTAGATTTATTTCGTTTAGACAAACTAATAATTTATCAAAAATTGAGACAAAACTAACAAATAAAAAAATTAAACAAAGACAAAAAAATGTAGATGAGAAACTTAGGTTGAATTGGACATAAAGAGTTAGTTATAATTTTTTTGTTCGAAAAAGTAAATCCTTATAGGAAAATTTTAAGTGTAAGACTCATTACTTTCTTGATAAGTGAACACTAAAAAATTAACTTTCTCATTATTTTTTATAATTTATTCATAATTGAGCTAGAAAAAAATGACGAATTGGAGTTAAACATAACTAAAATCCACTTTTATAAAGAAATCATTTTATTTAAAACTTAATAATAAAATTCATGAGTTAAAAATAATGTATTGACGAATTGAGATTAATATGCCAAAATAACAATAAATTAAAAAAATTAAAAAAAATATTCTTATTCAGTCAACGCCCCAACCTAGAAATTCACCGTTGACTAAAAAAATATTTCGAGATTAACCACAAACTCGAAATTTCAAATTTAATCTATTCGTGTTTTAATTGCGTAAAAACAGTGATCATTGAATATCACAGATTGCTTATATATAATCTGGATAGTACTGTCATTTCATTTATAAACTAAACGTTATCTCTCTAAATTTAACGGCAAGAGAATGGCCTAATACTTTCAAAAGCAGGAGAAGTTATTGTATTTTTCAAAACTTCAAAGAAGATCCCTGCATTTGTCAATAATTTCAGGGGAGGTCAGTGCCATTTACCCTTTATGTTTATATGTCTATTGATAAATAGATAGATACAATATTGGGGGAAGTAAGTGGGCTCTGGGGTGGGCTGTAGCCCAGGTACAAGATTTTCTTATTTTTATTTTTGACATGTAAAATTTTAGTCTAATTAAATTCAAAGGAGGTCAGTGCCATTTACCATTGTGATTTTTTTGTCATTTTTTTATTTTTTTGTTAATTTTTTGATGGATTATTGGTTCCTCTTAATAAGAGGTTTCAGAAAAATTATAAATATTGGGCAAGATTGAAAATGTTGAGAAAAGATAAAATTAATAAAAAAAAAAAAATTTGTGCTTATTCGTTGTCTTTAGTAATTTTTTTGGCTTTTGAACATAATTTTATACTTTTTAGATTCATCTCATCGAAACGGATCAATAATCCACAAAAATTTGAGGTCAAAATAACAAATGCGGAAAAAATTTGAATAAAGACAAAATGTGCTTAAAAATAATCAAGTTTAAGACAAATAGTAATTGTAGAGGCTGAAATATAGGGCCGAACTATCTTTGATAAACGATCAGAGTGAGCAAAGGTTCATGGATCGTGTCAACAGCATGGGTGACACATTGCAGACAGACTGTCCTCTACACAGGTCGGCATGATGAAAACGAAGTCGACTTTGGCACCGTTGGGCTTCGGCCTAAATTAGTCGAATGGGCTTATCACGAAGTTGATATGGGCTCTACTAAAGGCCGACCAAATGCCCGCCGTTCGGTTGAGGCGGTGAAAACCTTCCGGAATAGCGGTAGGTTCCAAATAAGAAAGTGCAAGTACGACAATAGTCAAGGTTGGGAACGCACTGTGTATGGGAAGATTGCAATGTGATATCTACATATAAAGGAAGATTTCCTAAAGGTTGTATTGCCAAATGTAGACACTCGATAGCTTATAAATAAGTTATCATAGGTCATTAATTAGGTACGCTATCGTTCATTGTGCAATTACTATTGTGCTTTGATCTCTCAAATATTCTGACTTTAGAATCGAAGTGCCATCAGGTTGGAAACAACCAGATTAGTGTTAATTGGTTGTTTATTACGCAGGTTACTAGAGCAATTCAGACGAAAGAATATGTGCAACTCCCATAATTAGCGACTCCGCTGGGGAGCAATAGTCTCATTAGAACTGAACGCTCAGATGGCTGAAGTCAGAATCGCTAGAATAAAGGGGGAGGGATAGGTGGGCGCCCTGGTTTCCAAAGACAAGGGCCCCCTCTACGTCAACGATGTCTGATCGGAGGAACCTTCGGTAGCTCCTCAGAAACCAACTTCACAGGAGTACATCAAGCAGCTGGAACGAGATTTAAAAAAAAGGGACAAGCCCCTGACCAGCCTGCACTTGGAACTCATCCAGTTGAGGGCCGACGTGCACAGAAATCAAGGTCCGATAATGAGCTAGACACGAGAAAAAGACTACACTAGAACCTTTACTCCAGCCCATGAAGAGCATTCTGAACGCGAACATGGATCAGGAAGGATAGGATCTAAAGTATTGACTAGTTGCCTTGACAGTGAGAAAAGGGTGTGCCGAGTGCGAACTCCATCGCCCGAGCGGCAACTTCGCAAACAAAAGGACAACACTAGAACCTCGGCATTCGACAAGTTGGGCGACCAGGAGGCGAACAGCTGTCCCATAGGCGACCCACAGGCTATGGGCCGAATCGAGAAGCGGTACCGAGAGGACTTGCAAAATAAGTTGGATAGAAACAGGCGTGGGGCCAGGGACATTTGGCCGATGGCACAACCTGAGGCTTCGACTCAGTCTCGGTCGAAGGTCGCACACGATCGCCTCACTACGATCCCATTCACGCGACAGATTGAGTCAGTCAGATCACCTGCTGGGTTCCACTACCCCAAAATCAACAAGTACGAGCCGAAGACCGATTCCTATACTCACCTGGTTTCATTATAGATAGATGATGTCGTTGTACTCTACTAATGACTCATTTATGTACGAACTCTTCCCGTCCAGCTTGGGTGAGCTTGGCCTATTGTGGTTTGATCGCCTTCCGGAAGGGTCGATCGGCAATTGGAAGGATCTACGCTTGGCATTCTCTGCGCGATTCATAACAAGTACTAAGTTGAAAAAGGAGGTGGATGCCTTGCTCGAGCTACGCAAGTCCAAATCCGAACTACTTCGGGAGTATGTGAGTCGATACTGTGAACTATATAACAAAATTGAGATTGCGATCCTAAACTCGCCGTTACCTCCTTCAAGCTCAGCCTCGACCCAAAAAGCAAGATTTTTTAGGACTTGCTTCTAATCCCACCTACGCACATGGATGAGTTGATAGATCGGATCGAACAACATGCCAAATTGGAAGAAGCAAGAGAAGAGTGAACCAAGGCCGAACAGGGCAGAATGGGTAGGACTATTCCCACTAGGGAATGCCGGAGGGAAACCAATGTCGTGCAGACAGGAGAAAAAAAAGAAATTTGCCCGTTCAAATACATCGCTGAATGGACAATGTTCAAAATCTCCTTGTATCAGCTTGTTTGAAAGATTGAGCATGAACCATTATTCAAGTGGTTGAACAAGCTTATAGAGGAGCCAAAGTCAGTTAGCACGAGCCATTCTTCAAAATCTCCTTGTCTTGCTCGTATCATAGAAACCGATGGCACATGACGACAAACTGTTGACATTTCAAAATATTCCTGAAAGAAATGGTGGACATGGGCTAACTAAAAGAATGGATTGACGAGAAGAAAACCCCAACTAGTGTGCCAAGAGATGATGGTGTTCAAGCAATGAAAGCCGAAGAAGCATGGACTATTAATGTTATTCACAGCATAATGGACCCAGAAAAAGAGGAAAGACTTAAGGCCGAACTGCAAGTTATCGTAGGATAAGAAGTCATGAGCGTGGAGTTGGCCCCTGGGAAGCGCCGAAGAGAGCCAGAGGGAATTATCACCTTCACAAACAGAGATTTAGAGCAAGTACGACATCCATATAACAATGCCTTGATCATAAAATTAGAAATTGACACTTTGTTCGTGGAGAGAATCTTGGTGGATCTTGGCAGTTCGGCCGAGATTATGTATTACGACCTGTTCAGAAAGATGGGGTATAAAGAAATCGATCTTCAACCAATAGAAGTGTCGTTGGTCAATTTCAATGGAGCCTCGGTTTGGCCACTCAGCAAGTTTATCCTCCCCATGGTGGCGGAATCGCTAATTGTGCTGATGAAATTCTTGTCGTGGACATCTTATCACTGCACAATGCCATTGTCAACAGGAAATGGGTACATAAGTTGGGAGCGGTGGCTTCCACTTATCATCAAGTGCTTCGGTTCGTCAGGCCGAAGAGGATTGAAAGCCTCTACGGCAACCAAGTGTCGGCCAAAGAATGCTACGTTACTGCAGTGAAAAGTAAGTCTACCTCGGAGCAAGTCAACTTGGTTGAGGTTACCAACCTGCCAGTTTTAGAAAATGTCAGCACACTAGCAGCCGACAAGGCGGTAGAGGAGTTGATCACTATTCTGATCAATGAAGATCCAGGATGCTTCTTCCTCGTCGGCTCGTCCTTGAGCGAACACGAGAGGGAGGAAATGGTCAAATTTTTGGTCAGTAATATATCTTTTTTCGCATGGACACCATAAGAAATGTCGGGAGTCAATCCCAAGTTCATTTGTCATGAGTTGAAGGTTGATTCGACCCGTCGGCTAGTAGTTCAAAAAGCCCGCCGATCGACTGTAACCCATATGGATGCAGTGATCGAAGAAGTTGATAAGTTATTGGAGGCAACCACCATTAGGAAGGCGCAATACCTCAGCTGGTTAGCGAACACGACGGTAGTAAAAAAGAAGAACGACACATTGAGAGTCTATGTTGACTACGCTAATCTAAACGACTTTTGCTCAAAAGACAGCTTCCCTGTATCGAGGATCGACCAGTTGGTGGATGTCACAGGAAGACATGAGCTGATGAGCTTTATGGATGCCTACAGGGGTTACCACCAAATCGCTATGTTCGGCCCAAACCAAGACACAATAGTGCTTATTACACCAATGGGGCTTTACTGTTATACGGTGATGCCCTCTCAGCCTGAAGAACGCGGGGGCGACGAACCAACGAATGGTAACCAACATATTCCAAAAGAAGATCGGCAAAATAGTCAAGCCTACATCGACGACATGGTGGTCAAAAACACCAAGGCCGAACACCACCTGCGGGACCTGCAGAAGGTGTTCGATATTCTCAAAGTACACAAACTGAGATTAAATTCATCAAAGTGCGCCTTTGGTGTCAACTCTGAGAAATTTCTCAGTCATTTGGTGACACAAAGAGGAATTGAGACCAACCCAAACCAAATCCAAGTTATCCAGCAACTCATCCCGCTGACCACCCGTAAAAGAAGTGCAGAAGCTCACCGGTATGACAACTGCTCTCAAGCATTTCATCAGCCGGTCACCTAATAAATGCCAACCATTCTTTGAATGTTTGAAGAAGAACGATCGTCGTCACTTACTTTGGGATAAGGAGTACGACGAAGCCATCATTCAACTTAAAAGAATACCTTACCTCAACGCCTCTCCTGACTAAGCCTGTCGTCGGTGAAACTCCCTACCTATATCTAGCCATCTCCCCGCATGCTGTCAATTCGGTGCTGGTTCAACATACCGAATTCGGGGACATCCTTGTGTACTACGCAAGTAAGACTTTGCTTGGCGCTGAAACCAGATACCTATCGCTTGAAAAACTTGCCTTGGCCTTGATAGTAGTGTCAAGGAAGCTTGCCCTCTATTTTCAAGGGCATCCGATCATCGTCATCACCGAATACCCGCTTAAGGCCATCCTCAGAAGAGTCGACCTATCAGGGAGGATATCTCGATGGGCCATGGAACTAGACAACTTCGACATCAGATATCAGTCCCGAATGACCATCAAAGTCCAGATACTAGTTGACTTTATGGCCGAATTCACACCACGACTGGATTTGAATGCAACACCTGTCGAACGAGCGATGGGGCCTGGACATGACGAAAGCTTCAACGGAATTGAATGGACGTTATACATAGACGAAGTGTCCAACAGCAATGGTGTCGGAGCGGGAGTTCTACTCGCCTCTCCAAAAGGTATCCTCCATGAGCATGTCATTCAGCCGGACTTTCATGCCATCAACAACGAAACCGAATGTGAGGCTCTCCTAGCCGGACTAAGAACCACCGATGTTGTTGGCGCGGAAGAGCTTGTTATCCATAGTGACTCACAGCTGGTCATGAACTAAATTTCAAGGGAATACGAGGCCAAAGACGAACGGATGAATCGGTATATGAGTAAAGCAATTGAGCTGGTTGCAACATTTTGCAAGGTCAAGGTCGAGCAAATCGCAAGGGAGTAAAATTCACCTGCCGACGTGTTGGTAGTGTGGCTTTTGCCGCAGAAGTCAATAGTCACCGAACAATCTTCATCGACACGCTCGCTGGGCCGAACACCGAACCCCTGCAATCCCTGAAAGTAATGATGAACAAATATGGGCCAAGCCAATTATTCACACCCTCGCAGTAATAATGAGTACTCGTCCATCTTTGCTCAATAAATTAGGATTCTTAACACACGTTGATTAATTAAAATAATTATGTATACATATTAAAAATAATTTTCCTTCATAATAGTTTGTATATTGTCTTGAAATTCTAAATCGGCGAGCGACCATCACTATCTAAGAGGGACAGGGGTAAGTGCCTATTTGGATGGGGGATAAGGAAGGGGTATAACTTTTGGAGGACGTAAAAAAAAGGCGTGACATGTTTAGCATGGTTTGGAAGCATAAAAATACAGGGGGATAATTTTTCACCTCTCCAAAAACAATCTTCCTCAGAGGGATAGAGGGGGATTATTTTTTGACACCTTCCACCCGGCCCAAAAATTATCCTCTGCTATTATCCAAGAATAATACCCCTTCTACCTTATTACAACTACAAAATAACCTTATCCCTCTATTTTATCCTACATACAAATCAAATATTATTTTATCCTCATTTTTTAATACTTCATTTAAACTATCTACTTTTTTATCTTCATCTATAAACATCAGATCAATATGGCTCAACCCTTTAAAAATAATACCTCTTTTATTTTATCCCCTCAATAACTTATTCCCTGAAAATAATTTTTCTTCCAATCGCCCCTAAGTATTAAAAAGTCGAATTTTGCATGGCAATCAGATTTTAGTGGTATGAACTACGGATCGAGAAGTTGATTGATTCATAAACTTTGGCATCATGTTACATTTTTTCCTACCTTTCAGACATGGCGTGTAAAAGCATAATTTTGCATGGCAATCGGATTCAATGACTCTGACTGTGACCCCACAATCAAAAGAAAAACAAATGTTGAGTGCTTTATTATTGTCTCGCTCTCAAATTTATTGTCTCTCTTTGACATTCTAACTTTTTAAAAGAATATAATACTTGCTCTCAAAAGTATTTTTCTTTTAAAATATGTCATTGATTTGATTGATGTGTATAGTATAAATTTTATTTAAACAAATGGATAAAAAGAAAATTTAACTAAATTTCAATTGTTATTTTTGAAAATGGACTTTCATTTTGAGACGTTCTAAATTGAAATAATGGACAATAAAAATGGGACGGAGGGAGTAATAACATACTCATAAAGTAGATTAAATTTTATTACAAGTGATTTTCATAAGAGTAATGCTATTAACACATCACGTTGTACATTAAGTCATATATCATGTCTATGTAACATTCACTAATTTGAACACATATTAAAATTCATGGAATTTTCTTTTATATTTTGTCCTATAATGATATGTCACGTAGACATAATGTACACTTTATGTACAACTTAATATATTAATAAATTTATTCTTTTCATAATAGACATGTTTCTGGCGATAAATATACACTATAAACGTACATGTATCAGTTACGACAACACCCATATAAAAAAAATGGTATCATGTTGATAATAATCTTTGACTTTCTGAAAATATGATTTGAGCAGACAGCTTGTTGCTTCTTGCAAACTTCTGCAACAATTAATATAATCATAGAAGTTCAATCATTTGCTAATAATATGACTTTTACTTAAGTTTTAAGTGACCCTATCAACATATAACGCCCTAGAGTACTCAGTCACTGAGATCAGTTCATAAGAAATTTTAAGTTAATTTTAACTGGATTATCTTCAACAAAAATGTCAAATTCAATATAGCAATTCAAAAGGTAATAAAATGACATCAAAATTAACTCCAACGAAAACGTCAAAAATATTGTTAAATTCTACGTAGCAATTGAAAAAGTCTACTTGATGTCAAATTTGACATCGAGTCTTTTTGCCGTAAATGTCTCAATTTTGACATTATTATTGAAGATCAAAAAATTTGAATATCAAATTATCACATAGGTCATCAAAAAATTTTGACACCTCAAAACTTGACATCTTTCTTGGAGATGAAGGATCAAAATTAGTCTCTAAAAAATTAATTAAAGGGCGCATGTATATCCAAAGTAATAGGGAACTTTTTTGGATAAGATCGAGTATTTAACTGTGCAATAACTGTTAAGATGGTTAGTAGTTAGCTTTTGGTTTGTTAGCCGGGTTGTTAGCAGGCTGGTAGGTGTCAGATTCTGTTAGAGTTTTTCTAACAGAACTTTAGTCTGTTGTGTTGGTTAATAGGCTCGCATAAAGCCTCATAGGGCTTGGCCTATAAAAGGCACGTTCAGGTCTCAGTTGTTCTCAACGAAGAAACATGATTTCATTCACATTTTGTTCTCTCAGTTTTGTGATTCATTTTGGTTCCTAGCATATTACTCTGCTTCTGTTTTTCTCCTTTCTTCTTTCTGCATTTGAGAAGTCTATGAACTTCTTTATGGTATCAGAGCCTGATGAAGTAAAGTTAAAGTTGTTTCCATTACATGACGATGTGCTCGTTCTGCTCTTCCATTTTGTTCAGCCGTATGGGGACATGAAGTCTGATGAATGATACCAGCTTGTAAAAAAAGACCACACAGATATTTGTTAACAAATTCGCCCCCATTGTCACTGCGCACAGTTTTAACCGTGGTATTGAATTGATTCAGAACAAAGGCTTTAAAATGTGTTAAATGATCTTTGACCTCAGACTTGTAAAACATAGGAACTATCCAAACATACCGGGAGTAGTCATCCAATAGTAACAAGTAATACCGGTAGCCTTTATTAGAACACACTGGTGAAGGACCCCATACATCTATGTGAACAAGTTGAAACAACTCAGTGGACTGGGAATCAGACAAAGTAAAAGGTAACTTGTGACTCTTCACAACATTACATGACACACATGCATCAGTAGACAATCTAGTAGAAGGAATAAGATCCCTTTTCATTAGAGGAGTCATGAGATTGGTACTAGGATGACCAAGTCATTGATGCCACAAAGAACTTGAGCCAGTGCGAGAACTAACAAGAGCAGAATCAGTGTAGGGCCTAGAGTAATTCTGAAGTGGATAAAGACCCTGCTGACATAGTCCCTGATCCAGTATTTGATTGGTTGCTTTGTCCTGAATAAGAAATCCATTGGAGTCAAAAATGAGTCTGCAATTATTGTCTTTAGTGAATTGATACACAGAAAGCAAGTTATGACTGATTTGAGGGGTGCACATCATGTGAGTCAGAGAGAAAATATTGCTAGAGGTAGCTAACTTGCCTTCGCCAGTATGCGTGATGGGAACAGTAGAACCATTGCCAACCATAATACCCTGAGCACCTGTATAAGGTTGCTGATTGAGAGAAAGATGAGACAATGTATTAGTCACATGGCCTGTTGCACCACTATCAAAGTACCAAGGTGAAGAAGGGCAGAAGTTGGATCCATGAGGACTGAGATCTGCTGGAGCTGAAGATATCACAGGATGTGCTGCTACATGTACTTGATTGAACACTGGTTGGTTTGAAACCGGAACTTGAGAACTTGGTGGTAGAACTGAATTCACTCCAGATCCAGGATTCAATGGAACATTGTACATAGGATAAGTCTGCATTCCTGCAGCTGAACCAAAACCTGGAGGTGCTGAAGGTGGTCCATAAGAACCAAAACCTCCTGAGATGGAAGCTGATTGAATAGGTCTATAACCTGGATAGTGTTGTCCAGAAGCCACAAAAGATGGAGGTTGATATGCAAGATTCTGTCTATGATGACAGGCATTAGCTAAGTGATTGTCTCTCCCACATATTTGACATGTAGGTTTAGAA
This sequence comes from Arctostaphylos glauca, assembly GCA_019985065.2. NCBI lineage: Eukaryota > Viridiplantae > Streptophyta > Magnoliopsida > Ericales > Ericaceae > Arctostaphylos > Arctostaphylos glauca. The sequence goes on along the minus strand of JAHSPW020000009.1, from coordinate 9,383,930 downwards.
AAACCAAAGGCTAATTGTGTTGAACTAGTAGAACCTGGATGAGCAATATAACCAGAATTTGAACCTCTGGATGAGCTAATTGTGTTACGCCAAGGCACATGGTCATTGGTTCCTTTGCCCTCTCATGGTCATGTTATAGGCTGTCAGTGGATTTTTAAAGTTAAACGTCATTCCAATGGAGCCGTAGCCCGCTACAAGGCTCGATTAGTTGCTAATGGAAATCAACAAACTGAGGGAGTCGATTATACAGATACTTTTAGTCCAGTGGTTAAACAACAGACTGTTCGATTGGTATTGTCTATGGCTCTAACTAATTCATGGAGCCTTCGACAACTTGATGTCTCTAATGCCTTTCTTCATGGTGTGATTGAAGAAGAGGTCTATATGCGTCAACCTCAAGGTTTTAGAGATCCTCAGCATCCTAATCTTGTTTGCAGACTACACAAAGCCTTGTATGGACTTAAGCAAGCTCCTCGTGCTTGGTATTCTGTGTTTAGTCAGTTCCTTGTTAGTCAAGGATTTCGTAATAGTACAACAGATACCTCTTTGTTTGTTCGAACTGAAGGTAAATCATGCCTCATTCTATTGGTGTATGTGGATGATATCATTCTTACAGGGACTGATGAGACCCTTATGACATCTCTGATTGCTACTTTGAGCTCTAAGTTCGCCATGAAAGACTTGGGAAACTTGAATTATTTTCTAGGCATTGAGATCACACGATCTTCTGAGCATATGTTCTTGTCTCAGCAAAAGTATGCAGTAGATCTTCTTACTAAAGCAGGAATGCTTCAATGCAAATCTAGTAAGACTCCTGCTTCAGTTAAACCTGTGACTACTTCTAGTCCTTTATTTTCTGATCCAAGTCTTTATCGCATGCTTGTTGGGTCACTCCAATACCTAACCATTACAAGGCCAGACATCTCTCACGCAGTTAATCAAGTGTGTCAACATATGCACTGTCCTACTGATCATCATTTTGCTGCGGTGAAACGTATTCTGCGTTATGTTCAAGGCACCATTGATCATGGATTAAGTTTTTCTCCAGGATTGTTCTCTTTCTCTGCTTATGCAGATGCTGATTGGGCAGGAGATCCTGTGGATCGACGCTCTACATCTGGTTTTTGCATCTATTTTGGTTCTAATTTGGTTTCTTGGTCTGCAAAGAAGCAGCCAACAGTGGCTCGTTCCTCCACGGAGGCAGAATATCGTGCTTTGGCCCATGTTGCTACAGAGTTAACTTGGTTGTCCCATTTGGCTAAAGACTTGGGTATTGAGTGCTCATCTCCAGCTCTCATTTGGTGCGACAATCTGAGTGCCATTGCTCTTGCATCCAATCCTTTGTTTCATGCTCGGACTAAGCATATTGAAATTGACTATCATTTTATCCGCGAGAAAGTTTTGCGTAAGCATGTCATTGTTCAATATGTCCCTTCGCAACAGCAAGTCGCAGACTATCTTCACTAAGGCTCTACCTTTCTCTGCTTACTCACGTTTTAAGTCCAAACTGCTGGTTCATCCTCCCATCAGTTTGACGGGGAATGTTAAGATGGTTAGTAGTTTTTTTTGAAATATAAGATGGTTAGTAGTTAGCTTTTGGTTTGTTAGCCGGGTTGTTAGCAGGCTGGTAGGTGTCAGATTCTGTTAGAGTTTTTCTAACAGAACTTTAGTCTGTTGTGTTGGTTAATAGGCTCGCATAAAGCCTCATAGAGCTTGGCCTATAAAAGGCACGTTCAGGTCTCAGTTGTTCTCAACGAAGAAACATGATTTCATTCACATTTTGTTCTCTCAGTTTTGTGATTCATTTTGGTTCCTAGCATATTACTCTGCTTCTGTTTTTCTCCTTTCTTCTTTCTGCATTTGAGAAGTCTATGAACTTCTTTAATAACATGTGTAATAATAGATCGCATAGTTTTTTGATAGTCGAGGTATATATTTGGACTGTAATTGGAATTACTCTTAGATTAATGTTTATTGGTTATCGGGACTCTGAAATTTACGATCGAAAAAAGTCTTCGAAGAAACTTGTAGTGACCCTTAAATCTTAATGATTGATTATGATAGAATTTGACCTTGTGATTTTGGAGGTGTATTAGAAACGGCGTTAGAGCAATGCAAACGTTAATCCTACACAAGTGCAATTGCGACTGATGTTGGAAATTTGAATTATCCTCCGTAAGCACACCAAATAACTTTCCCTTGGTAGATGGCCACCCCACATTCAACGAGGAGAACGTGGATGAAGGAAGAGCCAAAGGGTTAGTACCTTCTGCATTAAAAAAATGGGTCAAATGCACTAACCTCCCTTGAGGTTTCTAACCATTACAGAAATCTCTTTTTCTAACCATTACAAAAATAGGTCAATGCACTAACCTCCCTTGAGATTTTGAAAAATACAATCACTTTTTCTATTTTTGAAACTATTATATCATATTCCTCCCTTGTCGTTAGTTTCATTAACTTCCGTTAGTTTTATCTTTTAATTTGACAATTTTGCCCTTCTCTCTTAATATTTTTTTTTGAATAATTGTTTTGAGAAATTTGTTTTAAGATTTGACTAGAAGCAAGTATCTCGTAAAAATAATAAATATGATATGAAAAAATTATAATGTTAAAAGGCTAAATGTCTCAAAATATTTTATACTTGTTCGATAAAAGTATAATAGTAAAAAATTACGAGAACTTTTATTTTAAAAATAAATTTATATTTATTTTTTAATTTTAATTAAGGTGCATGTAAATTAGTCCGAATAAACTTTAATATTGATAAATAAACTTCTATTTTTATGCGTAAATTAATTATTTTTTTTCATATATTATAATTATTTTTTCATTACGAAAATCGATGCTAGCTTTTCAGATCAAAAGATTAAAATATTTTCGTGCATAGGCTTAAAAATCATTTGCATCAATTCAAAGAAATAAGCAAAATTTTTAAACTAATGTTAAAATTTTAAAAATTTATGTACGAAAGAATTTTTTTTAAAAAAATTTTGACACCAATTTATTTTTTTGCTTACTTCTTTGAATTGGTGAAAATAAATTTTTTAAAATATGCACAAAATTCTTTTAATTTTTTGATCCGAAAAAATAACATGAATTTTTCTCAAAAAATATAAAAAAATATTAAGGGAGTGAATGTGAAGGTAAGGGCAAAATAGTCGAATTTGAGGACAAAACTAGCAACAGGGGTAATAATGTAATAGCTTTAAAAATAGGGAATATGATTGTACTTTCTAAAACCTCAGATGAGGTCCCTGCAATTGTAGAAACCTCGGAGGAGGTCAGTGCATTTTATACTTTAAAAAAAAAAAAAAAAGGCACGTGGGTCATCAGCTTCAACAGCTCACCTAACTTTTTAGGCCAAACATGTTTGTATCCTTGCGACAAAACATTTCTAAAGGTCATGCGCCTTACCTTCAACTTCACCTCAAATTCCCAAATAACCAATCATATATACCACAAAATGCTAAGTACCTCTCTTTCCGTGGTGTGGTTAAAAACAAACATGTGAATATGTGTGTATTTAATATTTAAAATAAATTTCTAAAATATTATATTAATATTATTTGCAGCATATTGAACAGTCTATAGTTCTATTCGTATGAAAAATCTATGATATGCATGCCAAACAAAATATCCGTTAAGATTAGAATATAGTCCTACCAAATGATCAACTCCGGTTATCGAATAGGAGCCCAGTATGGGCCCAGTAAAGTGCATATTTTATATTTATTTTTGTATAAATAAATAAAATTATATCCAAATTAATATTATATTTATGGGTGTGGGGATGAAATATTGAATTAATAATGTCGACTATATAAACGTCAGCACCAACATATTTGGAAAGATAAATAAGAAGGTATGTTGTAACCTGAATTTCAACCGTGAATTATTTGCCCAATAAAGGGCCCAAAAAATTACTAGATTTTGCATATACCGTCACCTACAAGTCCTCCCCAGTCCAGAGAGAGAATAGGGATATACCATGGACGAATCCACAGCTGAAATCAGCACCCCTCTGAGTAAGTATTTCACACTTTTCATCACAAAGATAATACACTCTGATTCACCCTATTTTCTCTAAACCTGTCTGCCTCATTGTTTCTCCGCAGTATCAAAGGATGGGAAATCTGACGAAAATACACCTCCATCCACCTCCCAATCACCGGAGATCTACCAACTTCACGAACCGGAGGAGGAGAACTCGCCGGTCAAACAGGTGGCCCTCACCGTACCCATCACCGACGACCCTACGCTCCCCGTCCTCACATTCCGGATGTGGGTCCTCGGAGTGTTATCCTGCGCCGTCTTGTCGTTTCTCAACCAGTTCTTCTGGTACCGGACGGAGCCACTTTCCATCACCGCAATCTCCGCTCAGATCGCCGTGGTTCCACTTGGACAACTCATGGCTGCCAAGATCACGGACCGGGTTTTTTTCAAAGGTACGAGGTGGGAATTCACGTTGAATCATGGACCGTTTAACGTCAAGGAACACGTGCTTATCACCATCTTTGCTAACTCGGGAGCTGGATCGGTTTACGCTATTCATGTGGTTACGGTTGTTAAGGTGTTTTATAAGAAGAACATCACCTTCTTTGTGTCCTTAATCGTCATCATAACAACCCAGGTTAGCTCAGTTTCTGGTGTTTTTACTGTTTGATTCATGGTTTGGGTGGGTGTGGTTTATTAATGGTGATGGGGTTTGAATGGTAGGTGTTGGGGTTCGGATGGGCTGGTATATTCAGACGGTACCTGGTGGAGCCAGCTGCTATGTGGTGGCCTGCAAATTTGGTCCAGGTTTCGCTCTTCAGGTATGGTTTACGTTTACAAAAAGTCTACGAAGACATACGTGTTTGAACACATTTAGATACAAATATATTTGAAATTGTTTGATGCACAAGGAATCAATAAATTATTAAGGATTTCACGCGCATTCAACGATTTCAAAAATATCTATGTCTAAATTAATATATCCAGACCATATGTGTTCATAACATTACTTTTACGTTTATGTTTATGTTTATGTTTATGAGGCTAGTTTGATACCTGGTGGTATGTGAGCCCTTTAATTCGGTCTTAATTAGCTTTATTTTTAGAGAAAAATTATTCCTATATGTGGACTCTATATTTTTCAACAAAGTAAAAAGAGAATTGACAAATTCATGAATCCTGAATTTTAGGATTTGAGGAGGTTGTAGTACAATTCTTGTAATGCAAACAAAATAACGTAGTACGTCTAGTGTTGTTTCTTTAAGATTATGTAAGTATTTTAATAAAGATCGAGAGATTCAATGGATTTCAACCACCGTTACGGTGGTAACCATGCCCACACATGTCTTTCTCCAGGTTTAAATAAAGCTATAGGACATGAACAATATCAAATATTAATAATTAATTAGATAGCGTTAGTCAAATAAAGATGTAAATTTTTTAAAATTCAATTTTCATATCTGTCAAAGCAGTCAGTATCGGCCATGGCTGGCGTGGTCCCGTACATAGTTCAGTCTAACAGGTCCGAGTTTAATAAATCCTCCAATTCTTTATTGTGTTTGGAGAAAGAGTGGTTTTTGCATTAGCTAAACCATTGAGGAGAAATTTGGGGCGAACGAACTTAAGACGTAGAAATGGAACCAAAATTTGTAATACCGATATTATGTGTTCCGGTAAAAAATGTACTGTGTGTTCCGATAATATAGTACAATATTATATATATATATATATATATATATAGGTATTCGGTGGGGGTGAAAGTCAAAACCGAACTAAATCAACGATTTAATTCGGTTTTTTAGTCTAATTGGTCTGGTTCTATTTGGTTTGAGAGGTTTTCGGTTTTAGTCGTCTAGAAACCAAACCGGTTCCTATACTAAATCCTAAAAAATAAAAAAAATTAAGTTCATACATATTTTTTTAAAGTCTCAAACTAATTATCTTTTGATTTTAATTTTTTACGGGGCTTATTTGATTATAATTTAGAACTTATATAACAATTTTACTGACTTTTAATTTTTTAGAATTTTTTAAAATTGAGCTCAGGCCTAATCAAATCGAAAACTGATTTTAAAATAAAAATGAATTCGGTCTTGATCCATTTGACACGAACCTCTTAATTTTTTAGTATTTTTTTAAATTTTGGGGTCCAAGCCTAATCAAACCGAAACCGGACAAAATCAAACCGAAATCGAAGAAATCAAACCGAACTAAACCGAAATAATTCGGTTCGGTTTCGATTTACAAAAACTCAAATCGAAATTATCAATTTGGTCTAAGTTTTTCAGTCAAATTAAACCGATTTCACCCCAAGTATTCAATTGGTTTGGAATCAAATTAGAGTAAAATTAGAGAGAATTTTTACCTAAATTACCAACTAATTCTCAGGCCTTGAGTGAAAGCAACCGAGTAAACTTTCAATGATTTCAAATATTAAATTGCTGAATTTCAATCGTCAAATATCTGAATTTATAATTTATTCGTTCTATTACTTGGACAATCTGTCAAAATAAAACAGAACAATCACACCCGTTACTTCAGGGGTCAAATATGACTTTGATCCAGTTTCATCATCATCTACTTTTATTTTGTACCCATGTAATAAGAACGTCCTCTAGTTTGTACGACCCGCCAACTGGATGATTCTTTCCCGAGAAAAGCTAGGAGGTATAGATATTACAGAGTGCCCACCTATCATTGGGTCCCAATTTTCTACCTCTCTTACTGTTAATAGTTCTACCCCTCTGATAGTGATGAAAAATTACTCATGTTTATCAAGTAATTTTCTTCCTTCTTTTTTCTTTTGATTTGTCTAAAACTATAATAGCCTTGCGTTAAAATTTTTAATTACAAAGAAAATTTGAAAATATAACAAAAAGTTTTAATTATTAATTAAAACAAAAAAAATCTATTTGGCTTAGGGTATTTAAATTACTTTTTATCTTTATTTAATATTTGTTGTATTTGTTATTTTTATTAATTTTTTGATGTTTGTTAATTTGTCTCAACGAAATAAATTTAAAAAGTATAAACTTATATTAAACTTCTAAAAATAGTTCACTAAAACCGAAAAATAAGCCAAAACAAAATCGCTTTTACTTATATATATCATCTTTTTTGATTTTTTTTAAACATTTTGTACATAATTTTATACTTTTTAAATTTTTTTCGTCTAGATGAACTAACAAACAATAAAAAATTAATACAAAAAAATCAAATAAGATAAAAAAATAATAAGACGATAATTTAATAAATACTACAATCTAAATAGATCTTTATATTTACTGATATATATTTGTTTTTCTGAGTTAAATGATAATCTTGAATATTGAAATGATCTATACAAAAAATGTTGAATATTGACAAAATGTATAATTAGTATTTTTTTTGACTTATTTTTCATCTAATGATTAATATTGAAGACAAAATTATGTACAGAAATTTAAAAAATTTAGAAAAGGCGAAAAATAAATAAAAACAAATCATGTTTTGATTTATTTTTTGTCTTTAATGAAATTTTTTTAAAAAAATTTAAAAATAATTTTATACTTTTTAAATTTATTTTGTCGGGGTGAACCAACAAACATAAAAAAATTAATAAAAATAACAAATATAAAAATATTAAATAAAGACAAAAAAATAATTTAAATACCCTAAGCTGAATAGACTTTTTTTGGTTTTAGTTAATTGAAACTCTTTGTTATATTTTTAAATTTTCTTTGTAACTAAAAAAATTTAACGCAAATCTATTATAGATTTAGATAAACCAAAAGAAATTTATGATGCAATTATTGGAACATGATTGAAATGCACACTTTTTTACAACAAGGTATGCACTCTCTTTAGGTATTTCACTTGTATTTTTTATTTGGGTATACAAGTACAGAAAAACATATAAGCCTATATGATTTCTTATTGATCATTTAAAAAAAATTATTTACCAAAACGTTTGAAGCTTTTGCAGAATAAAATAAATAGCTGCATAGTAAAAAAAAAAAAAAAAGTAATAGCAACCACAACAAGCAGAGAGTGATAACCAATATTACATAATTTAACATCATTACAAAAGAAATTCTACCAATAGAACATCAACAGTACTAATCAATCCTATTACTTAAACAGAAATGTAACGAGAAGTTTGAATGAAATAAACAAAAGGGTTATCAGTCGCAATAAATTGCAACTGTAACAAGCACATAAGATCATTTTCCACCATGCTTGACCATGTGAAGTACGCTATAATGGTGTACCAGCGACAACTTATGGTGTTGAATGGTATTCATATGTCTACTGAAAAGAACCCTTATGTTCGTGTCATAAGGGACAACAGTAAAATTGACGCCCATTATTCTGTGCAATCCGAACAATTCTAAGGACTATACGACTAGCACCACAATAATACGGAGGACCAACCTCATGCTTGCATAATGTTGAACAAGTATTTAGGAAATAGTGTAATGAATACAAAATTTACAGTATGGTTGCACTAAATATGTGCATGTAAAACTAACATAAAAATGTAAGGACAAAATCTCATACCTATTGTCTCACTTGAATATGTAGCTCATAACTTGTTATCAATTATTTTGGTGTGAGATTTCCACAATGCGCCTGAAATTTCATATCTCAAAGCACTCATTTTGTCAACACTCACTCTACCCATGTTAAAGACGTTTATGCTCTCTTTTCCATCGTTGTGCCTATGCATTAATCTGTCTTAAAAACCCTCTAAGAATTCATTGGAACTTAGCTGTATTATTACCCAATTGTTAATAACGCAACAAATCGTTCCAATGAACGGTTGTCCAACTGACGGGTAATTCGGCATGCTCTTCAAAATACGCAAACAAGCTTTAACCACACTAAAGGTGCGCTCGATGACACTTTGTAAAGAAAAATGCATGTGGTTAGAAATCTTCATGGGTGAACGGTACACAATATTGACTCTTGCAAAATCGTCATTGTGGTAGCGATGTCCGCGATAAGGAGAGAGATACCCACTCATATTCAAGCATCTGACATCCACAAGGTAGTACTTGTCTACATTAGAATTGGATAAGATATGGATCAATATTCATGTAAATATGGTAACTGAACTTACTTTTACTTGCGCAAGATATAGTAGTACAAAATATTTACTTCGAGGGGGCATTTCAGAAAGTTGTTGTCAATATTTGACATAGCTACGGTAAATATTCATGCATCATGCGCGCTACCTTCCCATCCAGGGTATATAAAAGTGAATTTCTGGTCAAATGAGCAAACCCCTATTACATTTTGGGTCATCATGGATTTCCTTGTGACGCGAACATAAGGGTTGTTTTCGGTGAACATAAGGGTTGTTCAACATTATGCAAACACGAGGGTTGGTCCGCCGTGTTGTTGTGGTGCTAGTCGTATGAGCCCGCGGGCTGTACAAAATAATGGGTATCAATTTTATCTTTGTCTCTTGTGACGCGAACATAAGGGTTATTTTCGGTGGACAGATGGATACCACCCAATACCAGGAGTTATCGTCAGTACACCTTTACGGCATACTTCACATGGATCCCATCTAACATCGAGAGTTATGACACGAATTATAAATAATTGAGTCGGTTATTTATTCATTTACAATTCAATTAGCTAGATGAATATTACGCCTACGAATCCAAGCCATTTGAAACGGGTGAAATCCAATTCGCCCACTAACCCAATTGATATTTTTTATTTATAATTACATGTTAAATACATGGTTAAACATGAATTGAAAGTGACACCACAGCAAAAAAAATTAGGGGGCGTTAATAATTTTTGAGCAGTGTTGTGTTAGTAAATTTTGGTATGCTAATAGTGAATGTGGTGTGATGATATTAGTTTGTGATATTAATAAATAACTTAGTGAGTAATATAGGCAAGCCTATTTAATCTGCTAATTGGGGTGCTTTCGGTATATTCACAACTTTTGTAATGGGGGGATTTTGGTTCCGGCTCTGAAATTACATCTCGGTTGGCATATCTTGCCAACATTCAGGGCCGTGGAGTCCGAGCTCGACCCGAGTTGTAATATGTTTCGTTATCAATATATTGTGTTTCGTTTTGCCATTATTGGTGAAGGGAGTGTCATACTGGCCCAGAACATTGGGTCTGCTTTCCCTTTTTGCATCATAGAGTATTATCCTCCTAAAACACAATGGATATTCCATTACAGGGCTCTACATGAGAAAGAAGAAAGGCCTAAAGGAGGGGTAACCCGAACCCAGTTCTTCCTCATTGCCCTCACCTGCAGTTTTGCTTACTACGTCTTCCCAGGCTACCTTTTCGAATTGCTAACTTCATTCTCTTGGATCTGCTGGATATTCCCCACATCAGTCCTAGCCCAACAGCTCGGCTCTGGCCTTTATGGGCTTGGTATTGGCGCTCTCGGCTTCGACTGGTCCACCATCTCCTCCTACCTAGGAAGCCCACTCGCAAGCCCATGGTTTGCCACTGCCAATGTTGCTGCTGGATTTGTGTTAGTCATGTATGTGTTGACTCCCATATGCTACTGGCTTGATGTCTACAAGGCCAAAACCTTCCCTATATTTTCCGATGAGCTCTTTCAATCTGACGGTCAGGAGTACAATATTACGAGCATTATCGACTCTAGTTTCCACCTTGACATTGCGGCCTATGAGCGAGAAGGGCCTCTTTACCTCAGTACATTTTTTGCCATGACTTATGGAGTTGGCTTCGCGGCGCTCACTGCTACAATTGTGCACGTGCTACTGTTTCATGGAAGGTACTATACTATAAGGTGTTACGGTAGGATAATACTGTACAAACGGAATTTTGCTATACGATATTGCACAGAATGATGTGGATTCTGTGTTACCACATTCATGTTTTCCTGTCCCAAAGCACTTTGTGCTGCACGACGTGGCAGATGAATGTCTTAAATATATGAATCTTGCAGCGTTAATATGCAGCTTAGAGTGCATTGAAACAGGAAAACATAGGGGAATACCAATTTAGGTGTAGACTTTAAGAGCCAAAAGAAGCTCACAATAGTGGTGAAAAATGCAGAGAAATTTGGGAGCAGAGCAAATCGAGTTTTAAAGAGAAGAAGATGGACATACACACTAGACTCATGAGCAGGTACAAACAAGTACCTGAGTGGTGGTTTTGGTTAATTCTTGTTGTAAACATCGCAGCAACTATAGCTGCCTGTGAGTACTACAATGATCAGCTCCAGTTGCCATGGTGGGGTGTTTTACTGGCATGTGTCATTGCCTTTGTCTTCACTCTTCCTATTGGGATCATCACTGCCATTACAAATCAGGTAATGGAAGAACAAAATCTGTCATTTTGTCTCCATTGCGTGGATTTGATTAATGCCAAGTTTGGGTCTAACTCGTTTTGTTTTGTTTTGTTTGTTTTTTCCCCGGGGGTTTTGTACTCTCTTTTTTCCTGCTGCTTCTTCATTCTGGTCTCCGTGATTACTTTTGCACGACGCTACACTCATTTTCACTTATCATGCTAATATAACTCCTTGTTGAAAATGACAGACGCCGGGTTTGAACATCATCACCGAGTATATTATTGGGTACATATACCCAGGATATCCGGTCGCCAACATGTGCTTTAAGGTGTATGGATACATTAGTATGACACAGGCTATCACCTTCCTCCAAGACTTCAAACTTGGCCACTACATGAAAATTCCACCTAGAACAATGTTCATGGCACAGGTCAGTGACTTTTGATTCTATGCCTTTTGCGTGGAAAATGATTCACAAGCTGAAATATATTAGACAGAAAACCACAATAACTTTATGTAATCCTCTAGAGAATCCTGCACCAATGTTTTGTTTGTATAGCACTAAGAATCGTGAATATTCAACACTCAAAACATGCTCAAATATGTGCATACCTCTTATAGTTTTGTAGATGTGTTATATCCATGAGTTTTTTAAAAGATGACGGCTGCGTTTTGTGTTGTGTTGTGTCTACATCCTATTTCCGTATTCGTACTTCCTAGGTATAGCATATGCCTTCGGTGATGTTTTGCTTCATGTTAGGTTGTGGGAACCCTTGAAGCCTGTCTTGTCTACTTGGTTACAGCCTGGTGGTTAATGGAAACAATCCCCGACATCTGCGAGTCAACGTCCTCCATCTGGACTTGCCCTGCTGACACTGTATTCTACGATGCATCTGTGATCTGGGGCCTAATCGGGCCCCGTAGAATCTTCGGAAATGAAGGCACTTACGGAGCGATCAATTGGTTCTTTCTTGGGGGAGTAGTTTCCCCTCTCCTAGTCTGGTTAGCCCAAAAGGCCTTTCCAAACCAAGACTGGATCCGACTGATCAATATGCCGGTGTTGATAGGAGCCACCGGAATGATGCCCCCCGCCACCGCGGTTAACTACACTACTTGGGTCATCGTCGGGTTCTTATCTGGATTTGTTGTGTATAGATACAGACCGGATTTGTGGCAGAAATACAATTATGTGCTCTCTGGTTCACTGGATGCAGGTCTGGCATTTATGGGGGTGCTCTTGTATTTGTGCTTGGGATTGGAAGATGTGAGTCTTAACTGGTGGGGGAATGATCTTGATGGGTGTGATTATGCATCTTGTCCTACTGCCAAAGGGGTGGTTGTGTCTGGCTGCCCTGTGGTCTACTAGTTTGTTGTGAAGATTTACTTGTCCGTCATGCTGTTACATGGTTTTTTCTTTTTTTCTGTACATTTATTTATTATTATTGTTTTTTTTTCCCTGAAATAGATTGACTAGCAAAAAGTTGCTTTTGAACACGTATGAGACACAAACTTGAACAGGAATTTTTTTGATTTTATTTAGGTTATAGAGCATAAGAAAATAAGTACAATCCTCTCTTTCCTCTCCTAATAAAAGCAAGCTTAAAGCAAGACATACAAAGCATACTAGAGATGACCTTTTCAAATAAATTTCATTTGAATAATGTGTATCTTGCTTTACATAAACCCTGCTAAAAAAGATCCAAATTTACCAACAAAAACCAATTCAAATTACCCCATAAAATGATTATAATTACCGTATTATGGCTACGTAAATAACAACGCAGAACCAATTTACAGCAACTGCATAATACTATAATCTAAAAACCATTGCCTTCAATCCTTCTTTTCCCTTCCACCAATTATTTTCCACCTAGATTGCCGTCTAAAAATTCTTACTATTTTCCCACCTTCAAGGAATATCCCATTATCCTCCTTACCTTATTTATCACTGCTCCAACGTTTGACATCCCATTGTTTCTAGAGGGTCTCCGTCTTTATGTCAGACATTCAGTGGCTCTGCCTCCATTTCCCTTTCCTTGTGTGCCATCCAATCTTGTGGCTCTGTTTGAAATGCATTGTTTGACAGTAGGAAAGTTATACATGAGTATCAATCTAATTTTGACGAAGGAAGCTAACAGAAGACGACCTTAGTACCAGCCCAAATCAATTTGCATTGACAATCCTTAATCCGGTACCAAAAGAAACGCAGAGACTTAAAAAAAGGCAATTGATGAACTTACTTGATTTTTGAGTCTCGGAAATCATCAAGAGACGCCTCTGCAGGAATGATGCAACGAAAAGGAAAATCGAGCACATCCCAAACATGACAATGATGGGGAATGCATTAACCTTTAGAGAAGAAAAAAAAGACACAAATTAGTTGTTAGGAATATATAAGTGTATACATATATATATACCAAGTACATTTCCAGCATTGAGTATATAATCCTTCAATAAAGGGATGATAAGACGCCATGAAGTGGAGAGTATTATATGTTGGGCTACTACATAAGGAACTTGGTTTTTCTTCATCAATGGAAATGCATCTCCATCACCCGCCAAATAAGTTCAATGAGCGGGAGAGAGAGAGAGCGGTAAGTACTCACATTGTATAGCACAACGCACACAAAGATGTTTAGAGGAATGCGGAAGAAGTTCATTATTGTGCTTCGTGCTTCCTCTGGTATGTATTGGGACCTCATCTTCATGATTGAAGGCCAAAATATCCCCACACAGGCCTCAAATGCACAGAATCCAAAGAGTTGGATGCACCCTGAGAATGAGATGCTTCCACCTTTCACGTTAGAAGGTGTCACCAAGAACTGTTCAAAATATGAATTCAAATTATGCAATAATCACAATCATGAATTTCAGCAGAAAAATAATGGAAAATCAGGAGTTAATGACACACATTTGTTCCAACGGGAATAAAGAGTGCCACTGCAGAGATTGCGAAGACAATCTGCATGTAGCTTTCAACTTTGAGGGATGAACGGGCCATTAGTCGAGACGCAATGGAGCTTCCCATCATTGAAGCCAACATAAATGTCGCAAAAATGAAACCATGTGGAATCTCTTCATCATTTGGGCTCAAAGCAGGAGTCCAAAGGAACACAAAAGTGTACATTGAACCTTCAAATAAGGACTGTATGGCACCGAGCAATGCAATTTTCTCATCTGGTCCATATGCCAAATAATATCAAGAGGGTTTTCCCCAATGTAAGAAATACAAAGAAAGCAAAAGTAAAAAGTTTACAAATTAGGCATATAGAAAGTCTTTTGATTGTATCTACTTACTAATTTTTCGTCCTGCTACTTTTCAATTTCACCTAAATACAATTTCCCTCTGAGAAGTGAGCAATTCATTGGCGGTCAAAATAGGGTAGGTAAAGAATTTAGGAACTGTTAGATATATGTGAAGTTGGCAATTTGAAGTTGCAACGAAACAGACATTTCACGTACTAATACTCCAGTACTAGTTACCCAAAAACTATTGAAAATATTTAGGCATTTGTGTGTATAGTGCTAATCTTAGGCATGGCGTAGGGATCAACCAGAAGCAATAGCTATAGCAGCGCCCTTGAACTGGTTAAGCAAGTCTTTGCTTTCTGAAGGGTCACCATAATTTTCAGTCCATGACGACAGTATAACTGCCATGCCAATTGCAAGAAAGCACGCAGCAGCATCAAATGGGGCGACAGGGCCCAAGCTGAACGAATCAACTAGCAAATTCCCAAACAACCCAGCTAATATGGCAACCAGACCATTGCCAAGAAATATTGCCTTAGAGAAAGTTAGAGACAGCCATTGTTGTTCGAACCCCCTCTGCACAAAAACAGCGAGTACTTGATCAAAAGAAATCAACAGGTATATAACAGAAAATATAAAGCACATGCAATCAGACTTTGAAGTTTTTGTAACAAACTTCCCCGATAATTAGGGGAGGGGAAAAAATCACATCCGTCACTTATCGAATAGAACGCTATAATCTCTTTAGCAGCTTTGATTAACATATAATCCCTATGACTTGCACACTGACTGCTCACCTTGTTGTGTTCTGCAACAAGCCATGACTCAAATGCGGAAAACAGGAGAGAAGTGGCAATCCCTCCCAATACGCGCCCCAACATTAAGACTTTGTAATGAGGAGAATGTTTTGTGATGCAGCTCAGAATATACGTTATGCAGTAAGTAACACAAGCCCTCTTTCGACCTCTGAATTTGGTGGACAAAGTGTCATTATAAAGTACTGAAGTACTCACAATATTAATCGATAGAAGACAAAAGAAACAATAAAGTTAGTAACACTCCACAAATTACTTCATTTTATACCGCATGCCTAGGTGGCAAACAACCATAGAGTGTTCAAATAAGTGGGGTAGGCTTCAATTCTCAATGGTTGTTTGCCACCTAGACATGCGGTATAAAATGAGGTAATTCATGAAGTGTCAGTAGCATTGTTCCAAAAGAAAAGAGGAGTTATTACTGTTTATCGGCTAGAGATCCAACAACTGTTCCAAACAACATAGAAGATCCAAAACCAGCAATAAACAGCTGCCCGATTTCCCCCTTCCCATAACCATATTGGCTGTAGAGATAGTAGACATATGGACCCTGCAACCAATCACCAGCTATTTCCACAAGAATGTTAATTACTCCGGGGATGAACAGGAAAATAAAACTTAAATAGTTTCTTTATCAGCACAATCCTTGGTTCAATTCAAGCAGATAACAGCTGTTAGGACTGCAGATAAGATATGGAAACAAATATACCTTCATACTGTACACTTAAAGACGCGTGCTTTTACGATAGTATATGAACCTGTACGTGATATGTCATTCATCGCTCGTTTACCCTACCAAATCTTAGTTCTAGAACCCCGTCCAGATTGGGACACCTGCTGCCCCTCACCAACTGCTGATGATTGTAATCATGGAAACCAAACACTTGATTTTAGCATGTTGTAGATGGGCAACCATTTCCATTTGTATCCAAAACAGATAAATAATTTAATTATCAGTTAACCAATCTACATTGTGCGATAAAGTCGGCCAAACATATTGGAAAAGTGACAGTCCTATTCGGTTTAAACTTCCATTGGGTTGCTGAAACAACGAAGAAGGTAAGCACGACAAAAGAAGAGGGAATCGGCAAACAAAAATAAAATAATACTTTTCCAACTAAACCAATTATAAAATAGCTATATGAACGGGCTTCAGTATTTCACTTATTAAAATTTTGGGTTCATTCCTTTTTATGTGCGAAATATGGGCTGGAAAAGAGACGGTCCCCTCTCATTCGACATCATAAGAACGTAAGATTGAACACCCAAACCGTCGTTTGATTTTCCAGTAATTTCCCAGAAACCAAAAGGAGATTAAGAACTTATCCCCAATTCGATCCTCAGATCCAAAAAGGTGTCGACGCCATTGACATTGTACACCAATCTTCGCGCGATAAGGGACAAAACCCAGATCCAATATCACTCAACAAACACAAATGCAAGCGACATTGATGGTAATTTGAACAGAAGATAAAGAGAGCCTACCCATCATGAGGGAGTAGACAACAAGGTAGTTATTCTTAAAGGAATTGAAAGCAGTGGGTGTATTATTGATGCGATCTTTATTGGTTTTGCTGAGCTCCAATGCCAGCACCACCGTCGTAAATCCCCCGAACACCAAGTAGTAGAACAATTCCATTTTCACTGTCGCAGGTCCTTTCGATCTATGCTCACAGTTAGCTACGCGAGAGAGAGAGAGAGAAGGGGGAGAGAGAGAGAGAGAGTGTGTGTGTGTTTTAAGGTAAGAAATCTGTTATGAAAAAGTGACTTTTCACCATCCTTTGTACTGACGAAGCAACCACCCTTCACATTGCATTGCAAATGGTGTGAAACCTCCAAAGGCTAATAAATAAATAAATAAATAAAGGGAATATAAACGTATAGAAAATGTATTACTATTTGTGAAAGATATATATAAATATTCATAAAAATATGAATTACTATTTTAAAATTTTATATACATATTATTTTGACTTGTGATTACTAAGACCTATAAATAAATAATTTTCCAAAACAAATGACTAAACTATTTCACATTAGTGTTCAAATTAAATCTATCCTCATAGGTGCATGTGCTATTGTTAATGACACCAATTAACACTGAGTAATTTAAGAAATTTCGAACCTTTTTATTAAATGATTTGATAAAAATGAAAAATGAAGAATAATAATTTTTTTTAATCCAAAAAGGTAGAGATCTCCGCAAAAATATCATTTTCCACTTTAAATAGATTTTTTTGTTGATCTTTATCAAAGTTATGTCTTCGCTAAATCATTAAAATAACTCATCTTTAAATTACGTGCTAAGTGTCAAATTTTGAGTTTGTCAAATCTTGTGAGATATTTGGTCATTAGCCAAAGCCAAGTTTGTCGAATCAAAACAATTTCATGGTAATAGCGAAAGTTAACAATGGAGTTATTTATATGCACATATAAATTATTGGAGTAATTGACCCGCAAAATGATATTTTCAACTGTGACTAGTTAAAAAATTGTTTTTGAGGACTTTGGTTTGTACTTTTCCCCCCTCTTTTACATGTTAAAAAATATCAAAACTTCAACCTCGACTCAATGGAACAGGGCCCTGTTGTAGGGCAATGTTGTGCGTTGAAACGATATTATTTTGGTGTGCAAATATTGTTCGAACATTTGAACGATGATCGAATAATTATCGGTCAATATTTTATTTGTTAAAATGATATTATTTTGACACACAACACAAGTTACTATGTACAACACACATCAACCTTACCAATTCCCAACTCAATCCGTCAAAAAGAATATGAATTTGAGTTGTATCAACAATCTTATTATACCCAAAATGCAGCTACACAGCCGGTAAACAATACGCTTTGTTTTGGTTTTTTAATCCACAAGGCCAATTTCACACACACACACACACACATTTATATTCATATTTACATGGGTCCATTATTTAGCACTTTTATCCCAATTGTCATATCCCCTTCTATATTTTTTTTAATTTATGCAAATATTATTATAAATTACAAAAATACCATAATAAATTATCAAAATATCATTAATAATTATGAGAATATCATCCACCTATTCATATTTACGATATCTTTTTTTCTAAAAAAATAAACAAATTCTTTATAATTATTTACAATAGTGCAATGAGGCTATTCAGCCGTTATCTTGGCAACGGAAGATTCCAATTCAAATCAAACTATTCGCACAAATAGATAATTATTAGATAATTATTCTTGTAAATAAATACTAAATTAAATCTGAACCGTTTGTTACCCCATTCAGGAGGATAGAACCTATCTTCCGGCTATCCCGTGTTTGAGGAGAGCCCTACAATACAATCAACCAAAGGCACAACAAGGCGGAAAATAAGGTAATGATTTGAGGACGAGCAGGAAGCTTATACGAACAGAATTGATCGACAACGTTAAAGCCAAGACAAGTAAAGCCAAGCCGACATCCGGCGCCAAAAAGAAATAGTTGAACCCAAAAAGAAACTCTTTAACACAATCACAAAACCTTCATAATGATTCTGCGCTTAAATATTTCTTCTCTACAATCGATTGTCGATATTTCTTCTCCACAAAGCCCCAAGAAGAAATAGGACTCATCAGAAGCTGAAAATCTATATCCTGCATGAAAAGAAGGTTACCGGTACAGAAAATCCACTTGCCAAATAATGAAAAAACCTTCATAATATCCAATCATAATGTTAATTCCAAGTCTTTTTGATAAAAAAACAGCAAAATGCAGTGTGTTAAACGTCATTGGCAGTGTCATGCAAAATTTGAACAGAAGCATCGCAATCCTCATAAAGGCACTAGCTAATCAAGATGCAAGCATGACGACTCTGTGCTTAAAGCTTCAAAGCAGCCCTTGCCATAGCCAGTGCACCCTCGTAACTTTTATTCCCACCAATGAACCCACTCATATGTACAAAAACGCAACCTGGGATTCCAGCCTCCTTGGACAGCTCATCATCTCTCAAGCCTCGCCATGGAGACGGGAGAGCCTTACGGCTCTCAAATTTATCAGGAGATACTGCCACTGCCTGCACTCGCCACTGTTTGGCCCTGTCATCCTGAAATTCATGTAGGTAAAGTTCTTCTCAAACTAAATTTACAACTTGGAATTGGGAACAAATATAATACTTGACTTAGGGTGAAGGAAAAAAACATGCATGGGTTCAGGAAGTCACGTAATTTACATATTCTATCTCAAGGGGAGAAAAATTTAAACTAGAAGACCATATCCGTAAAGAGAACTGTGAGTCGAATGCCAAGGTTTCCTTGAGTTACAGCCACTGAGACCTGAGGATACTGCTAAACCCCATCTCAGAGTGTGCATATTTATTTCCCTTCCAGACTGGCTCAAATTCCAGAGAAAGCTTATGCTACCCCATATGATTACATTCATGGTTGACATATCGTTCCAAAGTAAAGACGGCGTCTCATGTATGTAATTTGCACTACATTTGCATGCACATACAGTCAAACATAATCTAGTAGGAAGAAATGACAATAGAGAATTGCCAGTTGCACCAATACTTCAACATGGAAAAGCCCATCTCATGCCACAAACTGACGTCAAGAATGGCTCAAGATCAGCATGAATATACCTGGTAAAGAGCGTATTTAATAGGCGGGTCAATCTTCATCTCCTCCTCAAGCTCAAACAGGTGAAGCTTCCACTGTTAGGCAGAGAAAAGGGAATAAATATCTAATGAACTGTTATGAACATAGAACTGTTATGAACATAGTCAGCAGAAGTTTTGGCAAGCACTATTGAGCATGTTGTTCGATATATACTTTATTACGCATGATTATGTTATTTCACTTTCCATTGTTACATGTTTTTGTTCATGTTTAGAAGGATACTACTAGTGGAAGGGCAACCTGCATAAAGTAAAGTTTAATTAACACACATTTGCAAGCAGTAGAACTTGAGAGAATTTACAAAAATGTACCAGCAATAAAATTCCCGCCCCAACAATAAAAAAGCAATATACTAGCTTTACCACTATAAGCTACTGCATTGAACAGTTGAAAAACTTTTTCTCCCTTAAATGGATAAGCACTGATGGGAAAATCCTTCCACTGAAGCATAACTAGCGATCCAGTTTAAGTACTTACCCAGGCCCCGGAAACATTCTTCCTGGTTCTTTGTTCTTTACAAAATACCTCATTTATCCAAAATATAAAAAATATAGTAAAAGAACTCTCCCATTGAACCAAGAAGTTTTACCAAATTTGACTCCTTGTCTGAGGAATTCAAAATGGGGAAATAGTTTACCACTTTTTAGCCATTTAGGTGTCAGCTATTTGGTATCAACTTGTCTTTGACTACAGCAACATGACTACCTAGTCACCAGAGAACTAGGCAAAAATATAGAAAAAAACCATGGGAAACATCTTAAGAAGATGACAAAAATCAATTCCACATAAAGTAAAAGTATATACATCAATCCAACAAATTAGCTACAATACTAAGTAGCTAAGACGAAAGCTTGCAAGGAAGATCAAGAACAAATTATGCATGCTGGTGGAGGCATCATGAGTGAAAACTTACCGGGCAAAATCTATTCAAGACGATAATTTCTCCACTGGGATCAATATCTTGTCTTGCTGCAAGACACTCCAAAACAATCGAGCGTGCTGGTAACCATGATTTCGCATGAAACCTTAAACTCTTCAGAAAGAAAAGCATTTGTAGAGAAGACGGAAATTGATCAGATAAACATATAAAAATGAAGACCCATCAACCCTTCACTTGTTCCAATACTTTAGACATATGATACTTATTAAAACAAAAGAAAGTTTTGAATTTTAAGAATATCTCACATCCAAAAACTCACTGCCAGCCAAAGCCATTGCCCGTTGGAAGGCTTCATTCTCCTTCTCCGGTGACTGATCAGCGTCCATCCAATCCAGATTCAATCTTCCAACTCTTGAAGACAAATTTGTGTTATTCACGTATCTTGGAGGCTGTTCTGTGTCGAATTGATTAATTCCGTTGTCAATAGCATCAATTGCCTGTGACAAGCAAAGAACATAAATCCTTGGTCTATGCCAGCACCTACCACCGGTAAGAAGAATGACTAGTGCACTGCCAAAATATGAATGCATAGCTATGGGTTTATCTAAAGAAACCAAACAAAAAATGGAAGAAATAAAATTAAGCAAAAACTAAGTTACACCAATTTGGGCCTCCTATTGTAAACCTGATATCCTCAAACTATATTCATTGAAAATTTTAAGTTCTGCATCGAAACTGCAATCCATATGAACCTGATATCCTAAATACGACGACATTTTCTTAATATTGCTCTGAGACTCTCTTAGGACCCTTTATCTCTATTTCAGGTCATCATGATTTTTCCATTTTAGAATCACACATCATTTCACTTTCCCGCCTGTTAATATTTCTTTCTTTATAAAGAGTAACCAAAGAAAGAGGTTTTCATCCCATTTTAAAATTTATAGGCCTGCTGCTGGTACGCCCCGCCCTTTCAAACCCAGATGAGGGTCGGATGTCTTAGTTTTCTGGTACCACCATCAATAGACTTTACAGACTAAGCTAGCAGGCACCTTTCATCGAAAATGCCACTTGTGAATAGTTAATTTGGTAAAGTTGTAAACAAAAACTATGTTGAAAATATCTGAAATTGCACATGATATAATCAATCACATGAAAAGGTGCCGGGTGAGATGTTTGCTCACATTACCTATCTTTTTCCCTTTTCTTTTATTCCAAACATTTGATTACCTTGGTATGTCCATACATTAACTGGAAGCAGAAAAAAAGAACTTATGAAAGTGGAAAGAAGCACAAAAAAATGCAAACTTCAGTACCTCCATGAAACTTTTATAAATAGCTAAAAATAACCTATGCACATCTGGATGCCCCTCATCAAGCTGAAGCTCCTTTGCAATTATCTCCGCCCCGTAATGCTAAAATAGAAAGGATGAATTAGATTGCATGAAAGGTTACAGACAAAACTGCGTTCATGTGTCCACAGACACTATGGTTAGATACTAAAGACACGAAACAAGAATGACATACATGAAAGCTTATGTAAATCTCTCATACAGTCCCTTCGGATGATGAGAAAGAGTGAGAAAGGAAAGGAAAGGAAAGGAAAGGAGAATCCTGTACTTATTTGGACGAATTCAACACGTGAGAAATGACGAGAATGAAGAGAAATGACAGTTTTTTATTTCCCAATAAGGTGAGATTTGACGAGGAAATACAAAGGAGCTGTTTAAAGTGAACCGATAGATTATAAGCAAACTATGCAGAGTGCTGAAGTCCAACAGTATGCCAAGAAGATTGCTTTTTTACCTTGTAAATAAGACCGGCACTACTGAGCTTAGTATTGAAACCATGTCCAAAAACCTCACCAAACCCCTTCTGGTGATGGTCGTAGCGTTCTCTACTCGGATCATAAACTCCACCAACATCAAGCACTGCATCGAGAGTTTCAAGCACCTACAATTCCTGTTTTATTACACACGAGAAACTTCATATCCAACACACACACACACATTCATGTATATATTACCTGAGGGTCTCTGGTTCGAACGATTTCGGCGGCGGAAAACTTATTGGTGAGGCGAATCATGAAGCATCCCAAGGCTTCATCGCAGTGGAAGCTGCCGTTGTGAGTGCCGACGACTCGCTTTTGAGGGGGGCTAGCAGGGGAGCCAGATGAGAAAGCAGAAACCCTAGTTGGATTGGCCATGGTTACAGAGAGAGTGAGGGTTCTGTTATGGAAGATGAATAGCTTCTGGTTCAGCACTCTTGCGACTCTGAACATTCCTCCCCTGTTCTACAACTGTGTGAGCCGTTTATACATCTTCGTTTCTCCTCCTAAAATATTACAACTACGGACACCCCGCAAACCCCACTTTTTAGGGTTTATGTGAGACGACCCATGATTGGGTCTGGGTGGGTGGATGGATTTGACTTTTTCCTTTCTCCCGACACAAATTTTTGTAGATAAATATTTGGGAATCATCCAATACAAATAAAGATCTTATTATTTTGTAAATTTTATATTTGTTTCTGAAATTTTAGACATAATTTGTTTGACTTTTTCCCGATTTAAGGAAAAATTGGCACCCCAATTAGAAGTTTTTTTTTTAAATCCTCGTCCAGGTTATTTCAATTATAAACCAATTGAGTTACATTTTTAATG
Source organism: Arctostaphylos glauca (assembly GCA_019985065.2). NCBI lineage: Eukaryota > Viridiplantae > Streptophyta > Magnoliopsida > Ericales > Ericaceae > Arctostaphylos > Arctostaphylos glauca. The sequence goes on along the minus strand of JAHSPW020000009.1, from coordinate 9,360,403 downwards.
TGGATCAAGCCAAGCCTTGTTGACTCTAGACAAATGATCAGGTGCCTGCATTCACAGTCACAAAGACTAAAGGAAAATGTCTTCCAACTCAGTTTTCCCAAATGATCACAGCAAATTGAAATACAAAAGTTCTATACACAAACACAAATACTGTATACATTACGCCAACAAACACAAGCTAAAGCCCGTATACTAACAAGCTATCAACAAAATAGCAGTTTAATGTTATGCTTAATACATATGGGTTCTGTAGATACAAACTAAACACCTCCCAATGACCACCGCCTTTTTCATTGCCACTTCTTGAAGCAATCAACAGCCAACTGGGGAGATACTACAGTGATTCTGGAGAAGGAGAGAAGTTGTTTTCTGATTCGTCCAAATAAATAAAACGAACGCCGCTTGTACAGCTGAATATTTTGCTTATCTGTATGCCGGGGCTGGAATCTTTGATAGACAGTATATTCATATTAGTTGAAGGAAGGCTCCATTCCAGAATTGTGAACGAGGGTCCACCTCTTTCTATTTAATCAACTGCGAGTTGAAATTATAGGGGGAGGAATGAAACAAAAGGGATTCCCAAATTGAAAGTGAAGATAATGTTTTCAAAAAATTGAATTCTGCAGAAGTAAATCCATACCCAAATATACAAGGAAGTCCGACTTTACACTTTTTGCAAAAATTGATTGGCGATCAAGAATCTCCTTCTCTTCTTCTATATCCATCTTCCTCCCGGCCAGATACATCAGTCAGCCGTTGTTGCAACTGGAAAGTTCATAGCACAAAACTAAGACAGTGAACCATTTATTCATAACACCAGCAACCGACATTATCCTCCCGCAGCGTAAGGTCAAAATAATTTTATCACTAAACAACCCAAGTAAACGACCATGATGGGTTAGTCAAAACGATGAACTCTCAAAACAACTCACTTGTACGTATTTTGATTTTTCAGCATTCAACTCCTCAGTCAAGTTAATCATCCTACAATGAGAAAAAAGAAGTATTTAAGCTTCTTATGGAAAGTTTTCATAAGATTAGCAGCAGTTTTTACACTGGACTCTTGACTTCAAATTTTGCAGACTAACCTAGCTTGAAGCTCAGAAATCTTCATAAGCAGTGATCGTTCCCTATCTGAAGCTGTTGATTCAACCTGTGAAATCATAATAACAACAAACTTCAATGCCTCTAACTGATTACAATATTCTGAGACCAATCGGCCATATAGAAAAATGATTTTAAGGCTCCTTTAATGTACAAAATCTCTAACAAATTATTAACCATCAAAATATCCATTCTCTAAGCAAAAAGAACAACCATACTGGCAATGGGATTTCCAAAACCAACCACCGAAATGAATATTTTTTGACAATTGTTTCATCCCAGTAAGGGCAAGATAACAAAACGCAGTAAGGGTGCGAAATGAAGAAATGTAAACCATTGCTACCACTTGGATACCTTAGGAGAAAAAACTATCATACTCATCAAAGACCAGTTCAAATGATGTCACACGCAGATGCGAGAGAAAAAAATAACAAAGAAAGCTTTGTTAAACCTATATCAACGATAGAAGTGGGCAATTTAAGCACTGAATACAATGAAACTGAAGATTTATCACCAATACTGAAAGGCAAGTATTATAACCTTGCTCCTATAATCTCAAAGTAAAAAATGAGATAGGAAGCTTGCATGTTGTGAGAGACTAAACCAAGGGTTTATTAGAGAATACAGATGCGTGTGACCAAAAAGACCTTCCGGAGAACACACACATTAAGCACTGAATACAATTTAAGGCAGACCATGGAAATGTACTCACACTCCCATTGTTCTCTGAACTGCGAGATAATGGTGGAAACATTTCTTTCTGCAAACCTGAAAAAAAACACGGTGAAATCCATGACTTACTGAGAAGCTCTTTCACTGATTTAAACAAATTATATTCCGTAATGTTGAATCTTTCACTCACCCTCTGCTACCTCAGTAGGTTGCAAGCAATTCAACAAATTCATAATGAGTTCCTGGTATCACAGTAGCAATTGCAAACAAGATAGTCATTGGTTGTGAAGTTACAGGAGTTTGATGCAACTTAATTTAAGGAATCAACTGTAGAATCACAAAATTTTAGTAGTTCTGCCTTACCTGTTGAATTGAGGTCTGCTGGAAAAGGTTCTGAATGTGGGGCATGATAAGTGATGCCGGTACACTACTGTTGCATATTTCCTTCGGTGGCTGACCAATAGGCTGAAAGAAAATAAAAATATTACATCTTGCACCCCGCATAACATTTAAAGGCAATGTTCATTCTGATAGTAGTCAATTAGGTAACTGTTGACCAAAGTGAGATAAAATCGTTTCATTCGAATTCTATGACAAAGAAATTCCTTTCAACTCTTTAGAATAGTCAATAGGCTGTTCTCACACTATCTAATTTGTGTACGGGTGATCTTGTGCCGGTGTGCATGTGTATATGCATGTGTACACGAGAAACATCAATTATAGTTTTTCTTTTCATTATGAATAAATTTTTATTCACTGTAATCAATCAAGATGACAAACTTGGTTTTGCAATAAAATAACTTTCACATTTTAGCTGAGAGCTAAATAATTTACAAATCTTAAGAGGTCAGTACACAACCATTTGTTTTGAATCAAATATCCAGTCTCCACAAACACTAGCAGACTTTCTCAGCCCTGAATCCTGGTAATCAGACAATTAGAACATCAAGTACTACAAATCAAATGTTAGTTGTGAAATAGAGTTGACTCGACATTCTCACTCACATATGGAGATCGTCGAGGAACTGTACATAGTGGAATATCCTGCAAAACAAATTCAAGTTAGCAGACTAGAAAGTAAGCACAAAACTTCAAAAACAAAAACGAAATAGAGCTGTACCTTTCCAAGATCTACATTTTCTGAAGTTACAGAGAACCGCCCTTTAATTTGCACCAGATTGGCCTTTGGCTTGTCATCCAAAAACCCTGTAGGTGAAAAACAAAAATTGAAAAATAAAACAATGCATTGACACCCAAAACTTCGGAGCAAGTTTATTTTTCGGGCACAAGTAATGTCAACAAACGATTCAGAGCAAGTATCAATGGGGCATATCCTCCTGTGGACAATCAAATTAAAAAGTAACAGACACTATTAAGGCTGATGTGGATCAAATTCACAGCGGGGAATGTGCTAATTTTTACAAAATGTCAGGCTGTAGGTTTTAATAAGACTAAGTGGAGAGACTGCTAATGGATATCAAACTGGATTGATTCAGCAAGTGATTATGAGTTCCTGCTAGAGCTGGTGAACCACTGCTAGCAAGCTAACTTCCTCACAACATTTTGGAAGGATTTGCCACTGAACTTACCAGAAGAGTTGGACTGCTTTTGAAAATTGCGTTGCTCAAAACAAAAGCAGTCCAAAGGATAGTAGCCGCTTGAATGGTAATAAAAGTAGCAGTAAAAGCACTGGTGCTATGTCTTTGTTCCAAATCAGAGAAATTGATTACCTCCTGAAGATTTTATCGGTGCTGATAAACTGTTCGCTGAAGCTCGGTTTGGAAGCGTTAATGGACCACTAAAGCTGGGCGCTCTTCGTACCTCGTGCAGGGGTCTTTCAGATAATGGTTGATTTTCATTCTCACCCCTAATAACATTTAAGACATAACCCGGACTCATTCAAACTCAGGTTATATAATTGGTAAAAGCTAATGCAGCAAATTAGCAAAGAGTTCATGGATCAATTCTGGATTTAAAATTGTTTCCAATGAAAATTATTATATGGTAGTAATTATAAGCACTATAACTTCAAAGATAATATATAATATAGTTTGAGGTTAACAAAATAAAGAGAGAAATTACAACAATCATCCCCACAAAACACCCCCCCCCCCCCCCCAAAAAAAAAAAAAAAAAAATTGAAAAAGAAAAAACAGAAACAAAATGTATTCATTGCAGTTTCCCTCTCCATAGTAGCTTATATTAATACGGAGGCTACAATATATAAATGATCCATGTCAGCGAAAGCAACCAAAGGATAGTGTTTTGATAACACCACATTCCAGACTAAAATGAATAAAAAGATTAGTAGACTAATTCATCCGACTTCACCTATGAGAGCATTTTGTGCGTGCTCTTAGGTTAAGAGTAATTGAACAAAAAAGGGCAAACTGCATTAATATATGTATCAAGAAATGAACTAGGATAAACCTTTCAGAGACACGCCCCCTCTCTGACTTTGAATGAGTTACAATACCAGGCATTAGTGGCCCACTCCGAGTCTGGCGACTATTCCCAACTGGAGTTTTGATCTTGGATTGTACAGCAGCCTTCTCTGGGCGTGATGATGGCAACTCAGTTCTCGACGCACTTTTCTCCAGATCAACTTTACTTTGGTAGTCAGACTCAAGAAAATCCCTTTCTGGAATTTTTCCGTTATTGCTCGAACTCTCAGCCAGAGGAGGTAGACCACCACTTGTTTGTTCACTGAAACAATGATGCATAAAGAAGGAAAAAAAAAAAAGATAAGCAAGCAAAGCAGAAAAAAAAATCGAAAAGAAACAAGTATACACACACAGGTCGGACACGGGCAGCGACCATACTTCTTCCAGTAAGTGTGGAATCTGTGGATACTATTCAACAGTTACGCAGTTGAAACAGTGAATGGTGCTGCATTTTTTAATGAACCGGCATAAGAATCTGAAACTATCTCTCAATATTTGGAACTAAAATCCATAATGTGCCTCATTATGATTTAGGTTTCTTGTTGTCATCCGAAGAATATTACAGAATCAGTCGAAAATGAATACACCATTATGAGTAACTTTGACAGCAGTTACGAAAAAGCTCGTCAATATTAAATGTTTCGAACGAATAATCCAAACCAAACTTTGTTCTAGATTATCAAATTCCTTTCTCTTCCACGTTAATACATCTAAGAAATTATTTCATCAGACATACTCTCCTCTGGATCTAGGAATAGCGACATGTACTAAATGTCCCGTCCAAGCTAAGGAACTGCATGCATTCTACTAGGCTTGATTGACGTAAACCTATATCATCATCTTGGCAATAACAACCCAAAACAAAGTATAAAAGCTGCTAAAAAGCCACAATACCTGCAAATAATTTCATTTGTGGAAACTGATTTCCCCAAACTGAATCTCAAGTAAGGTGCATCCTGCCAATTATAGCAATCACCTTTTTAGCTATGTTTCCTTCAGCATGCAATATTTTCAAGGGAGAAATTATCTCAAGGAAGTAATGGGAACAACCACAATTTGGATACTTGAGAAGCTTAAAGTAATTTGACAACCTTACTATTAACAACTGGTTTCATGCTTTCACCATCTTCCCTGATTTCTTGCATTTCGTCATCATCTTGCACCTGCCAGAGCAATAGAAGGATTGTTCAGATTCACCTTTACTCTCTGTTTGAGAAGCTAATGCACAGGATTATCATAATCTTCCAATGAGGTATCTGGTTGATCATCTTTGAGCAAAATATTTGACATTTACCAAGGCTGCTTGGGCTTTTAAATCCTCAATATCGAAATTCCAGGCACTAACACCTCGCTGGTACTCACTCTGATAAGGACAAGGGAGAAGTTAGAACAAGAAGATATGAATACCAAAGAAAGAACCAAAAAAAAAAGAGAACATTAATGCCACGATCGGATCACTACAATTTGATTCAATATGCAAAATTTTGTGTTTGATGATATGCAGAATCGGACCGATACATTTATAGCTCAAAATTTGATGAAAGACTCAACAATGCTACAACAGGCTACTCTTTTAGCAAGATACTGCTAATGCGAATTCCACTTATCTTCATTCCAATCAGCGCCCAATCAAGAGGCTAGCCGATCATTCAAGCCGACTTCTGATTTTCCTGTGACCTCTATACATATGTTGTCGGACTAAGTTCATCATCTCTCATTGAACAAACAGGTGCAGGGAAGGGCTTCACTTATGTCTTTCATGGCATTTTGACATCGCACAAATGGATTTTATAGCAGTCTCCATGAGTAACAATGAGGACGCCGACTACCTCTCCCTCATGATGACCCACTGCGCTCGAACCCATTACATCCAAGCTATGATAACACTTGTCAGACCAAGTTCCACAATCTCTCCTAAAACTAATTTGTGTTATGAAGGGCTTCACTTATGTCTTGTATGGCATTTTGACATTGGACCTGCACGGCTTTCTAGAGCGGTTGCAGGGAGCAGTATTTGCTACCAACACTTAAAGTTTATACAAGGGATGAGATGATTGCACCACTGGAACCCAACCAATTAATTCCACGAAATATCGCTAACCTGTGATATTGCTTCTTGTTCCGCTGAGGGCATTTTCTTCAGTGCTAGCTGTGCAGCGTCTTTAAGCTGAAATAACTTTGGAAGTCAGCAAATAGACATGACAAGAAACTTAAAATCAAGTCCTGCGTGAATGGAAATATGACAGCATACCTGGAGGGCTTTTACGCGATTCCAAAGTGGTGGCAAGTCAGAAAAGAGTTTCTTAACAGAAAGCTCTGGAGGCTTGGCAGTTTTGAAAAAGGAGTGTTTTAACAATTTTTCCGCAGTTGGCCTCTTCGTCTGATCTTTCACCAAACACATTGCAACTATCTCTTTAAAAGACTGCACAAGACAAAATCATTTTCTCCTTTTCAAGTTATTGTAGATGTATGAGAATGAAGAGTTTATGGCTGCCCCAAAACTGTTAATCAGCTGGATGAGCACTGTTACCTTAGAGAATTTTTTGTCACGGTCATAATCAAGTCCAGGAGGGGCATTCTGTATGGTCATTAAAAGAACCTATGCCAGGGAACGAGAAGTAAGAAATAATGTTAAAAGAGTATCGCATCTGCATGAACATCCTATTGACTTTATCAAATAAATAAGCATATACCTTCATAGGGGGATACTTGGAAAAGGGTGCATGACCATGAGCCAATTCCAATGCAGTGATCCCAAGAGACCAAATATCAGCCCTTTAGGACAATGAATTACAGAGTAACAAAGTTAGCACCTATGTATCCCAAGCAAGTTTACCATGCAACATAGAATTGATCTTACATCTATCTTGTTAAAAGGAAAGATATGGTGCCCCCATAAATGACCGACAGATACCCACAACTCTCACAATCATTTGGTAGTAATATCCTAAAAATATGCATAAATGTAATTTATAGTACACAGTTTATCCTATTTTGGTCCAATTAAATCCAGTAAGATACCAAGTATCAGCCACCCCATGACTACTATTACTGAATCAGAGCAAAAAGCTAGAACACATAGTAGACCATAGTTTTATGCAGGCAGCATTGGAGAATGTACAAAGCTGTATTATTGGTTGAGTCTGTGACCAATAGCTGACATCCTCAGATGATTTATAAGAGACAGAAGCTAGAGCATATAACCAGTATCAACTGATTTTACAAAAGCAACTTATGAATTATTCTTAAGACCAACAGACAAGGGAAGCACATGTAGCTCCTAAATTGGAAAAAAGTAAATAGATAAAACCTTTCCTGAAAGCGAGCCTAAAGCACATACTGGCATGGGAAAGAGAAGGGAACAAATAAGGAATCATCCCAATAGTTTGAAACTAAAGTAATTTGAGAGAGAGAAGATTATCCCTTACAGAACAGCACTACTACTGCTGATAATAAAAGTAAAATTGATGATAACTGCTTAAGATTGTTGTCACCTGTCCTAAACTATAATTCCATCATTTGAAAAGAGAATAACGAAAAATCCTTGTTGCCCTTGATGGCAAACTCTGGCCCTTGTTCAGGAATTAGCAAGCAATAAGGGGAACACCATGGCCCCATGAAGTGAAGCGTGATAGAGTTAAATCATGTTACAAACGAATGAGTTCTAGAACTCGACTATGAACATTCTTAATCTTAGTTCGCTAGTTACTTCAAGGTTTTAGCTAACTGCTCCTAGTTAAGTCGCATATGTTTCATGTACGCAGGTCCTAGAATCAACAGCTTACAAATGTGTACTTTTCTTAACCACAGGCCCACAAAATAGAAAGATACACGGCATGGAGCATGTGGAGCATGTGTACATGGACACGGACACATTTCTATCGAAGATAACACAATATACGCACACATTGTTATCAACGATGCACGATAACACAATATACGCACACAATGTTATCAACGATGCACGATAACACAAGCAAAGGTGAAGATAGTTATAATATGTACCGATAACAGTATTGTATATGATCTCAACTCAAACAGACAAAGGATTTGGGCCAAGTTGAATTAAATACAGATATGGATGTACATTCGAAAAATTAGAAAAAGAAATTAAATCATCATGTCTCTTTTCATACATACATATATTCCAGTGCAAAAAGTCAGACTACCAAAACAAGGCATGAATCAAACAAATGGTTGGTTGAGGGGACTGGTTAAGTTGGCAGAGAGAGAAGGAAGCTTGGATGGTGCCCTCCTTATGTATCATGTGGTGTATTTGCTGAGAAAGGTACAGATGCACTTTTGGAGAGATGGAGCTAAGTGTTCAAAAACTTAAAGACGAGTCTTTTGAGGTTCCATTTTGGTGTAAAGGATATCTTTGTGAATCCTCTTTCCTCCTTGTTGATTTTATAGGAGAGCTAAACTTTTCCGTTGAGCCTTTTTACTCGTCTTTTGGATACGGGTTGCACCCCTTCTGATGTTTCTTCTATATCATTACCAGCGCCACAGAATAAAAAAAGAAGGCACAAGGCAAACTAAGAAAAATTCATATTAGGAGGTACACGTCAATTAGGGACGCAAAATTTTCAAACTTCAAGTCAAATTGCGGAAACCATCGTTTATGAATTTCAGGCATTCAGCTATGTGTGCCCCGCTCAAGAGTCCGCCCTCTCCACGTCCAAATACTATACTCAGTTTTGTTATTTCTAAGCAGGAAAGACAAAGAGCGTAGAGCTTTGAATTAACAAACTGGAATCTCTAGGTAGGGAAAGTACCCACTTGAAATCATATCCGCTTCCTGGCTGCAACACCTCTGGTGCCATCCTATAAATTAGAGACAAATTAAATTTGCTTTTGTAAGTAACTAAAAATCTCACACACATTATGTGCCCAAAGATTTCCTATGTGAGAGAGAGAGAGAGAGAGAGAGAGAGAGAGAGAGAGAGAGAGAGAGAATATTGCTTTTTTGATATATCTCACCAGCATGGAGTTCCTACAAAAGTATTTCTTGAACGTTGCCTATCACCTTTGTCAAACATGCAAGCTGAAACACCAAAGTCAGCAAGCTTTACCACCCCATTACTATCAAGTAGTATATTTCCAGCCTGCAACAAAAGATGTTCAACAAACCAAACTGCAACCTAGCCAACCTAGGTAGTTTGAAAAGGGAAAACGAGAAATGAATAAAAATGAAAGAATGTCTTTAGATTTCACCAACCTTAACATCACGATGGATATGCCCATGGTGATGCAGGTACTCCAAAGCCTTTAGAGTTTCTTTGAGGATTGAACCAATAGCAGACTCTTCAAATCCATCTGGATATGCTATCTTCATAAGGTGCAGACAAGACCCCTCGGCCATGAATGGCATGACCACCCAAAGGTATTGGTCAACAACAAAAGAGCAAAATGCCCTGATTACGTTGGGATGATCTATCAAACTCATTGTTTGAGCCTCCCTACGAATGTCATCCTGCAAAATAGCACAGGCCTTTGCATAAAAAAACTAAGGGAAACCATAGTTCGTTACAGGCTTCAGAAAAGCTCATGACAAGTATTTACCATATCGGTCATTATGCTGACCTGAACTCCTGACAATCTACGAAGTATAAGGCAAAACCACAAGACAAGAAAAACACAAGATGGCATACCGCGATAACCAAAAGCAAGGCAGTCAAATTTGTGTGAAAGGAGGTAACTTATATGCAGTGCAATGACTCAGCATAGAATAAAAATAAACTGCTGATTGTCCGCAAAAGAATCAGAAATTCAGACAGAGAATGTAAGAAATTGGATGAGGGCAGAATGGATTCGTTATGATGTTATGATTACTCGAACAGGAACAACATTAACAGTGCAATAAGGTGATTGCCTAAACCATTCATTTCAGTGCTTATAATTTCTCTATGCAACATATTCCTTATATATATATATATATAGTTCAAGTAGGAAGGACTCCATGGTCAATAAGTTGCTGATTATGGCTGTCTCTATAGTGAAGTCATAAAGAAACTGGAAAGCCCCACAAATTACAATATGTCCTAAAAATTTTGAAACTTGAAACTTTACAAACTAGGGCTTTACCCTCGCCAAACAAGATCCCACTTTTCTAATTCTCATGTAAGTCTTTACACCATCAAACTTTTCTCTTTTTCTTTTTTTTTGGAAAAATATGAACCCCCATGCAAAGATCATTTGGATAACCACCACCACCTTGATATTTTTTCTTTCCTTACCAGAAACATGGCCAGTCCCATCAAGGTCGGAAAAGAACAGAGGTTACACAAGATCTACATGTTGGTACAGTAATTATCGGAACATACCACATACACTACAAAGAGGTGGAAGAAAGAGTCGGCAATTCTGTTAATCCATATAATGCTTAAATGGGGTATCTCATTGGGCCTTTTAAGATTATACAGCAATGTTCCACTCTAAGCATCCAATAAAACAACATCTTAGAAACTCTTAAAAGTTTTATTGGCACCAAATCATGATTTTAGCATTCAAACATAACAAATCATCTTAGCAACAGCAACATTACGTAAATTTGCTACTCGTAATCTTATTGCTTCCCGTGAAATTACACATGTCACATGCAATAATGTGAGACTTGGAACACACTATCAATGCTCTTGCACTCTCTAAACCACAGTGCAAAAGTTCAATGCTTCAACCCCTCAGAAAATCTATATCCGCCAAGAATGTTCCTTATGGAGTACTTAAATAACTCAATGTACTCAAAGTTATAGCAAAGATCCAATTGGGAGTTCCATGGTGTCTAAATCAAAAGCAGACTAAAATCCGGCAATTCAAAAATCCAATGCACCAATTGAAAGCTAAACAAACTCAACATCCACCAGAAAAATAAGATGAGCAGTTTTATCAGCTCCGGTTATCTGGATTCCCCTTCTGTTTTGACTTCCTCAATCAAAACTATCGAATCCAAACCGAAATAGAAGATGCAAAGTCAAGTAGTCATCAAAACATCACTTAAGCTCAAAACTCAGCAACTCAAATCACATCAAAATTCTCAATCTAATTTCCAGCAAAACGACATCTCATAACCTCGGCAAAAAAGCTTACAAGACGCCAATTACGTATAAAAGACGGCGTATACAAATATAATAAAACAGTGGAAACAAGTGAAATAAGGAGACGACGAACCAGATTGCTATTGCAGCGATCGAGATCCAAACGCTTGACCGCCACAACTTCATTGAAAGGAAGATAGATCGCCCGATACACAGTCGCACTTGCTCCATAACCGACCTCTTCGAGAAGCTTGTAATCGTTGGGATTCGCCGAGTAGCTCCTCCCACCACCACCACTACCCCCTCCCATCCTCCCCATACCCCTGAAACCGCTCTGAAAACCACCTAAAAGTGATCGGGAAACAGTTATCAGAAATCTCTACTGGCAAGGACTCTGTCTACCCGTCTGTGTTGAATTGAGATATTTTTTTTACAAATTTTTTTTATTGAAACAATGCTCCGACTAATTAGCAGTGTTTCCAGATTTTCTTTTATTTCTGGTGATGTTTCATCCGTCCGTTGACTGCCGTTTGAAGCGATACGGAAGAGATGGAGGTGGGGTGCTGACGTGGCCAGGTTTTGCTCGGTTGTGAGGATTTAGACACGTGGACTGCGAGTGACGGGGGACCCACTTGCGAAGTTCAATCAAGAGCTTGGATCACTTTTGGTATTTCTATCGCACACAATTTGGTTGATACTTGATGCTGGTGGTTAATTTACAGTTGTACCCATAACTAGAAATAAAGTGTCTGTAGACGTTAAATCGACTTAGAGCAAGTGTAACAAAGTGAACAAATCCATCCCCCTTTCTATTTTACTCAGTTCAACTCAAAAAACAGGCTGCAACAAACTCCCTAAACAGGTTAACAAAATGGGTTTCATGAATAGTGCCTCCCTAAATCAACCCCCATTTGATGCGCTACTGTTCATGACCCTTTTAATTTTTTATTATTTCTCTCTCTCTCTCTCAAAATGGGTTCTTTATTGTAAATATTTTAAAAAAGTAAAAAATAGTATTTTAATAGTAGAGAGTGAGTATAGGTAGTATTGTTGGAGTGTTGAAAATGACATGGGTGAATAAAGAACTGTTCACTAATTTTTTTGGCTAAAGATTTGTTCACCCTTGTTGCACTTGCTCTTATGTTCGTAGAGAGCATTACGTGACATCACTTACGTAATATTAATTCTTTGATTAAAAATTATTATAATATATACTATTTGTATTATTAATGTCACATAACTCTGAAATCGTTAATACGTAGTTATTAAAAAGAATAGGAATTAAGGACAATCTCATTTTATTTAAGGAATGAGTGTCCCTATAATCTATGAAAATAAATTAGATTGTCTAATTTCTCAATTTGTTGGTTATTTATATGTGCGTTTTGATGATCTAAATTGTCCTTAAAAAGAACTCATCCAAAATAAGAATTACATTAAAAAATAAGTTAATTGAATACTAGGATCTTAAATGTGAAGTTTAATTTTCTGTTGACACTTGAAAATTCAGTGTAAAACTTTAATTTCCACGTACGGGATGTGCTAGTTTCTATCTATGTACGAATGTGCACGTGTAAACCCCCTTGAATTTGTTTTTGTGAGCCTGTTTCTTTTGAAGCTTATTCAAAATTGATTTATGTAATTTCTTTGATCTTCAATTTATTATAGGGTAATTTATATAAAATTTTCTTCATTTATGATTTGATTTCACTTAATTTTCTTCATCTTTTAATTGTCTTAATGTATTCTCTAATTTTTCCAAATATAACAATTAATTTATTTTAAATTAGCACAGTTGAAAGCAAATATGATAAGTAGTTATGTGCGTTAATTGAAAAAAATATAAATTATTACATTTGAGAAAATCACGAGATATATTGGAACAATTAAAAAATAAAATAAGCTAAGTGAAACCAAATAATGAATAAAAGTCCTTTTTTTATATGTAAATTACCCTTTATCATACTTCATTCTAATATTCTACTCATCCATTACATTTTGTCAAACAAATAAGTTCTATCCTAGACTTTAACTAACTAAGAGCATCTCTAACAAAGACGTCAAATTTAATGTGATAATTGAGTTTTTAAAAAATAACTTCAAAATCAACTCTAACAAAAATGCCAAAAGTATTATCAAATTCTATGTACCAATTGAAAAAGACTATTTGATATCAAATTTGACATCAAGTATCAAATGTCTTAATTTTAAATGTTTTTTAACCTTAAATGTATCAATTTGACATATTTGTTGGAGATCAAAAAATTTGAATGTCACGTCAAATTGCCACATAGGCCATCAAAAAAATTCGACACCTCAAAATTTGACATCTTTGTTGAAAATGCTCTAATATGTTTGAACTTTTATTCTTTTCAATTTTGAAAAATTGAGTACCTAATTATTTACTTCCTCCTTTTTCCCCTTTCTTTGCTACCAACATAATTGCAGATATTAGCTAGGAGCCCATCATTCAACATGCAACTCTCTAGTAAAATCAACCACGAAAATGACTAAATTATTTATTATTAAAGAAAGTCGGTGTTATTTGATATTTTTGTATAATTCTTCGTCACTTTTTTTTTTAAAAATCTTTTCTCATTTATCTCGACGAGAGGAGTAGAAAGTGTATAAAAATATAGACCGAATTTTTAAAAATTCAAATTAGATAATGCTAAAGATATTAAAAATAGTGAAAATTTGTATTTTAAAGAAAATTGTCTTTAATGAATTGTTTGGGCTTTTGTTCATATTTTTTTACTTTGTAGATTCCTTTCACAAAAAACTGATTAATTTTTAAAAAAAGTGAACTAGATATAAGTAGCGACAATAAAAAAAACACATTGATACTCATTAATTTAGGCCATATTAATTGTAATTATTGGGTATCTCATAGTTATGTGGCACCGATTAGGTGGTATTTTCGACTAGTGAGTTACCACAATACACATTGCATGAGTCACCCATTATCTCCCAACAATACAAAATATCAACAATGCAACAAACCTATGTATTGTGTTCCATCCGAACACAAATTTGCTACGTAATTTGTTATGAGTACCACATGAACATACCATACAATACTCTGAGAGCATTAAATAATTTATCCTTAAAAAATAGAATGGGTCTTCCCCTGTCAACACCACTCCATGAGTAAGTGACAACTCAACGATTTTATCTCCAATGGACTCACTCCATTTTTAAAAAAAAAAAAAAAAAAGTTAAACCAACCTCCATGAATTGAAAACTTGCATGCTAGCCCAAGTGGGTGCTTGTTTAAAGTTTTAGTCTTAGGTTCAAGTCTTCTAACTCAACTAAGTGACTTAAAGGTTTAATTATTCGGACATCCCCTAAACTATCACTCAACTCACTTAAAAAGTACTCAATTTTTTTATATCACTTTGACCTCTCAAAGTGATGGAGTGTGCCACTTTGACACTTTTGTTAGTCTTCTCTGAGAGTTGTGAACGAAAAAGGGTTCTTAGAGGAAAAAAAAATATTTTGTTCACCTTAAAATACCCTTTCAAAACCCTAAACCTATATACCCCAAAGTTTTTTTTGGGTGATTCAAAGAAGTGGCACAGTCCATTTCAAACACACAAATTTCTTGCTCCTTCCCCATTTTCCCATATGATGTATTGAATCTTGACCATGAAACTTGGCATCAATTCCATGCGTTCGATCAACTTTACCTTCAAAATTTGGAGCTTGTTGGAAGCATTCAACCGATTTAGACAAGTTAGGTTCTGGGGGAGGATCCCATCCTACTCTCTCTAAAATGGGTTCTTGTTTGACAAAATCAGATCCGAAATGTGCAAATACCCACATCTGAAGCAGTTATGGTAGTAATTAGATGAATGGAGGAATAGTAGTGAGAACTTCAAGTTGTTCGAAGGAAGAAATTGTTGAGATTCTGATCCAATGTGGGCGGCTCAGTCGGAGAACCTACCGCCATCGATAGGGGCACTGCCAGTCTACGCCGTCTTCTTCTTCCGATCGGAGAAGAACTCCTAGTAGGGAAAGAGACCAACAAAATCAGATATCGGGAAATCGAGAAAGAGGCAGTGCCGGTAGTAGAGGGCGGAAAGCGAGCCGATCTCCAGGGAGGAGATTTGAATCTCCGATTACAGGTAATACAAACACAAATACTACTACTAGGTCTCGGAAAATGGTATATGTTCCAGCAATATTTTCTTCAATGGCTATGAATAAGAGCCGTATTGGAAGAGGAGGAGGAGTGGAACTGTCGTCAGCGGCTGCGATTAAGCGAATTTTGATAAAAGAGAAACGTATGTGGTGTAGAGCAAGCTTAGCAGCATCGAAGGGACAATTTTGTCCTGATGTGGTTGTTTATAGGCCCTATTTGGCCAAACTAGATTTTTCAGATTGTATAGATTATTGAGCAAATAATCTAGTCCCATTTGGGCTAAATTATATACCCAAAAAATCTGGATTAATCTAGTCCAAACACAACATAATTTTACATATCCACAAATAATTTAGTCTAAACACTTTGAGCTAAATTATTCCCTACGGAACCCAACATAATCCAATAATCCAATAATCCCATAATCTAGTTACGCCAAATGGAACCATAGTAGCTTAGTTCATGGGTGGTTCTTTTTTCAGTTTGACAGTTTCAATCTCTTCAGATGAAATTATTGTTTGTAATCATGAGTGTTTAGTAATATCTTACTGAAAACATTCAATAGAATGAGAACCAATTTTATGCTTGTGTTTGTGTATATATTAGAAGTCGGAATATGATATTTAATGACCAGGTAATGTACCATGATCGATCAAAGGCAGAGTCTGTTGATGTTATGCCAAGAGTTGAGAAACCGGATATTGTAAATCTAGATGAATTTTGTGAAAGTTCAATGGAGGACAGGGGCCACAAAGACAAGAAAAATGTTGATTCTCAGGTAAAACAGACTATGCTGACAACTGCTGTCAGAAAATCTTCCAACAATATTAGGGTGTCACAACGTTTCTCGCCATCCTTATTTTAGATGTTACTCATTGATAATGGTAAACCGGAGAGTTATGAGAAAACTTTGCAGAAAAGGAGTTTAATCACATGAGAGTTAGCCATAAAAGATGAGACGAATTCTTTGTGGACAAATCAGAAATGGGAGTTGACACAAATTTGCCACCCGGTAAAAAAGCTTTGCATAATAAGTGGATTTACAAGATCAAAGAAAGGCATGATCGTAGCAAGCGCTACAAAGCAAACATGTTAACAAATGAAAAGTGATTGTTGACACATTAAAATTGTGTGCAACTTCAATCTCTAAGATTGAGAAGGTGGAGACCTTTGTCGTTGGGAGTGGTGTGGAGACTGCTTTTGTGATGGCATGATGATCTTTGGAGTGCAAGTTTTGGATTAATCTTCAAGTGGGAGGATTGTTAATGTGAAGTCTACCCAAAACGGGCTAGGCGCGCGTCCGGACAGGTGACTCAAGATTTTTTCCAGAGCACATATTTTTTTGGTGTCCTAACGGGACATGTTGTGTCTGGATAGAAAGTGGCATCAAAAATTAGATTTTACGCATTTTTTTTGGCTTTTTTATATTGGGCTTGCGTGTAGCTGTAAATATAAAGCTACTGAGCACTCGAACTAAAGTCCTAATTTTCTCTCATCAGAGTAAAACACCAGAACAACATTTGGACGTACGATTAAACAGTTTACTTAACTCGGGATCACGTAAATTTATGTGTCATGTTCTTTCGATTGTACGGTTATTTCTCGTACATACTTTCGTTGTGTCCTAACACCTTTTGCGTGGACTCTTAACACTAGGCTTAAACATAACTTAATTACTTTAGTTTGGTATTACTAAAAGTTTTTGTAGGCCCAAAATTTTAATACCCATATTTTTTTTTACTTGGAAATAGAATTTTATATTATTCTTCGATCATATAAGTCACAATAAAGATTGAATGAATATAGTTGATAACAAATAAATAAATTTACAAATGGCCATACAAAAAAATGTCAATGCAAAAGTGATACTTTATTGCAATAGGTGTTTAATTTTTCTTTCCTACCACTAGGTATTGAATTGAATTTAAACGGGTGGCTTGCTGACCATTTTTTGTTTGGTAAACAAATTCTTTTATCAAATCACAAAGCCAACATATCATATTATGTTTGATTAAACCATTGTATTAATTTTGTTTTGGGGTTTATCTTTATATAGAGTATAACCTGCTAAAAAATCATTAAGGCTCCATATCAAACTTGTCTACAACAATACTATACTCTTAGATATAATTTGGATAGAGAAAGTCTTTTCGAATTTAAAATTAATGGTCATAATTTATTTGTATTCAGGGACCGTAGACTTTTTCTTTCTGAAAACTCGAGGCCGGCATTGGAATCCACCCACTCTGTAATGCCACGATCTCAGCTTGAAAATATCCCCATCCCTGCCATTTTTCTAAAATTTTTTGAGTAAGCACATATAGAAACAAATATTCCAACCAATCACGCCTATATCTAACAAAACATGGTAGGAATAATTTTACTTGCGCATCTCTCAAACACACCACACCACCTAATAGTACTAGTTTTCACGATTTATTTTGACAATCCAAAACTTCATTTTGTAAGTGTCGCTAGATAATTGGGCCTAATTTGATTATTCATAATTAAGTTTTGTCTCTATTTAAATTTTTTTGCATTTATTGTTTCGACCTTAATTTTTTTGTAGATTGTTGGTTGGTCTCGATGAGACGAATATAAAAATTAGAAAATTATGTCCAAAAATTAAAAAAAATTACTAAAGACGACGAATAAGCACAAAAAATTTTATTTTTGGATTATTTTTGTCTTTTCTAAATTTTTTTCAAATTTAGTTTATTATTTATAACTTTTCTGAAAGTTCTCGTCGATACGAACTAATAATCCACAAAAAGTTGACAAAAAATACAAAAATACAAAAAAAATTTCAAATAAGAACGAAATAATAATCAAATAATCAAATGAGGCCAAACCTAGCCAAAGGATTCATGTACAAAAATTAAGTTGATCAAACATTAGTAACAATGTAAATGACTTCTTTTGTCATGTGAAAAATAAATCGTTGTAGTTGTTTTCGTTCATTAATTGATTTGAATCATGCACTTATCTCGATCGCTAACAAAAAAATATTTAATATACATATTATACAGTTGGTTACTTTTTTTAAAGAAAAAAATAGAATATTAACGATATATTTATTCTCTCTTCCAAAAAAAATGTATAAATATTATTATTGGAGTTTTATAAAAATAAAAAAGAGCCAAAGCCCCTTATTGAATTTGAACTGATGACTTACGCAGTTGTTCAGTCTATCTGATAGATGGAAAAGCCTCTATTTTTTATCGAATTGATAAAATCAGAATTGAAAGCAAATAATAAGGACTTAAATCTTTCCTTACATCAGTCTTTTTCTTGTTAGACTACGTCGATTCGGGCTACCTCTTGGACCACTAAGTACGGAAATTGATATGAAAAAATATGAGAAAGTTGTCAAAATGAATGAAAACGTTCAAAAAAAAAAAGAAATGATTTTTTAGTTTTCCCCCGTTTTTTTGTATTCTTACGACACGATAAAAAAATCTGAATTCTCGGATTTTTTTGAGTAAAATGCGTTTTAATTCTGATTGGAATTTTGATGTAATTGAAAAAGAAAAGTAAGCCTAGGGTCACTTATTTAGAAAAAACTTAAAAAAAATTCTCAGAAGTCACACAACAATACAATGAGAGCAAATTTAGCTTAAATAAAATGATACCATTTTGAGTTTTAAATAAAATATCTCTTGCCGTTAACAATATTTTATTTTAAATTTTTGAGTTTATACTTATTAAGTAAACGTTAAATTTTTTAATTTTTTTGAAAATAAAATTTAGAGAATATAATTGAAAGGGGTTTAAATGAGCAGTGTCGGTTACTTTTTTTAATGCGGCGGTGACAAAAATAAAAAGAAAAACAAAAATATATGCCAATTTTGCTCCTGCTGCATTAAAAAAGTGACCGATACCGCTTATTTAAATCTCTTTCGATCATAGTTTTTAGATCTTATTTTCAAAAAAATCTAAAAATTCACTATTAACTTAAAAAAATATTTCAAGATTAATCGTTTGAACTTAAAATTTTAAAATAAAATAAAATTTTGTTAATGGTATATGTTCGCACATCACACAAGAAATGTATGATTTCAAACTCAAAATAGTAACAAAAAAAAAAGAAAAGAAATTCAGGGGGTGACGTGTCCCCTGTGGTTCTTAACTGGACCTGCCTTGGATCTTGCTATGCAGTGCGCCAGAATGTTGTCATTTAGACAAACAAAAAATTGTCCGAACGCTACCCAATTGTTTGGACAATTTTTTGTGCGCCAAAACATTTGCGTTTTAACACACTACACGTTCTACTGTGCATAATACACAACATGACCCGAAATCCGAGTCCATAATATACATGCTAATGCTCGTAAACATATGATGTGTTTGAGAGGCAAGCTCACGCCAAGCACACCACCATGAACAAACTGTTAGGTGAACGACATTCAGAATTATGCCTTTTCAGATCACCTTCCCTTAACAACCATCATATTGCGAATCTTCCACCTAATCTGTATATATATAACATGAATTGAACCCCCAAACCCCAACACAGCAATTCATACTAAACAACTGAATCATCATAAGGGGATATCATCTATACAAAAAATGGCTAGCTCCAAGGCCAAGGAACAAGAAAGAGAAGGAGCCGAAATCGTTTACGGCTCCGAAAGATGCTATCAACACTCAGTAGATCTCCTCGAAGAGCTGGGATTCCCCAGAGGAGTCCTTCCTCTGAAAGACCTTGAAGAGTGTGGAAGGGTCCGAGAAACCGGGTTCGTGTGGATGAAGCAAAAAGCTCCATACGAGCACTTCTTTGAGGGGACCAATACCCGTGTGAGCTATTCTGTGGAGGTGACTGCGTATGTAGAAAAGTTGAAAATGAAGAAGATGACTGGTGTGAAGAGTAAGCCGCTGTTTCTGTGGGTGCCCATTGTTGAGATGAGCATGGATGATCCGGCGAGCAAGAAAATTTACTTCAAGACTTCGGTGGGGATCGGGAAGTCATTTCCTATCACGGCGTTCATGAGTGAGGAGGAAAAGCAGAAGTTTTTGAAGAATGATAATGAATGAGAAACCTCGCATTTCTTCTTCTTCATGGATTCTGATTGTTTTCGAGTTGATTTTATGAGGGTTGTCATTTTAAAACCCCCCGCCCCCTTCTCTTTCTTCTTCTAGTACTCCTTTGGTTCCTATTATGTATGCATGCTGTGTCAGTTTCCTTTTAATGAGATTCACTTGGATCCTTTTACTTTGGGAATTTGTCAAGTTTGATGTCTTCTGTGGAACTTTGAATCTGATCTGTGTCAAGAGACTTCTTTTTATTGCCTTCTATTATTCTTCTCAATGCTCATAAAGTATGATGCAATATTTATACGTGATACTCTTACCAAATTATATAGTGATAAATTTTACGGGTGATATATTAACATAAACTTACGTTGTATTCTTGAGAGACAAGAAATGACTCAATGATGTATGTTGCGATAATCCATTGGCCAATAGTACCACGTAAACTACGTCGCATAATCCTTTGAAAGAATTAATTAATTAGTATTTCCCAATATAGTTGAGTTTACATGGTTAGAGAATATCTGGTCGATCCCAACTCCAAACCAAAAATACCAAGTAAATCCTCCTAAAATGTACTCAAGTCTTCAATTCAAACTCATATTGAAGTGAGTTGTAGTCAAATTTTTACTCAAATCAAAGAGAACTCGAATTTTTACTTAATTTTTTAAGACTGTTTCTTTCACCTAAAGTTTACAATTATGCTATTAATGATCTATTTACTCAAATTTACACTTAGATTTGAGTTTGTTTACTAAAATGCTTCATAACAAATGGTGTTTTTACTCAAATTTTGAATAAAATCTACATAAAAATTTGAGTAATAGTTGAAAATCACCCTAGAAATTAGGTAGACCATAAACTAAGCTAGAAATATGCTAGTTTTATTCTTACTTGTTCATAGCAATTATAATGTGACAACTCAAAAATTTGACTATACTCTTTTATGTTTGGTGTCTTATTTTATTTAATAAGAGATGTTGAGGGTAGGTTGAGTTTTAGTTTCTTGCGAATAGCAACAGTAGGAGGGTTTTGTTTATTTTTTGAAGCTCTCTCTATGTAGTTCTCACCTATTAATGTAATGATTCTTATTTTATCTTTATGATATATGGAATTTTGTTTAATAAAAAACAATAAGTGTTTGATTTTAAAATTTCAATTCTTGAGTCGAGATTTATAAAAACAGATAATGTTTTGGATCAACTATTTATTAATAAATAATTTTGATGCGAGACTGAAAAACCAGATGTCCTGGCACTCTTTGTGATGAGACGCTTATGTTGTTGGGCTTGGGCTGAGCATTGGGCTGACAGCATCTTCACCAATTCCACACATCAGACCAATGAACAAAGAAGGTAGCTAGCCCATCGTCAAGGTAAACACGATTTTCAACGGGAAAAATGTCTGTATCTCCTCTCGGCGGCACGACCAGTTACGGAGTTATGGATTCGTCGCAACTTGGCGGCGGCGGTGGCCTCTGCTGGTGGCTGCGGGAGTCGCGGAAACGGTATGATTATACGTGAAAAAAGGATGCCTCATCCACCAGGGCCTAATAAACAAGCCACTATCCGAAGCAAAACCTGAACCAGGTCATAAATTCGATACAGAAGACGCTTGGACTTATCCACCAGCTCTACCTCACCGTCTCTTCCTTCAAAATCGTTTCCCAGGTCTCCCTCCAACGCCTGTACCTTTCTCTCTTTCATTAAAACCCTAGCTTCCACCCCCAATTCTCGTTGGCTCTTTAACTGGGTTATGATTCACTTCGCATTTTGAAGATTTCGATTTGTTATTGGAATGATTTTTCCAAGAATTTGCTACTTTTGGAACTCGACAACATGGCGGAATTGGCAGAGAAGTGCAATATCAAGTGAGGTGTCTTCGTCTTTGTGACCTGAATTATATTTATATGGGTAATTATTTGTGATATTGGGTACGTTCGGTATATATTCAGTTTAATTGACGATGAAGATAATCCAGATGAACTCACAAGGGATATTTTGAACGACTGCATTGCCGAAAACCAGAGGCAAAACCGATGTTTCAAGGTTAGCATTTTTCACTCACATTTTTTCCTACAACAAAAATTGATTTATCTAGGCCTCCAAGTGTTGCTCCACCTAGTTTGTTGGGTATGTTATGATTTGGTCAATTGGGGCACCATTATAATCCACATTTGGGGCATACATGTTTGTTTCTTTAAGCTAAAAGAAAGATATTGTTGCCTTCTTACTTTATGAAACCAACCTTATTATAATGGCAGCATGGATGCACTTGAAGCTGTTTCAGAGGATCTTTTTTGATACACTTGTTGGTTGCCGGAAAAACAATTAAACGAATAATAACAGGAAAATTTTTAGATTACATATACATAAACATGAACACATTATGTGAAACAAAAAAATTCAGAAACTGGACAGAAATTGGAAAAAGAGTAGATAATCAAACAAAGTTACGTGTATCTCACGGTGTCCTTAAAATATATATTCGCCGTCCCACCGAAGGTGCAGAAGGTTGTTGTCGGCGTCTTTTTCTTTCAGGATACATTGGTTCACTACAGTCGAAGCCACACCACCTCCAACAGTTTCGGTAAACTGATTTGTGGCGCATGGATGTTGGGTTTTTTGTTGTGTTGAAATATGAACCAAGGGCTGTCAATTTATACACATGCAAGGAGAAACCTTATAGGTGCAATACATTGAACTTGCAGAAACTTTTCACTTGTATCAAATGAATTTGACCATAGTCCATGGTGGATGAATTGAGATAAGCCCAAGCAAAGTGCAATGATGTTTACACAAGGTGCAACAAAATCCATGCACTTGAAAGTTCATGAACATGGTAATCCATGAATTTGGAAATACATGCACTTGAAAATTCATAAACATGGTAAATTCATGCACTTGAAAATTCATGAACATGATAAATCCATGAATCTGGAAATGCACATGAATTTGGCCCTTCTACCAAACTGATTTAGATTCCAAAATTCAGTTGGCCCAACAAGTCAATTACAGCCCAGTCCAACAAGCCCAGTCAACTAGGAAATAAAAAGATTACTACGAAGGCCTCAAGCCTAGACCCAGACCCAAACCACACACCTTAGATCTTGAGCCCCAGACCAACAGGCCCATGAGCCTCGGCCCAGGTAGGCGACGGGTGGCTTTTTAGCTTTCCACCATGCCTATTTTGGGAGACAACTTCTCATCCATCTCTTAATGGAATCTGATCATCTTTCTTTGGATTACACCCCTTACTTAGGAGTATCTAAACTCACTTGAACCCACCTCGCATGATGTTTGTCTCTTACTTAATTTTTTGGTTCAAAGTCACTAAAACTTCATTGTTAAATTCCATTTTCCCAATAAAACTCCCTACAAAAAATGGGTCATCCTCTTATGTTATAATAGGATGTTAGGAGTGGAAGTGGGCCTTCTGGGAATATGACGGGCACTACAAGGGACTCGAGACCATCGGAGGTGGAGGAGGAGAGAGCTCAAGGCGACCTTAGAGAGAGAAAGTGGGCTGTAGTGGAGATTGAAGAGTAAATGTGTTAGGCTTGCATTCAAGTAGGAGCCTCAAAGGAGGAGAAAGCCAGCTGGTTGGCTTTCTTCCCATTGGTGAGGCCGAGTGGAGGTTGACAGGGCTTATCTTTAAGTCTTATGATCAGAAGTTGGCTTCTGTATTATGGGGCTAAGAGATGGAGGCCCATATATAGGTGAGGTGGTTGGTGTGATACGAGCTCCTAGATGTTAGAAAGTGGTTGTGATACATCTTTTGAGGTGTCGGAAGTTAGGGGATGCCTCTCTCTCCAGGATCTGTCAAGTTGGAGTTCGTTCGAGGGCAGTGTCATCCTCCTTGACAAACCCCTTGCTCTATGAATATGTTTTTTTCCATTGAGCTCTGTCGAGGGCATCATGTTCCATTTGAATGATCACCTGCTTGGAAAAATCATAAGAGCATTCATTACGTTGTTTTCCTATCTTTTCATTCTTCTAGTTACACTCCATGAAGGTTAAATGGCTGCAATTTTAATTTTGAAGTCACAGCGGGAAGTAAACTCCATAATGTATAACCTATATTTAGAATTTTAGCCTATCAGGTTTTTAAATTATTACAATCTTGTTGGAAAATCTTGTTAACTAGATAGCCGTGCACTTTGCATGCACCTTTGGTACTGAATGCAACGACCATTTTCCAGCTTGTATTCTGTACTGAATCCACTAAGGCATCTAACAGAGGATCTTGTTCTGGCATTTTCAATTGCTCAACAAACTTGTTTAAAAATCTTGTTAACCAGACAAGATAGAACCATTATTTTGCATTCACCTTTAGCCGGTAAAAAATAATTTTCATTGTCTTGCTTGTGTCCTTTACAGGGTTTCTGAAGGCATCTTCTAGAGGAACTTAAACTGGCATTTCCAGATGAATTTGATCTTATAGGGAGATACGAGCTTATTCTGCGGCTGTATGTTACGTTTAAAAGTGCTCAAACTTGCCTTTTATATTATGTGTGATGCCTCTCTTTATCCAGTTTGTTGTCATGAGATATCCAAATATGTAATGCTCAGAGAAAAACTGGTTTCCTGGGGAACATTGATGGAAATACACATTTCACTATTTGAGGAATTTGATGCAGAACCTTTTATGAAATACTAGCAATTTGCAAACTTCAGTTGTTTTAAGCCAGTGGAATTTATGGTGCTGAAGAAAACTGTGAATGTTCTAGTTTCTTATGGAAAGAAATTCTGGCTTATATCTACACTGCAGCCGTGATCAATCATCTTTTAAAATATCTGCATTATACTTGTCAATTTACATTACCCTTGAAAATTTTCTTATACTATGCCTACATAGTACATGTAGATGAGTTACTTGACCTTTGTTCTTGGTTGGTGTGTTTGGTTATCAGTTCTAATCTCCAAACATCTAATCCAGGAGTCCAGACGGCTTGCACAAGCGCAGAGCATATTCCCAAATGGAGATGCAAAAGTCAAGCCTGGGCTTTGAAGCCATTGTTATGATGAATCAGGTTAATGTAGTTTACATGTATTACATGTACTGTTTCTTTGGGGTTTGTCAGCAATATATATTTGCTATTGATAACTGTTTACATAAGTCTTGATCTTATTTAGATGATGACGTTTGTTAAATTCTAATGCATGTATGGTCCAGAAGAGTGTACTGATTTCATTCAAATCATCATGATAGCGGTGGTAGTTCACAAATCACTCACTCGGTGTTTATGAACTCTCAAGATGACTTGTGGACTTTGTTCAACATGCTTTTAATTTCAAATTTTTTCTTGGTTCTCTTTTTGTTTTTGCATTGAAAGTCTGATATAATCATACCATCTTTTCTTTCGAACATGGTGAAGGAACTAGTTTCTTCTTTCTTTTATCAGAAAAGCCAATTGGAATCACCGCTCTGAAATGGTGGAAAGAAGTAATGGACCTTTTATCCAAGGGGGAATGAGGATAATTGTGCATAATTCAATGGTGTTGCAAGTTGCTAAGTATTTGACTGGTGTGTCTTTTTTTAACTAAAGAAGCTAACAAACAAGTCGAGAATACCAAATGTGGTAAAATTTAAGACTTTAGTGCTTGCCCCATAAATCGAGTATTTTGCTAGGGATGTACTACCTACACATTTAAACAGTCGCATAATGCACAATTTTACTGCTTTCAAACTCGCATTTAATAGCAGGAGGTAAAGAACACCTTCCTGCTTTGTTGATGAAGATCTCTGTCTGGAGACTTTTATGTCCACCAACCGGAGCTTAGCTTGCGGTATTCACACTGGGAAAGCATTATGTACTTTGGAGTACTAACCACGGGGGTGGGACTAGAATAAACGGGCAGCATTAAGTGGTGAAATATTAGATGCTAAGTCCCTTGAAGTTTGCGCTGCTGGTCCATGTTGATCAAGTAGGTAGGTTGAAATGGTGATTTTATTTGGATGACAAGTTAGGTGACAGTGGCCTAAATGGTTGGTTGGTGGTGAAGAGAAAAATGGGTAGCTTACAAAGGTCACATTTTTGGAAGATATTTCTTTTTGTAAAGTAGTTGAAGTTGCAAATAAAAGTCGTTTTAGTGACGAGGTTTGTTGCTCTTTTAAGGCTATCAGGACAAAAAATCTAACTTAGAAAATAAAAACCTCTCTCTTTCTAGAAGATTATTGACGTAATGTCTCCATGGTTGGGCTGCCAAAACATGCGATTATTTGGAAGGAAGAACAGATACAGAGAGAGAGAGAGAGAGAGAGAGAGAGGAACTGAGGAAGATATATCATGACTGATCCAATTATTTCTGGGCTTTGGTACAATAGAACTGCTGTATGTCTTGAATATCTCACCTTTTTTTCCCTCTTGGTGTTTTGAACTGCAATATATCTTATGTTCAGGCTCTCTCTCTCTCATGCACACAAAGTACAGATAAATACACACATTGTGGCATGCTTGTACGCAGGACCTAAACATCTCTTGATTTCACGTTTACTAGATTTTTTTCCCCTCGCCTACTTTCATTTGGATCTTAACCCCGTTAAGTGGACGCACTCTTAGTGAGGAATGAACTCTAAACTAGTCACCAGCAACAAGTACATTCCCACATTCTTAATCCGTCAAAATGTTTACTCGTTTCCACTCAAATCCCTTTACGGGTATGATGCAGCTGTTGATAGAAAGCCTAAACGTCCCACCACTCTGGACTACAACACGGGTGGTCCAAAACACCATTGGACTCAAAGTTCAACTCAAAACTGCACCAATTTCCAGTTGATGTGAAGGATCTATCAGATATTGGTTCTGCCATCTTCAGAATATTCGCTTCTTCAATAAGGTATTCCTTGTTTTCGCTTCTATCATCACACAAGGTCGCCCCTCTTTCACGCTGGTTACAATCCAGAAGACGGTTGTTGGGTTTCTCTTCTGCTTCACTTTGGGTTTCCGTGTTGTCGTCCTCTTCGTCACTGCATTTTCGGGGATATGGTGGCTTTCCCATCAGATTTCTTAGCTTCTGCAGCTGTTGATTGACAAAGAAATCTTAGTAAAAATCTGAATGTATTCTGAGTTTATTTTGTTGAAACTTAATGAAGGATTTAGAATGGTTACCTGGACGAGTAAAAGCTGATGCTCTGTCTTCAAGGAGTCGAATTTTTTAGCCAGAGTATCGTAACTGTTTTTTAGAAGGTAGTATTCTTGCTCAATCAGCTTTGACTTGGATCTTGCTCTTCTGTTCTGGAACCATATAGCAACCTGGCGGGGGTGGAGCCCCAGTTCTTTAGCCAGCTGGTGTTTTATCTGCAGTTCAGGCCTAGACTCCGTCTCGAACTTGGATTCCAGTAACCTGATTTGCTCATCACTGAATCTCTTTTTACTTGTGTTATTGTTCTTGCTCTTCCATATGCTTGCCATGAGATGGAGCTCCGAATCTGAAGCTGGCAAAGACACTTCTGCTTTCTTAGTTGCTGCGGCTGCTGCTCCAGGAGAGGTGTCCCTCCTTCCCAACATTCTCTTAGCTTAACCGTAGAGAGAGAGAAGTGTACGGGGACTGGCTGGGAAATAAGGTGTGTATATATTGGGTGAAAGACGTGTATGACTAAGTAGTGGGGTTTGGGGTCGGGCTGCTCCTGGTGAAGTAGTACCAGCTGTTCAAAACCCTGATGTTGATATTCCATCGCAATTGCATCTCGATTCGGACACCTGTTCTTGGTATCCCTGTGCACGTTCTAATCCACTCTAAATGGGAAACCCCCCTTCCTTTTCCTCCTTTTTGTTTTTTTGTGTTTGGGTGAGAAAATCTAATTAGGAACTGAACCACTGAAATACGTTTAGCTGTAAATTTCCAGGAGAAAGAATCACTGTTGTTTTAAGCAGTAATAAGTTCATCCTTATTGTCCAAAATTTGGTCATGAATCTCCTGCAGTCTGTAAGGGGGTTGGTGGCAACAAGGAATATCAGGAAACATCTTCTGAGTTCGACTCTGTCGTGTGCTATTATTAATTCCGTTGTTGAATTTGTTAATAGGCGACTTTTGTCTTGATTTTTTCTAATAACCGAGATATTCGGTCGGTTTGAAATCAAGTTAAAATAAAATTTTAAAAAGGTTTTACTAAATTACTGGCTAGTTCTAGTTCTCGGGTCTTGGGTAAAAACGGGTCTTGGGTAAAAACGATCCGATAAACTCTCAAAATCTCAAGATAAGAATGAAAACGTGTGATTAAGAAAAGGCTAGGCTTGAGGGTAGGTGTCAAGATATTAGTGTTCCAAGGAGGTAAGTTGCAACATTTTGTCGTCCTGACTTGAGATTCTACACATTCGTGGCAGCGGACCATAGGGTGCCACGTCGTATTGTAGGAAGATATACGAAAGTGGTATTACTGGATGCGGACAAAATGCAATGATAATGCTGTCCCTAGGTAACCTATGAGCTTCTGCCACCTCTCTTTGGTCAACTTCAGTTTGCTGTCTTACGTGGTCATTCTTTTTTGGAAAATTCTAGGATTTTTGTTAAAATCGACCTTTCATATGAAAAAGGTGGATATTGAGGGTGGCTGAACAGAGACTTTTTTCCCTTATAATTTGCTAGCTTTGTAGCTTAGTTTGATTTAGACTTGGTTCAACTTAAAGTGAAAATTGCTTTCTTTTATGGTGATTTGGAGGAAAAAATTTATATCTAGACTTATTGCTATTGATTTGATGATCTTGATACGATGGATTTAGAATTAATGAGAAGGAGAAATTTGTTTGTAGGTTTTTGAAACAATCGTTGCTGAAATGTTATAAGAGCATGTCCAAGAGCTCATAGTTAAAATACCTAGCCAATGATCTACTTTTTTATTTTAACTAGCCACATGTCAATTATCATTCTAACAATTTTATCTAATATAGCTATTCTTACCTTTAAATATTATTTTGTTCTAATTTATTCTTCCTTTTGTCTTTGAAGAGAGAGAGGAAGATATGAGATTAAAAAACATAAAAATATATTTGATGGGTGAATAGTAACTAGCCAAATTTACCTAGTTACTATTCATAAAACTATTTTACCTAGCATTAACTGAGGTTCTTGGAATGCAGTTTTTTGTTATTGGCTATCTAAAATGGCTAAATAAACCATTTACCTAGCTTCTTGGCCATGCTCAATGATTTGATAGCTTTAATGAGACAGAAATATAGTTGAAGCTCGTATGATCAATGTGTGTATTTCAAGCAGTTTGCAGATAATTCTTTCATATATTTGTTTATATATGTATGTTAATGGCATGTGAATTGCACGTAAAGACAAGGTAGAGATATATCGTTTGAAATTCCAACCAAATAAGAAATTTGAGATGAAGAATCTCGAGGAAACAAAAAAGATTCTTGGGATGAAGATTATGCTTTTTATATATGTATATTGATGTGTAAAAAAATGTGTGTACATATGTAATATACTAATATGCATGTACTGTATGATGCATGAATATATATGTATATATCCACGTATGAACATATATTGATAAAATTAAATATGCGAAATAAATTTAAACTCTCAAAATTTATTTATTAACGAATAAATTTTACATGTCCTTACATGAATACCATAGGAGCAAACCCAAGCAATTCTGCCCAAAACCATTCCAAGCCAATTCATCGAAAATCCTCTTTCAACCTACGAATCCAAAGTAAGTTACTTTGTCTCTAGTCTTTAATTGATATTCTGGAACTCTTTGGAAGCTTCACAAAGCACCAATGGAGGAAAAACCAAATGGAGAAGTTGACCTGTTATAAGTCCAGACGACCAGCCAAACGATCGGTGCGGTTGACCAGTCACACCCTTGCATTGACCAGTTGATGTTGGACAGAACTCTTCCCCTCCCTTTTGTCGGTGCTTCACAATACCTTTCAATTCTTGTGAACATCCTACCTCTCTATCTATCTCTGAGATGTTTGGATTTTTCAAGACTCCATGGACATATAGAAGAGAAAGACTATCTCCACTCATATCAAGACAGAACTTTGATTTGTTCAAGTAACATTCAAGGTGAAGTAGGGTTGGGAACGACATATCTCTTTATGATAAACAGATCCATTGTGCAAGTTCATGATGCACTTAACACCCTACCTGTTTACCAATTATAGATTGACCCCATTGACCCTCGATTTATGATAATATCAATTTGACCCCATATCCATGCGTGCCTAGTTTGACGTGCATTACGATTTTGATGTACGTGCTCGATACTAATTGTTAGAATATAAATTTATTGAACATGATCGTCATGTCGACCTAGAGACTCCCCGAGTCTAGAACCGATTAATTTGTACATCGCATGATCATACTTTTTGATGCATCAATAGTTGATGGAATCTATGTGATGGATTATTATGTTAGCATTGCTATTATGATTGATCGGGTTTTGGAATAGATGGGTATGGATAGAGTTGTTTCGGACTTAGGATCCTATGATACACTCCAAATGAGAAGCATGAAAATATAGTTTAAGAGACTTGAACATTGTGGTTGTCATTCTCCGTGATTATGGCTTGTATTTGGAATGTCTTGAGCCTTGTGATGACTTAAATTGATTGAATTTTTTAAGGATATTGGCATCTTCAGCCGGATTGTGTCTTGCGTCGTGTCATGTCTAAAGTCGAGTTACATTCTTGATCCTTATTATGTCCGCTTTCATAAAGTATGGTTGTAGTAAAAGTGGAGTTTAGGATGTATTTTGATGTTTGGACACGACGCACGAGAAACATAACGATTGAAAACATAGCGAACAAGAATCAATGATTGCAAGCTACAGTGATTGGGAACACTGGTTAAGAGCATAGGGATTGAGATCATAACGAACGAAAGCATCATAAATATTATCATGATGTGGCAATTTATGGAACATGATCGTCTTATCAACCTAGGATTCCTCTAGTCTCGAACTCGGCACTTTATACATCGCATGATCATATTTTTTGATGCATGAACAGTTAATGGATTCTATGTGATCGATTATTATGTTAGCATCATTATTATAATTGATCGAGTCATGGAATAGATGGGTATGGATAAAGTTATTTCGAACTTAGGGTCCTGTGATACATTCCGAACGAGAAACATGAAAATATAGTCTTAAGAGACATGAACATTTTGGTTATCATCCCCCGTGATTATGTTTTGTATTTGGAACGTCTTGAGCCGAGCGAAAGTCTTGAGCCATATAGGTGTCTTGAGCCGAGTCATATGTTGAGTCGAGTTATGTTCTTGAGCTATATCGTGTATGTTTTTATAAATCTAGTAATTGTAAAAGTGGAGCTTAGGATGTGTTTTGATATTCAGACATGACGCACGGAAAACATAACGATTAGGAACATAACGATTGAGAACATGGCGAAAGAGAATCAACGATTGAGAACGACAGTGATCAGGAACATCGATCCAAAGCATAAGGACTGTGATCAAACTGAATGAGAACATGATGAATATGAGAGACAATAATAGAATTATCATGACATGAAAATTAGCACATATGATGAGTAAATGCTATCGGTGTTTTAGTCATTGTGAAAGACGGATTCTAATATGCTCGATGATTCAGTGACAAATTAACACACTCAGTTGATGTTCTATGACGTGATTATTAGCACTGTCAGAACTATGGAATTTGAAAATATGATTTGACTTGGGTCTAATTCTGGATTTCCAAACAGATTATGGCTCAATAGATTGTTTGGCTTCATTTACGTTATGCATTTATGTGTTTTTCCCTTTTCTTAAACTACACATATCATAATTGTCATACTTATATATTGGGATTAACATTAGGATAACTTATTGAGTCATTCTATCCCAGAATTTTATGCTAGGGTGTTGAAGATGGGGCTGAAGACTTGGGCCCGGCTGACAACAACTCAATGGATGAAGACCACACCGAGCCATGGTCTACATAGTTTAGTGCTTTGAAATTCTATTGTAAAGTCTTTTGCATGGAAAATTCTCTTTTGAAAAGTCTCGACTTTCGTATTTTTATAATTCAAACTTGTACTTTATCTTTTAATATGAAGTGATTAATATTTTGAGTTCTGGAAAATTCTTTATTTAACGTCTCCAAAAATTAAGGACAATTCACTTTACTCAACAAAAATAGTTGAAGAAGGTGCTGGAGCGGTTTGATATTGATGGTAACTCAAAATCAGTGAGTACAACATTATCTCCACATTTTACAAATCCACCATTATCTCCACGTTTTACACTTATTGCTTTACTATCTCCTAGTATAGAAGACAAATGCAAGTCATGGTGCAAGTTCCTTATACAAGCGTGATTATTAGCCTTATTTATGCCACAGTTTGAACTTGGCCATATCTTGCTTAGGCTGTGAGTATGGTTAGTTGCTATATATATGCATGATCCTGGGAAGGTGCACTGGCAAGCGGCTAAGTGGATCCTACGGTGTGTTTTGGGGACTGTGAATCTGGATTTGAAGTTCGGGAAACGTACTTGTGTTGATCATCTCGTTGCTGATTTTGGGAATTCTTATTATGCGAGTGATCATGACAATGGATTATGTTTTTGCTTTGGCTACTGAGCTTGTGAATTTGGTGTTGTACTTTGCAATTAGGGATGGCAATTTCACCTGTCTCGTTCGCCTCCACCCCGTTCCCCGTCCTAAACGGGTTGGAAATTAAAAAAAAAATTTAGGGATTGACTAGGATTTGAAAATTAGTTTTAAAAAGCAATTAGAAAATAGGTAGAATTCGGATGTATGTGTCTCCATCGCGGATCCTCACCCCACCCCGCCTGTTCCTCGTGTATTTGTAAGAGTGTAAAATTCAATTAGGGTTCTAGTTTTTATCTTGGGTAAATTATTCTGTTGGTCCTTGAAATTTGGAAGAAATCTCACTTTGGTCCCTACCATTAAAAATGGCTCGATTTTGACCTTTAATTTTATTTTTTGCTCCAATTAAGTCTAGTCATCAACGACCGTTTGATTTTTTAACAGAAAAGTCAAATGTTGACTTATTTTAAGGGTATTTTGGTAACTTAATATTTTTAAATATATTCTACACTCTTTCTCTTTCTGTTTCTCTTTCTCTTTCTCATTTTGATCAATTGACTACCCGTACGTAGAGTAGGTTTACTTCTTGTCTGAATCGCGTAAAGTTTTGCCTTTCATGTGTTTGAATCTCTTTCTTCTTTGGTTTGTTTGTTTCTCAATATATATAGATAGATCTAATTTTTTTTTGATTTGTTTATTGGTTCCGCACAACAGTACACACGATTATTAGAAATATACATTGCGGTATTTTCTAAAACTTGACAGAAATACAGATATACAAGGGGGATGTCAGTAGTTTGGAGGACTAACAAAACATTAAACCAGAAACCTTGTGAGAATAGCACTTCCCATGATCGTATCACTTGTTAATCCATCAGGAACCCCAACAACAACATCCTGAAGCACCAATTCGTTCACCTTGGACACGCTGACATTGCGAACACGATAGTCTAGGTCTCTCATTGCATTCATCAACCTCGCTGTCGGATAATTCATGTCCCCGGACCGCACTCGAATCACGGCTTCTGATCCTATAATCTTCACATCCACTTCCACCGGCGTTATTCCATTTCCATCGTTATTCACAGAAAACCTCGAATGACGCCCAGTGCCGTCGCCGTTCATTGACGTCCTTTCCTGGTCATGGTACATATTTCGATCGATCGACATCTTCGATTCTTGCGACTTTTTTGCTTCAAGTTTGACCTCCATCTGTTCTATCTTTGTTTTAAGCTCTTCGATGTACGCAACGGCATCTGCAATTATATCAACATAAAACCCTTAATCTTTGCATGATTTTTTCTTTGTATATTAATTTCTTAACAAAATTAACTGACAACATCGAGACTTGTCGCGTAATGTATTTATTTTAAAGGGTAAAATGCACCGACCTCTCACGAGATTTCTGATAATTGCGGTGACCTCCTTTAAGGTTTAAAAAAATACAATCACATTCTCTTCTTTTGACACTACTAGGTCATTAAATTTAACCACTTTGTCCTTCTTTCATACTCAATCTCTTAGTATTTTTTTTAATAATTTTTTTCGAATATATTTTTTTAAGATTTGATTTTTTTTGCTAGAAGCAAATACCTTAAAAATAATAAATATGCCGTAAAAAAATTTATAACATTGAAATTCTAAACGTTTCTAATATTGTATGCTTAATCGATAAGGGCACAATAGTAAAAAATTACAAAGACTTTTATTTTAGAAAGTGTAAAGTGCAGTGACCTCTCCTGAGGTTACTAACAAATGTAAGGATTTTTCCTGAGGTTTCGGAAAATATAATAACGTCCCTTACTTTTCAAAGTATTAGATGATTTCCCCTTGGCGTTAATTTCAGGAAGATGCCATTTGGTTTACGAATAAAATGACTATCTTATCCTTAACTATAATTCAAGATATCCAATGACAACAACCTATTTTTACGTAATTAAAATACAAATCGATTAATGAAATTTTATTTTAAAATTTTGAGTTCGTGATTAATCTTGAAATATATTTACCTAGTCAATGGTGAATTTTTTAAAAAAATCAAGCATAAAATCCGAATAGTATGACCGAAAGATATTGAAACGAGTGATATCGGATCAAAAGTTAGTTTTTTAAATTTGTTTGACTTAATGAAAGGAATTTAAAAAGTATAAAATTATGTCTAAAAACTAGATTTTTTTATTAAAGATAAAAAATAAATCAAAATGAACCATATTTTTAGATTATTTTTGCCTTATCTAGATTTTTTAAATTTGGTTTGCATTTTTTTATTTTCTAAAACCTCTAATCGGGAAAAATCAATAATTTATAACTTGTACGCGTTTCAGGCATTTTTAAGTTTTTGACATTCTTATACACCTTATTAAGGGCTTTTTAGGTATTTACAAAAGCAATTTGCTTATCTCATTAAAAAAAAAAAAAACCATTTTCTCACATTAGTTATTGGTTGGGGGGCAAATAGTTTTAATGATTTCAAAAGTAGAACAGATCATTACATTTTACGAAATTTCAGAGGAGGTTCCTGCTAACCTTAGGGAAGGTCGGTGCATTTTACCCTTCTTTATTTAGTACATGTTCCGTAGCACTTGTTTATTAGTTTATTTTGCAGCTAAATTATAACTCAAAATAAGAAAAAAAAGCTAATTAAGTAATGTTACCAAACTGGTCCTTAACTAATAATACCAGCAAGCAAAGATGCTCTGTCCATCCTCGATACATTGGGGACTACGCTGCGAAGCGCACAGAATCGATGGTTCAACTTCTCCCTCCGTTGTCTTTCTGCCTCAACCTGTTTTGCTGTTTTTCCACTTCGATCTACTGATGTCCGTCCTCTCTTTTTCGAACCAAAGATCTCATTCGACTCTAACTGCGAAGGTCCCGAGTCAGATGATGACCGGCAGGAATTCATAGCCGTTTCTCCGAGCAGAATCCGGTCCACATGGCCACCACCCTGTTTTGATACCATGGTGGAAGCATTAGGGCCAAAAAGTGACTGGGCCAGTAGCAACAAGTCCAAATCCTCTGCTATAATTTCTGAGGATCCCAATTCAAGAACCCCACATGAAGTTGGGATGCAAACCAAAGTTTGAATCCCATGCACGTTAGCTTCTTTTGCTCTATCGCAGTGATAAAGCTTCAGCTCATGCTCACCGGCTAGCCATATATATGTCCCGACGCTGAAACTCCGGCCGATAATGTCATCGTCCCCAGCTACGAATGACTTGGTCATGGACATCATGTAGAACCACTCGGGGTCGCTAACTTGACCTTCAAAAAGAGGGCCAAGGTCACTGTCAAGTACTGCTTGAACCCCACTCGCCGCCTGACTTCTTTCTGAATCAAACCCGTATTTGTGTTGGCCATGTCCGTTGTTTGGGAACTTTTGAGGCGCTGAACATTGTTTGGTGCCACGAAAATGGCCATCACCCCATGATAGAAGAAAATTTTCGTCATTGGTATCTTTAGTTGCTTGCCAAAATATGGCATAGGCCCACCATTCACTTGGGCTTTGAAGGATGAATTGGAGGCGATGTTGGAGATTTGGTGGGGAAGAAGGGTGAATAGTCTCATCCATGGCTACTTCTTGTTTAACACCATCTTTCTTAGGGTGAGAAGGGGAGATAGCACAAATAATTCTAAGGCATGTTTCCTAGGCCCGGACAATATATAGGCAAGGGCTGTTAGCAATTTGTGGACCTGGATGATTTATCTCATCTTTATGGGTTCAACAGTAATATGGGATAAAAATTCATATTACAT
This sequence comes from Arctostaphylos glauca, assembly GCA_019985065.2. Classification (NCBI taxonomy): domain Eukaryota; kingdom Viridiplantae; phylum Streptophyta; class Magnoliopsida; order Ericales; family Ericaceae; genus Arctostaphylos; species Arctostaphylos glauca. Next base: position 9,323,681 of record JAHSPW020000009.1, on the reverse strand, counting down.
GCATTAAAATTTATAATATTAAGATAAAAACACATAACATGTAAATGTTGTAAATTCAAGATTCATATAATAAAATTCCTGCATACGTATTATGATTTTGTATACAAAATTACGATTACAAATTCATGTTCAAATATTATGAACTTTTGAATAAATTTCACCAATATCCCCTTTATTCCATCAAAATCAAACTGTCTACTCGTATACTTTTTAAAATCACACTAGCCTTCACTATGTCACCTTTTGTTACATTGAAAATGTACTTGACCAACCAGTAGGGTGTGTGTGTTGAAATTATAAACTTGAGAAACCCAGAAAGTTGTTGAACTTTCTTGAGAAACCCAGAAATTTCTAGAAGTCCCAAGTAGGGATGGCAATTTGGACCGAACCGATGGTTACCCGAACCGAACCGCTTAATTTTCCCCGAACCGTAACCGTTTTTTTCCCCGTGGGTATGGATATGGTAGGAACAAACAAATACCCGTTCAGGTTCGGTTCGGTTATGGTTAGAGGAATAACCGAACTGTTACCCGAACCGAACCGAACCGAAATGAAACGACGTCGTTTTATATATATATATATATATATATATTATATATATTATATTAAATATTTTATAAGCCCGACCCAGGTCCTAATCGGCTAATCCTATATATATATTTTATAACCCCGGCCCAGTCCCCACTCCCCAGGTCCCCGACTCCTCAACCCTAATTCCTAAAGGAAACATATAACATCACTATCCTGCTTATCTCAGGGCTGCGGCGCAAAGAAGTGAAGAACTTCTTCTACCTATCCTGCTTATCTCAGGGCTCCAGCGGAAAGCGACGACGACGATCTGTGAGTGCATCTCCGATCAGGTGCGACCAAGGAAGGGAATCATTCATCTCCAAGCTCGAGCGGCAGACTGCAGTCGGCGATTCGGAGTACATCTCCGATCAGGTTCTCTCTCTCTCTCTCTGTATCTCTCTCTCTCTCTCTCTCTCTCTCTCTCAGTAATGTTGGGTGGGCATAAGCCGAGCAAAAAAAAAGATGTTGGGTGGGCCGTGGGCATAACTTGTTCTGTATGTTAACCCCCCTCCGAGTAAACAACAAGAAATGAAGAACAGTGGGCATAACTTGTTTATTTCATCACATAGCTGTTCGGATTTGTGAGAGTGTTCTCTTTAATTAGGCTAGCTGTGTGATTGCCCTTGTGACTATTGGCTTGATTGACTGCATTTTTCAAGATAAGATTTCAAGTGTTCTGTATGTTCTTGCCATGGCCTTCAAATGCTAAGATCAGTGTTTTTAGATCACTTGTTCTATTTAAAAAGAAATGATTTGATTTTGTTGTTAGTATGTTTATCTGTATGGTTGCAGCATATACGCTTGTGGTGTAGGGATAGAGATGTAAAATATGTATCAGTTCTCTGCATCTTTGTAATACTAAAAGGTCCACATTTGTTCAAGGAATAGGACTGGTATTTTGGGTCTGGGAAAAAAAACACCAAGATTATTTTTTAGCTTGTTCTTTATGTCTGATTCGTGAAGAAATTTGATAGTTTGTTGTGGTATAATATTTTTTTGTACATCGTAGTAGACTTCATCCTGATACGATGGAAGCCTTGATGTGTGCTCAAAGTTGGTTGTGGGCTAACGAAATGACAGGTATTTAACATATTACCTTTTTTTTACTAATACAAAACTAATCGTCATGTTTTGAATTCATTACTTTTACTTCGTTTAGGTGAATCATCATCCGGATATGCCACAATATTGGATGATGTGGAATCAGAGGATTCATGTTTGACTCGTGAGGTAATTGAAATTTATCGTGCATTTCTTGTAGTTTTGAAAATTCATTTTGCGAATGCTATTCAGGATTCAAAGTTTTATTCTGCTAATATTAGTTTAACTTTTATTTGGATTCAATTCTACAGGCATGACTTGTTGCTGCGTTTTAGAATAGTTTGGAAGTGTAATTGGATGCGGTTTGGAACGATTCAATTATACGCGGAATTTGTGCTTTTCAGATTTTCTCGTAAATTTCTGTTGGGTTGTTTTGGAACTGTAATTTGTTATGTTTTTTTGTAATCTGTTGTGTTTTGGAACTGTAATTTCTGTTGGGATGATTTTGATACTGATATTGTGTAATCTGTTATGTTTTGGGCTTTGTTTTTGAACTGTAGTTGGCTTGGTATTGGGTTGCCTTTTTAGAGCTGTAATTTTGATATTTGATGTGTAATCTACTATGTTTAGGGCTGTTTTTTTGGAACTGCAGTTTGCTGGGTATTTGGATTGCTGGATATCAGAATTTAAGAGTGAATGCAGATTTGATGTGGAGGGATATGTTACTGGGTTTGGAAATCCAGATACGTGCATTTGTTATGTATTTGCTGGAAATGAAATGAATACATATGAGAATAAAACTTTTAGAACTATAATTTCGAAATTAATAATATGTTTTTTTTTTTGCATTTTTTTATATTTATTAGTTTTTTAAAATTTCGGTTACGGTTCGGTTCAATTCGGGTAATTAATACCCGAACCATTCGGGTACCCGTTCGGTTCGGGGAATACCCGAACCCCGTTTGGTTCGGTTATGGAGCACCTCCTCTTCCTCCATTCGGGTATCGGGGCGGGTTCGGTTCGGACATGTCCATTCGGGTATCGGGGCGGTTATTCGGATAACCGCCCCGAACCGCCCCGTTGCCATCCCTAGTTCCAAGACATCTTCAAGAAGCTTCAAGTTGCAGAAAACTACAGAAGGATCAAGAAGCAACAGAGAAGCTATGTCCAAGGTATTCACGCGTAGTTCACGCGTATATGTTGTCTATAAATAGGATTGATTGTTAGATTGTAATAGAAATGAGTGGAAGAAGAAATATTGGGAGTTAGAGAGAGAAACCCAGTTTCTCCTTGATTTTGTAATCGTTTGATTCAATAAAATTGTGAGTGTTTGATTCAATTGAAATCACTGCGTGTGATTTGCCTTCCACCAACAATTGGTATCAGAGCCCAGGAGGGGCCATTGAAGAAGCTCGGAAGAAATTTCGGAACACTGTCAAAATTTCAGATTTTTCGAGTTGCTCGAAAATTGTTTTTGACAATGCGGTTGTGTTCTTCTCGTTGACACGAGTCCAACAGTGTCTGGAGAAGATCAAACGGAGTTCGGGGTGAACCACACCTTCTGGTTGAAGTTGGAGAGTGAGATCCAGTCTCAGAGGTGAGTTACACACGCTCCTCACGAGAAGATGAAGCCGCATTGACAGAGACTCAGAAGACAACGCTTAAAGAATCCAGAAAAAGGGATAAGAAGGCCTTGTACCTAATATTTCAAAGTATTGATGAAACAAATTTTGAGAAGATTTCCGCTGCCTCCTTCTCCAAAGAAGCCTGGGAAATTCTTCAAAATTCATATCGAGGAATTGAGAAGACAATGAGAGTTCGACTCCAAATGCTTAGAGGTAATTTTGAGTTATTACAAATGAATGATAATGAGTCAATTTCTGAATACTTCAACAGAACATTGGTCATTGTCAATCAATCTAGACGATACGGAGAAAAGATTGAAGACGTCCGGGTAATGGAGAAAATACTACGATCGCTCAATTCAAAATTCGAGCATGTAGTCGTAGCAATTGAGGAATCCAAGGACCTCAATGAAATGACCATTGATCAGTTGATGGCCACTCTAGAAATCCATGAACAGAGGATCAACAAGAAGGTCGCGTCAAGTTCCCTAGAGCATGCACTTCAATCCAAAATGATGTCCAAGGAAAACAAACAAGAGCAAGGAAGGACGACACAAAGAGGAAGAGGACGAGGCCGTGGATTTCATGGAAGAGGATTAGGCAGAGGCAGAAGCGAAAGAGGTATAGGAAGAGGAGGAAGAGGCCAGCAATCTTTTGTCCCCAAAGGCAGAGGAAATTTCGGACAAGGGAATTTTAACAATCAACAAAGAGGAGGCTACAATCAGCAACAATCATATGACAAAACTAACATAGAATGTTATAATTGTCATAAAATTGGTCACTACAGCTACGAGTGTAGATCAAGGCCAGCCATGAAAGTCGGTGAACAAGCAAACTTTGCAGATAGCTATACAAATGAAGCAAGATCCATGGTGCTGATGGCCCATAATACAACTTCAGAAGATCAGAATGTCTGGTTTCTAGACACAGGAGCCAGCAATCACATGTGTGGGAAAAAGGACATGTTCTTGGAGTTAGATGAGTCAATTCAAAACCAAATTACATTTGGAGATCTCTCCAAGATTCCAGTCAAAGGCAGAGGAAACATTCTGATCAAGCAAAAGAATGGAAATCATGATTTCATATCCGATGTCTACTATGTTCCAGATATGAAAAATAATATTTTGAGTTTGGGCCAAATCCTAGAGAAAAGATATGATATCAGCTTGAAAGATTCCCACCTCACCATCAGAGACAATAGTAATAATCTAGTTACCCGTGTAAAGATGTCCAAGAATAGAATGTTCGCTCTCAACATTCAGCACGATATGCCAAAGTGTTTAAGCACCGTAGTGAACGACAAAGACTAGTTATGGCACCAGAGATTTGGACATCTTAACTTCGAAGATCTAAAGCTGCTAGCAAGCAAAAATATGGTAAAAGGCTTGCCTTATATTCAACACTCAAATGAAATCTGTGAAAGTTGCGTTCTTGGAAAACATCATAGAGCCAGCTTTGGAAAACAAGTGGAATGGAGAGCTAAGAAACCGCTAGAGTTAGTACACACAGACGTGTGTGGACCATTGAAACCAATATCAAACGGAAGGAACAACTACTTTCTTACCTTCATTGATGACTACAGTAGAAAGACATGGGTCTACTTTCTGAAAAAGAAGTCTGAAGTATTTGATATCTTTAAAGAATTTAAAGCATATGTTGAGAAGCAAAGCGGCTATTATATCAAGAAGTTGCGGTCAGATCAAGGAGGAGAATATACGTCAAATGCCTTTGAGAATTATTACAAGGAGCATGGCATTAAGCATCAAATGACACCATCATACACACCGCAATTAAATGGTGTGGCTGAAAGAAAGAACCGCACGATCCTCAACATGGCCAGAAGCATGTTGAAAGACAAAAAGCTACCCAAGGAATTTTGGGCCGAAGCAGTGGCATGTGCAGTCTATCTGTTAAATCGTTGTCCCACTAGGAAAACATGAAGCTTGGAGTTCGCACAAGCCAAGTGCAAATCACCTTAAAGTGTTTGGCTGCATTGCTTATACAAAGATCCCAGAAGCCAGAAGAACCAAGTTGGACGACAAAGGAGTAAAGTGTATGGAGAAAGTTTCGGATATGGAGAAAGAACCATGGGATACAAACTATATAATCCCATCACAAAGGAGGCAATTATGAGTCGAGATGTGATCTTTGAAGAAGATCAGACTTGGGATTGGGATCAAGCTTAAGCAATCACAGATGTGGAACTTATACTTGAAAATGAAGAGACAGAACAACCAATAGAAGTTGTCAGAGATCCACAAACTCCTCCACGTGGATCCCCCTCACCACAAAGAAGTACTTCCACATCTTCATCATCATCAAACAGTTCGAGTGATAGACCAAGAAGGGTAAGGAACATGGATGACCTATATGAAGCTACAGAAAGGTTAGATGATGATCTAGACCTATTCTGTCTACTAATGGATAATGATCCAGTTAACTTTGAAGAAGCTAACAGAGAAGAAAAATGGAGACGAGCAATGGATGAAGAGATGAACTCCATAGAAAAGAATAAGACATGGGAACCAACAAATCTACCACAAAGCCACAAGGTCATCGGAGTAAAATGGGTCTATCGAACCAAGAGGAACGCCAATGGTGAAGTTCAACGCTACAAAGCCAGGCTAGTAGCCAAAGGCTATAAGCAAAAGGGAGGCATTGACTATGGAGAAGTCTTTGCACCCGTTGCTAGACTAGAGACTATCAGACTGATGATTTCTTTAGCAGCTCAAAAGAAATGGAAAATTTATCAAATGGATGTGAAGTCAGCCTTCTTAAATGGATTTCTTGAGGAAGAAATCTATGTCGAACAACCACTAGGATACGTCAAAGAAGGACGCGAAGACAAGGTGTACAGGTTGAAGAAAGCTTTATATGGGCTAAAGCAAGCTCCTCGTGCATGGAATACACGAATAGACATGTATTTCCATGAGAATGGATTTGAGAAATGTCCATTTGAGCATGCACTATATATGAAGAAAGATGCTGATGGAAGCATACTGTATGTGTGCTTATATGTTGACGACCTAATCTTCACCGGCAATAATCCAGCTATGTTTGAGTCATTTAAGAAAAACATGGTACGTGAGTTCGAGATGACAGACATTGGATTGATGGCTCAATTTCTTGGAATTGAAGTAGCACAAAGGGAAGATGGAATCTTCATTTCCCAAGAAAGATATGCAAAGGAGATTCTAAAGAAGTTTAACATGGAGAACTGCAATCCAGTTGCAACCCCAGTCGATAGCGGAGTAGAACTCAGGAAGAGTAAGGTTGTTAATGTTGATCCAACCTATTTCAAAAGCCTAGTTGGAAGTCTGCGATATTTGACATGCACCAGACCAGACATACTCTACGGAGTAGGACTAATCAGCCGATACATGGAGGCGCCTGATCAGTCACATCTATTTGCAGCCAAGAGAATTCTTCGCTATATTAAAGGTACCTATAATGAAGGTCTTATGTACGCATCAGGAGGTTATCTGAATCTTGTTGGATATTCAGATAGTGATTTGGGACGAGATTTGGATGAGAGGAAAAGCACAACAGGATTTGTTTTCTTTAACGGAGATACTGCTTTCACCTGGTCATCCAAGAAGCAAGCAATTGTGACATTGTCATCGTGTGAAGCTGAGTACGTTGCAGCAAACGCAACCGTTTGCCATGCTGTATGGTTAAGAAATATGCTAGAGCATCTGAGATTCCCACAAGCAAATCCCACAAACATCCACATCGATAATCGCTCAGCAAAAGCATTGGCAAAGAATCCAGTATATCACGAAAGAAGCAAACATATTGATACACGCTACCATTTCATCAGAGAGCATGTCAAAGCAAAAGAAGTGGAACTAGTTTCTTGCAAGACATATGATCAAGCTGCAGACATATTCACGAAACCCCTCAAGCAAGACGTATTCATCAAAATGAAGCATATGCTTGGAATGACGAATCGAGAATCTCAAGTTTAAGGGGGGATGTTGAAATTATAAACTTGAGAAACCCAGAAAGTTGTTGAACTTTCTTGAGAAACCCAGAAATTTCTAGAAGTCCCAAGACATCTTCAAGAAGCTTCAAGTTGCAGAAAACTACAGAAGGATCAAGAAGCAACAGAGAAGCTATGTCCAAGGTATTCACGCGTAGTTCACGCGTATATGTTGTCTATAAATAGGATTGATTGTTAGATTGTAATAGAAATGAGTGGAAGAAGAAATATTGGGAGTTAGAGAGAGAAACCCAGTTTCTCCTTGATTTTGTAATCGTTTGATTCAATAAAATTGTGAGTGTTTGATTCAATTGAAATCACTGCGTGTGATTTGCCTTCCACCAACAGTGTGGGGGGTAATTGTTTTGCTAAGTAAAAATATTAATTAAAAATTATATTAGAAATTTTATCAAACACTTATAGTGCAATAAGCAAAAGAGACCTCTTGAGTTATCCCAAAAACTTATAGTGGTTTGGAAATTCGTTGATTCGAACCTCTATTCCACTTTCTTCAAGATGATTGCTTGCGTTCTATTAGTTGATATCTGTTACAGCTTCTACCTTTCCTATGGAGCTAGCAAACCACTACAATCTTGATCTCTTGATTTCCACCAATGTTATTCCTACTTTGGTTTTATGACTATAAGTGTTCTATTCCTACTTTGATCTCTTGTAGAATGCTTGTTCATCAGAGCCAAGTCACTTCCTACAAAAGTGGCTATGCTTTCACAGGTGGGCTTGGGGGAGAGAAGAAGATTGTTGCAGACTAGAAGTTGCTCAAACAAGATAAGCTAGCCTTTTGGGACCTAATCCATTTGGCCTCAATAATAGAGAGAGTAGGCTGGGGGACATAAGCTTTAGCAATTGGGGGTGAGATAAGGGCTCCAAACTCAGTCGATTCGACACTCTACTGGGCGACATGAATAGATCTGGATGGCTGGTCGATAGAGATTGGGGACTCATAATGAATTGGAGAACATGTTGGGGACTCAACCTCCATAGAAAAGTGAGCACCACCCCACATTGGACCATTCACTAATCGATAACGAGGGCCACTCCGGAATGAAAGAGAAAAAGGGGATGCAATTCCCACATTTAAAGGCATGCTCGTAAGTACAGACCTCCCCTCTGTTGTAAATGCAAGCTCAGTCATTAGGGCCAAATGTCGTCGTTCAAGTAGTAGGGATCCAGTAGGTGTCCCTAAGAGTATCCAAATCGTAGTTTGTCAAAATAGACACAACCTTTTTAGCACAGAAGGCCTTCGGTTCAAATGTTGCGGCAGGTATGGTGGCCCTAACCAAAGCCACATCAATGGGTTAAGTGGTCCATTTCGAAGGGTATCTTTTGATCCCATGAGCTTGAGCAAGCATGATGGTTTGTACAAAACTAAAAACCCTATAGGCTATACAGAGAATTAATGGATCCCCAGAACAAGAATCGAAGAGGGAAAAATCATTGGAAAAAGACTTTCAAGACCTAAGGGAGTAGGAATATAGGCAAGATGTGGAGATAAACCTCGAAAAAGTGGCGTACTAGATGATTGGGAAGTCAAGCTCCAAAATGGCTGAATTGAAAAGCAAAAGGAAGAGAAGGTGTACTCGAAGGAGAAAGCAACAATTATTGGGAGATTCGAGTATAGAAGGTTTCAGCAATGGCACAATGAAGGAAGAAGTCTAAAAGGTAAGGTAGCTCCTTTGAATCATGGAAAGTGGTATTTGAAACCACCTGAAGGAGAAGGAAAAGGTCATCCTTCCCAAACTTTTGATGTGAGAGATATGGACGATTGAGATCATGACATGTATGCGGGCTTAAAAGTACACATCTTGGCTGTTCGACATAAAGAACAAAGATAGTTGAGATCGTGACACATACACAGACTTGGGAGCACTTATCTAGATCACTAGACATGGAGGAGCATAACTGGTGAGGATTGCAACACGTAACACGGGGTAGGTGAAAAGCCTAGCAAGTGAAGAGGCACATGTAATGAAAAGAAGTTGCCATTTCTTAGAAAAAAGATTCGCTGCTTCTAGGCTCATGCCCGAATTAGGAATGGCAGACAACTGATGTGTCCCAATTGGCTCAACAATCGGTCTCTCGAGGCACGATCAACACTTAATCTTTCAACGCTTAGTTACTAAGTACTCAACTGCCCAACATTCATCCACTCAGCACGTAGTCGCTCACCTTTTGGATGTTTGGGTTTAGGCGCTTGGCATTATATTGCCAGCAAACACTCAGCTTCTACGAATCATGCCGCCCGGTCAAAAAGAACAAGTCATAGGATCTATCGGTAAAATCCCACAAATAGACAAGAGTCTTTGAATTTTGAAAACATAGCTCTTAATAAATCACCCGCTCATCCCAATAAGAAAACAAGTAGCATGATCGATGGCTATTAAAAGAGTCCATTGGGCCATGGCCAAGGTACGTTCAGAACTCATCTTGTACGTACTGCGTACACAAACACACACACACACACACACACACACACACACACACACACACACTCTCTCTCTCTCTCTCTCTCTCTCTCTCTCTCTCTCTCGATATCTAACTTGATCGTCAGAGAGTCATTCGATGAAAATGCCTCATGGTCTTCGGACTTGTGTATAAGAACCCTAAGAGGAACTCGAGAGATCATTGTCTATTTTTTGGCATAATCATTTATAACTTTGATTCATAATCTTTATTCATCACAATGGATTTCTTCCATTTAGTTTTCTAGTAAGAACTTTAACAAGATGAGTGAGAGAGAGAGAGAGAGAGAGAGAGAGAGAGAGAGAGAGAGAGAGAGAGAGAGAGAGAGAGAGAGAGAGAGAGAAAGTATGATAAAATCATGCTACACCCATTTAACCTAGTATTTCGACAAATGTATATTTGCATCGGCAAAGAGTTTTACTGATGAAGTCCTTGAACAACAACCCAAATGTTTCGATTAAAAAGCTTTCTAATCTCAATTAAACTCAATCAACACAAATTCTTCGACAATATATTCTTGTCGCTAATAATTATCCGAATAGACTGATGGGATAATTTTTTATGACTAAATTTGTTATACTTTCAGCGATGAGAAATGTTATTACAGATGACAAGTATTCACATTTGGCGAGACAAGTTGCCAAAGGATATTTTATTTTGGCAACGGTACTTTCGGCGATGAGAAATGTTATTGTTGAAAAGTCTTTATATTTGGTGACGCGATTAGCATCGCAGAAAAATAATTTATTTTGCCATTGATACTTTTGGCGATAATAAATGTTATTGCCATAAAGTCTTTCACATTTGACAACATGATTTGCATTGCAGAATGATAATAATATTTTTATTTGTCACATGTCTTTTCTCTCTCTCTCTCTCTATTCTCTCAGGGATGGAAGATCATTGATATACATATACTTTGGAAAAATCAAGTTGACATCCCTCAACTATCTTCTACTTTTACTCCATCTACTATATTTGAAAATATTAGATAATGCGTTGAATTTTTTTTTTCCCTTTAAAAAATAGAAATTTATTAAAAATTAAAGATATAGAGTGTCGTTGCAATTTGTTTTAAATATTTTACGTTAATTTGAAGTTGCAAAAATATATTTTATTTTTATTAAAAAAGAGGACGATTGTTTGTTAATAAGCCTATCATTAGGAACAGACGAAGTACAATTTTTAAAAATTCAATTTGGACTAAATTTTCTTTTGAATAATATTTTTATCCTTATTTAAAGATATTTGTTTTTGCTCTCATTTTTTGTATATTATTAGTTTGTCTCGACGAGGAATTTCAAAAAAATAAAAAACTACGTACTAAATTTTAAAAAAATTAAGAAAAGGTAAAATAATCTAAAACCTTTGTCTGTTTTGAACCAAACCAAATCAATACCGACCGAAAATAAAAAAATTCTGGCCGAAAATGTTTAAGAAAACTTCAAAGCTAAACCAAAAAATGACCTGAGTTCTTAAGAGCTAATTGAAAATTTTAAATTAGCATAAAAAAATTAAAAAAATTGCACTGACAAATATATCCTTAACTTTTAATAAATGTCTCTTTTTTTGGTTTATCTTCTTGGCTGGAATTTAAAAAATAGACGTTAAATTTTCTATTTAAAAGGAGACATTAATTAGTGTCCCCTTTTTCGGACAATTTTTTTATTTTCGGTCGGTTCATGTATTAAATTGGTTGTTATTGATTTGGTTTGGTTCAGAAGATCAGATAGAATTTTTAGATTATTTATCTTTTCTTAATTTTTTTCAAATTTAGTTAATAAATTTTTATTTTATAAAATCTCTCGTCGAAATGAACCAATAATCCACAAAAAATTGAAGACAAAACAAAAATATTGCAAAATATCGTTAAATAAGGACAAAAAATTGTTCAAAGAAAAGTTAGTCCAAATTCAATTGTTAAAAAAATATACTTCACCTACTCCCAATGATAAGCTATTAACAAACAATCGTTCTCTTTGTTGGATAAAAAATAAAATATTTTGTGCATAATATTTGAAATTTTTTCGTACTAATTTAAAAGCTGATTGCAAATTCCAAATTAACATAAGAAATTTAACACTCTGTATCTTTAATTTTTAATCAATGTCTCTTGTTTGAAGAAAAATAAAACTTCAAATGCGTTTTCTGATATTTTCAAATATATAAGGTAAACTAAAAACTAAAAGATAGTGGGTGAAATGCACTGACCTCCCCTGAGGTTTTCAACAATTGCAGGGATCTCCTCTGTTGTTTGGGAACATGCAGTAACTTTGTTATTATTTTTTTTCCGTTCAATTTTTAGGAAATGATTAAAAAATAATAAAAAATTAAATTTGAACAATTTTTTTGATAGTGAGTCTCACACTTAAAATTTTTTTTTTTGTCAAAATTTACATCCCGAAAAAATCTTAAAGAAGCAAAAAAAAAAATAGAACTAACTCTTTATTCTTAATTCGACCTAATATTTTCTTTGCAATTTCTTTTGGCCTTTGCTTAATTTTTTTGTATTTGTCGATTTTGCCTCAAATTTTTATAAATTATTTGCTCATCTTAATGAAATAAATTTAAAAAGTCTAAAATTATATTTACAAAGTTCACTAAAGACAAAAAAAAAAAGGTTTAAAAAAACTCTATTTTTTTCAAATTTGGTTTATATTCTTTTACTTTTATGAAATTACTCGTCGAGACGAATCAATAATTTACAAAAAGTTGACGTGCTAATTTTGTCTCAATTTTTATATATTATTGGTTCGTCGTGACGAAATAAATTTAAAAAGTATAAATTTATATCCAAAAGATAAAAAAAGTATGAAAAACAAAAAATAAGTCAAAATGAATACTGTTTTTATATTACTTTTGTCTTTTTTGAATTTTTTAACATTTAATTCATATTTTTTGATTTTTTTGAAACCTCTAGTCGAGACAATTTTAAATTTGATTTTAGTTTATATTTTTGAGACTTTCAGATACTACCTTTACTGTAACGACTCGCTCTTGCCTTATACAATACTGTCCACTTTGGTTGCCCAAACCCCATGAACTTCTTAGTAGGTCACTCATCTTAGAGCACGTTTAACTATGAAGTCCCAATACGTTTTGGCACACTCACAGTTTTTTAAAAAGCCTTATACAAAAAAGATTTATAATCTTATAAATACCACCGAACTTACATACACCAAGCGATGTGAGACCATTGACCATCCATCTAGACGTCCTACTGAGACTCCATCTCTCAAACGCCGACCTCACAGCTGGCACCACGGCCTGGCTGGGGTGTTATAATCTCCCCCACTTAAGAACACACGTCCTCATGTGGGGCCCAGATTTGTGCCACATTTTCAGTTGGTGCAAACTTTGATACTATTTGTAACGACACGCTCTCGCCTTATACAATATTGTTCGCTTTGGTTGTCCCAAACCCCATGGACTTCCCAGTAGGTCACCCATTCTTAGATTGCTTTAGGACGAGTACGCTTAACTGTGAAATTCCAATAGGTTTTGGCACCCTCATGATTTTTTAAAAGACCTTGTACAAAAAAAATTCATAATTTTATAAATACTACCAATCTTACATCTACCAAGCGATGTGGGACCCTTTACCACCCATCCGGACGTCCTACTGAGACTCCATCTCTCGAACGCTGGCCTCATAGCTGGCACCACGACCTGGCTGGGGTGTCACATTTACTCTTTTGTGAGGTGAGAATATATGCAAAAAATATTTGTAAAAAAAAAATTACAACACAATTAATTACATTTCAATACAAGATGACATATAAATAACTGAAAAAAATTATATTAATAAATAGATAAACAATCAATTATTTCATTTGTAAAAAATAAATAAATAACCTACATTTAATTTTTAGTAAGTTGAAGAGGCCAACAAGTAATCTGTACCTTAGGAAGAATGTGAGTCTTTTTTATAACTATGAGTAAGGGTATTTTTAATATTTAGAAAAAATATTTTGATGACATCAGCACAAACTAATCCAAATCTAGCATAAAGTAACAGGAGGGGGGAAAGAGTGAAATAGTTTGGAAAGCAGGTAGGAATTGCAACAGATCGGATTAAATCGGATCAGATCAGATATTAGGATATCCGTATTCGATATTCAAACGCTAATCAATATTTAACCATAACTGATCCGATATCCCTCGATTATTCAAATTGGTGAACCATAACCGTATCCATCGGATATCGGTTAATACCTGAACCGAATGGATATCAATAATTTTTCTGAATGCGATCCAAATGCAATTTTTTTAAAAAATGAATTCTATTCATGTTTGGACAATGAACTATTTATATTAACAAACCAAACACACAAATAACACATTACATATTATATTTTACATTATCATTAAAATAAATTCACCTACTGTAACTAAACCAACAATAAGGTAACGAAATAAAAATAGTTTAACAATAGAATACAACCTCAAAGTAAAATCATAGAAATGATAAAAAGATGAAAAGTGCTAGTTTCATTTTTAAATTTTAAGTAGATCTTTCATTTACATAATTCATACATATGCAATTGAACTATATATATATATATTTGGGTTCAGTTACGGATATTCGTTCAGTTATTTTTGGATATTTAACAATAATCATACCCGAACTATAACCGAACGGATATTTATTTGTCTGCTCCATGACCGTATACACGGAAAATATTTTGGTTGCGGTTCGGAAAAAAAATGGTTACGGTTTGGATTATTTATCGAATCGGATCAAAATGCCATCCCTAAAAATAAGCAAAGTGAGTGCATTTTTCCAAATTACGAGAAAAATTTCTGCAATTGTTAGAAATCTCAAGAAAGATCTATCAATTTTACCAAAGATAGTTGATGGGGGTCAACCTAATTTTCTCAAGGGTGTGGGACCCAAAGACAAACTCAAATCTGTACCCATTTGCTGCAGATCATATTTTCTCAAGGGTGTGTTCGGTTATGAGTTTGAGAGACTTTCTCTCAAACAAGTTTCTGGAACAGTTTCTGAAACAGTTTCTGGAACATTCTCCCAGACAACTTTTTCTCTCTATAAAAGAAAAAGTTTCTGAAACAGTTTCTGAAACAGTTTCTGAAACACTTATAACCAAACAACGTCTCAGAGACATGTTTCTAAAACTATTTCAGAAACACCCTAAAACGAACACACCCTTATTAGTGATTGATTTCTTTTAAATTCAGTCACTTTTAAATTCAGGGTAAAATGTACTAATCTCTCATGAGGTTATTGACAATTGCAAGAATTGTTTTATGAGATCTTAGAAAATATAATAATCTCTCTTATTTTTAAAACTATTAGTTATTAATTTTTGTAGTTTTGTTCTTAAATTTGACTATTTTGCCTTTTCTTCATACTCACTCTCTTAAAATTTATGTTAATAATTTTTTTGAGGATTTGTTTTTTCAGATTTGCCACTTTTGACTAGAAAAAGTATCTCATCAAAATAATAAATATGCCGTAAAAAATTTATAACTTAAAAGGCTAAATATTTTAAAATATTGTATACTTGTTCAATAAAGGTATAATAATAACAAATTACAAGAATTTTTTTAGAAATAAATTTATTTTATTTTTCTTCAAATTTTAATCAAAGTGTACGTAAATTAATTTGAATAACCTAATTTAATGTTAATAAATATACTTATAGTTTTATTAATGCGTGGATCAATTATTTTTTTGTCATATATTATAATTTATTTTTTATTACGAAAATTTACGCTAATCTTTTGTCATAGGTTCAAAAATTATTTGTACCAATTGGTTTCAAAATTTTAAAAGATTTTGCATGAAAGAATTTTTATTTTTTAAAAATTCTGACACTTTTTTTTTCTTACTTCTTTGAATTGGTGAAAGTAAATTTTAAAAAATATGTACGAAAATTCTTTAAACATCAATTTTTTTCAAAACAATTATTGAAAAAAATATTAGGGGAGTGAGTGTAAAGGAAGGGCAAAATAGTTAAATTTAAGGACAAAACTAACGGAAATTAATAAAAACTAACGACAGGAGGTAAATGATCTAATAGTTTCAAAAATAAAAGATGTTATTATATTTTTCGAAATCTCAAAAGCAGTCTCTTCAATTATCAGAAACCTGAGAGGAGTAAGTGCATTTTACCCTCAAATTTAGATTTCAACTAGGAATGACATTTTGCTCCGATCCGTTGGATATCCGAACAGTAATCGATTTTTTTCTCGAACCGTAATCAAAAAAAATTCTGTGGATATGGTTACGGAAGAGGCAAATCAATATCCATTCGGATACGATTATGGTTAAATATCTAAAAATAACCGAACAGATATCCATAACCGTGCATTCGTAATAATATCCATTTTAAATTTACGAGATTGTCATTACTATATTATATTTGATATATCTATTATCTATACAACAAAACAAACCCTAAAAATAATCTTTCCTCTTAGACCTCAATTAGTCAATTTCTCTCTATCGAAGTCCTTCTCTCTGAGCCGCCGCCCAAATCAATATCTCTTCCCATAAGTTATGTATGCTTAAACATAATATGTGTGGGTGAGTTCTAGTAGTTTAACTTGTCCTCTGGAGTAATAGAGATGTCGTGAATCTAGACTTATGCTTAGCAGGAGTAATGGTTTGATAATGCTTGGGTTCTCAAATTGGGTCTGCCGGCATTTTCTTATCACTGATCACAAATCTTCACAAAAAAGAATATTATTGAGCACATAACTAGGTCAACAATTTAGATATGAAATGTATTCCACAGACATTAACACGTGTATGAACTCAACATTTATCTCTTATTAGCATTATAATATTCTCCGATTCGGGATGGACAAGAATTGGAGATTGGGTGCGGGTGAAATTCCCGCGATGCATTACCACTTATTAGCATAACGTTCTTCAGATTTTTAGATATTACTTTTTTTCCCCTTTTGTTTTTTTAACTATTTTAGCAGTGCATTCGAAAAGATTTTTCAAATATGTAGTGTCATCTTTCAAAGGGTGGAAACTAAAATGAAGGGCAGAGTCGAAGTGAATTTGGAAAAAATTACGGATATCCATTTGATTTGGGAATTAACCAATGTCCATTACATACGGTTATGGTTTATCGATTTTAATATGATCAGATATGGTTTTTGGTTAATATTCGAATATCAGATACAAATATTTTAATATCCAATCCGATCGATTGCCGTCCCTAATTTGAACTGCATTCTTGATTCTGAACAAAATGACAGAGATAATAATTTCGGTATACAGCACATGCATATGTGGACGAGTACGGACATGCCTTTATGGACCATTACTTACAACCACCATTTGAAAAGGTTTCTTGTGGTCATATTAAGAGACATCAATCAATCAGACATTTAGTTCCTAGTCATGAGGCTATTGTTTAGGAAAAATTTAAGAAATATGGAAAGGACAAGAAAAAATTTCAATTTAGTAAAAATAAAAATTAGACGTATTAAGAGATGTGATCAATGTGAATATTTTTTAATAATTTATAAAATTTTTACTTTTGTTTTATAAATCAACAAAAAAGAATAACAAAAAAATATAAATCAACAAATACCTTATAATAATTCAATAACCTCTTATCAAAAAATTTCGAGTTCAAGATTAATACCAAAATAATTTTTTAAGTTAACAGTAAATTTTTAGCATTTTTTGAAAATAAAATTCAAAAAGTAAAACAAAAAAATGTTCGAATAAGTGGTATCGATCAATTTATTTTTTTAAAATTAGATGCATTAGAATATGTGATGAATGTGAATATTTTGGATGATTTAAGAGACAAATTAATAATTTTAAGTATTTAACGCAAAACTAATAAATTAAAATAAATAAATAAAGATAAAAAATATTCTAAAAACAATTACTTGCTAAACTTTTGATATATAGATAGAGAGAGGGGGGGGGGGGGGCACCGAGGGGTGAAAATTTCCAGATGTACTGATCTCTCCTGAGATTTTTGACAATTGAAGGGGCCTTCCTTGATATTTCGAAAAATACAATCATATTTTCGGCTTTTGAAAATATTAGATCATTACTCTCATGCAATTAGTTTTTATTAACTTTTGTTAGTTCTATTTTTGAATTTGACCATTTTACCCTTCTTTCGCATTCTCTCTTAAAGTTTATTTTAATAATTTTTTTTGGAATTTTTTTTTTCAGATTTGTCACTTTTGATTAGAACCAAGTGCGTCGTAAAAATAATAAATATGCCGTGAAAAAATCTATAACTTGAAAAGTTAAATATTTTAAAATATGGTACACTTCTTCGATAAGGCTATAATAGTAACAAATTACAAGATTTAAAAAAAATTATTTTATTTTTCTTCAAATTTTAATCGAAGTATACGTAAATTAGTCTGAATAACCTATTCAATGCTAATAATCATAGATCTATTTTTTATTAAATGCGTGGATCAATAATGTTTTTGTTATATGTTATAATTTATTTTTTTATTACAAAAATTTATGCTAATTTTTTGGATCAAAAGATTAAATTATTTTTTTTGCATAGGTTCAAAAATTATTTGCACTAAATCAAAGAAGTAAGCAAGATTTTTATATTGGTGTCAAAATTTTAAAAAAATTTCTATGAAAGTATTTTATTTTTAAAATTTTGTCATCAATTTTTTTTTGCTTTGAATTGGTGAAATTAAATCTTAAAAAATACATAGAAAAATTCTTTAATTTTTTTATCTGAAAAAATAGTATGAATTTTTCTTAAAAACAATTATTGAAAAAAATTTTAAGGTAGTGAGTGTAAAGGAAAGATAAAATGATTAAATTTAAGGTACATGAGAAACCGCCCTAACATATTTTCAATCGAAATCCCAATCAAAGAAAAAAGAACAGAGATAAAACTTTGCTCTTATGACTAAGGTTGTTATTCATACACCGGAACTTGAAACTATGTCTGAAGCTTTCACCAAGCCCTATGAAAAGTATTCTGAGGCTGAAAAGCATGGATGAAGAGATGAGGCCATTAAGAAGAATAGGACATGGACTCCAATCAAGCCACCACCTAATGCTCACATTTTTCCAATGAAACTCATCCAGGACTAGGATAAAATGACAAGCAAGAGTAAGAAAAAGATTTTTGTCTTGCTCTTACTCTTCTTATCTTAGGACTCTAAGCAAAACTCCTTGATCTACTATTATGCTTTAGTCCTATTAAAATAGTATAGTTAGAGTCGAATGGGAAGTGTTGAAGGAAGGAGGGTAGTCCTTGAAATAGGTTTGTTTGTCCATAAGAAAGGTAGTAGGATTTGAAAATGTGGCTGACCTGCCCCTAACTTGCTGGGTTGGGTGGCCGGGTTAGCACCCCTCGTCGCGTTTGTGCCTGAAACAGATGCTAGATTTGAACCTATGGCTGACCTGTCCCTGACTTGCTGGGTTGGGCGGCAGGGTTAGCACCCCTTGTCGCGTTTGTTCCTGAAACAGATGCTCTGCACTACCCAGCGCTACAAAACTAATGAAAGTTGTAAGTGGGTTGATTTAGAAAATCGGGACGGAAAGCTAGAGACTCACTATCCAGCCGAAATGGTGCTTCTCTCAGTATGTGTACCTGTGATCTGCAAAAGAATAATCTGTCAAAGAGTCCTCTGCCGCTGTGGCAGGAGAACACTCCGATGATTAAGTCAGGCACAATCTCACAGGGAAAAGGTTAACTGTAAGCTGATATTCTCTATCAGCGAATGAAAACTTTGGAGTATTTAGGCATACCTCAAATCCGTCATCTGAGGGTGTATTTATAGATTTCCCTGGTGCCCTAACTCTTATCTGGACTATCTTGGGCCCCCATTCTCTTTGGGCCTTTAGTTATGCCCTAATTCTCTTAGGGCTCCACTCTGGCGGAGTGTCCTCTGATGGGACGTGGGAGTCACATCCGTAACTGAATCCTGACAAGATCTCACAGGGTCCCACCCCATCCATGATTCTGCTTCCTTTTCGGATATACGGTTATCAGTCGCTTTCTCGGGCTGCCCGTAATCCTGACCGCCTTTCTCAGGTCGGCAATACTTGAGTCCGCCTTTCTCAGGTCGGCATCCTCCGTACTTGATTCCGTTACCCAAATATGAGCGTGATCGGCACTTCTCATGTCGGCCACTACCACACGTGATCGGCACGTGCCTCTGGAAATGTAATTCGGTCTCGGCCGAATTCTGGAATAAACCTGGGGAGTAAAAGGTATTTTCTCAATTACATTTTACCCCCGTCAATTGCCCCCTAGCTTCGGCTGCTTTGAACCGACTTGGCGAAGTAGTCGAGGCTACGTACTGCACTCGTGGCGTCCTTTGCTATCCTTGGTCGGACGGTTTCTGAACCGTCATGCGTAAGCCTCTGGCGTCGCATTCAAGTCTGATGAGTCGTGCAGCAGGCTTTGTGGCTTTCGAGGCCACGCGCCTCCTGCGCGCGCCCCGTACGTGGAGCGTCTTCATTGGGGGAGGCTTAGGGTCTTATCTGTTTGACTTCCCTCCCTATAAATGCTCGATTGTTCTCATTTTTTCACTTTTCTTCTGCAATCTTCCACTGTCTTCACACCAGAGAGAGAGTTCACCCGCCGTCGTAAGTTCCTTTCAACCAGAACCTTAGGTTTTCCTTCTTTTTCTTGACCTTTCATCCCTTTCTGCTTTCCGTAATGGGAATTTTTAGGAATTTAGTTGACACGCCGGAAAAAATGGCAATTTTCCGGCGACGGTACAACATCCCCAACGATGTTGCCGTCGAACTTAATAAGCCGGATACCGCCCGGGATGGGAACGATCTTGACATCCTTCACGTCCCATTGATGGCGGTTCTTGAGGGCGGAGTTCGGTTTCCACTCAATCGCCTTCTCCGTGAAGTGCTTTGTTGGTACCGGCTCCATCCGATGCAGATTTCCATCAATACATATAGGATCATCCATAGCATTGTAGAACTGAATAGATTGAACCAAACCGACATAGGGCTTCGGGAGATCCGATTTAGCTATGATATGGTCAGGAAAGGCCCCAATTCCTACTACTTGAAGAACAGACCCAATGAGGAGAGAATGGTTACTTATCTGACGGACTCCAGCCGAGGTAACGACGATGATTTCCTCATCGTTGCTGGTAACTGGGAGATTGGCCGAGATGAGCCTGAAAAACCCAAGTTCCATATCCCGACCCGGTTTGGAGTCATCCGTTAGTACCCCAACCTTGTCTTTCAATTCCATGTCTTTTTCCTTCTGATGCCGAACATATTTTGATACTGACTGTTTTTCCCGTCTTATCATGCAGCCACCAACGCCAATAAGTTCCGAAACAGGCAGGCGGTAAAGCTTGACGAGATAAGGAAGGTCGCCCGATACACAGGATCCTTCGGCAGCAGCTGGGCCCGATCACCCGAAGTGCTTCTCGGATACATTGGGAGCTACCGGGGATACAGCAAAAAGTCCATCCCGGACGCCGACGTCGCTGGTGCCGATCTTCAGAACTACATTCCGCCTTCCGAGGCTCGGCTATTGGAACCGGTGACAGTAGCTGACGTCGGGAACTTTCCGATCTCGTTTGACTCCGCCTACAGCTCTTTCGATTCGCCTTGTAACGGGGACTCAAGAGACGACCAGGAAGTCGACCAAATTCCCGACTCAATGGCACGAGATCCCAATATTCCGAATTTGCGTGAAATGATTCGGGAACAGAAGAAGAAAAACCCCCAGGTAGGCCCGAGCTCGCAGAGGATGCCGCCGACCTCAGCATCTGGCGAGGCTTCAGATGATGTTCCGCTCATTCTGAAGCGGAAACCGAGGGACCCTCCTCAGGAAGTTCCAGCTGCAACGAACTTGCCGAAAAAGAGCAAGACGGCCGAGAAGGCAAAAGCTGTTGAGGAGGCTGCCCCATGGCGCCCTTCCTTGCTGGTGAATGGGGTTGATCCCGTCACTGTCGCCGACTCGGCGCAAGACCTCGCCGTCACGCAAACCCTGGCGGGTGCGTTGATGTTGCCAAAAGATATCGAGCCTTACGTAGGCACCGATCTCCCGACTTTGATGCGTTCTGTGATGGCCCACGAAGTTTTCGTAAGTATTTTGTCTTGGTTGTTCTTCGGTTGCCTTTACTTGCGATTTCATATCTGCCTTCTGACTTCCCGATCTCGTTACAGGCTGCGCAAAAATCTATGCTGTGTCTGAGCCGCTTCCAGGATTTGGAGACTCGGTACGCCACTATGGAGTCGGAGCTGAAGAATACCAATGCTTTGTGCTTCAGACTTCAAGGGAGAGCGGCCTCTTCCCGGCAGAAGATTAAGGACGCCGATCTCAAGCTTAAAGATGTTCAGGCCCAGCTTGACGCAGAGAAGATGAGGTCCTCCCAACTGGAGGATCGGATAGCCGATCTTCAAAATCGGCATGCAACCGAGCTGAAGACTTCTTATTCCAGGGGCATGATGGACGCTGCAGCCGACTTCTTGGCGAACCAGTTGCCCGAGCTCCAGGCCGATCTCGTCAAGAAATGCTGGAAAGCTGCCCTGGAAGCCGCCCTGGTTCCGGCTGATTCTTCTGTGTACTCCAGGGTTCCGTCTGTTACCCAACTGGAGGTTATGGTGCCCGAAACCGAAGAAGAGGGCCAGGCTGCAGCTGGTGAAGGAGAGGCGGGCCAGATTGCCCTTGCTGGTGTCCCTGCTGCTCAACCTCAGTCTGCCGATGAGGATGTAGTTATAGTTCAGGCTGCCGATGTTGCGCCTTAGGATTTTGTTTATTTTTTTCTTTTCTGTAACTCGAGTTTTCGCAACTCATATGTAACCCGACTTTATGAATTAAATGAAACTGTTGTGACTCCTTTTATCTCTATCTGTTCCACATACTTTTCTCAAGTAGTAAATTATTTAAATCAATTTCATACTTTTCTCAAGTGATGACTCTTTTCTAACTTTTCTCAAGTGTGTTCGGGTGTTCTAACTTTTCTCAAGTGTCGAACCGGCTCTGACCTTTCTCAAGTCATGTTGGCTGTTTAACCTGTAGCTAGGCTTAAACACATACTTTTCTCAAGCATTTTCTGGAGTCCAAACTTTTCTCAAGTATTGAACCTTTCTCAAACCTTTCTCAAGTCTGTTTGGCACGATTGTAAACTTTTCTCAAGTATGTTCGGCACGATTGTAAACTTTTCTCAAGTGTTGAATCTTCTCAGACTTTTCTCAAATCTGTTCGGCACGATTGTAAACTTTTCTCAAGTGTTGAATCTTCTCAGACTTTTCTCAAATCTGTTCGGCATGATTGCGAACTTTTCTCAAGTCTGTTCGGCACGATTGTAAACTTTTCTCAAGTGTTGAATCTTCTCAGACTTTTCTCAAATCTGTTCGGCATGATTGCGAACTTTTCTCAAGTGTTGAATCTTCTCAGACTTTTCTCAAATCTGTTCGGCATGATTGCGAACTTTTCTCAAGTCTGTTCGGCACGATTGTAAACTTTTCTCAAGTGTTGAATCTTCTCAGACTTTTCTCAAATCTGTTCGGCATGATTGCGAACTTTTCTCAAGTGTTGAATCTTCTCAGACTTTTCTCAAATCTGTTCGGCATGATTGCGAACTTTTCTCAAGTGTTGAATCTTCTCAGACTTTTCTCAAATCTGTTCGGCTGGACTCCTCTTGCCCCCTAGCTTCGGTTACTTCGATCCGACGTGGCAGAGTAGCCGAAGCTATAAAGCATATTCATGATGAGCTTTGTTTCGATATAGGGGATTTCCATCCGTGTCCGGCACGCTTTGGGGGCGTGCTCTGTCCGCCATAAATGCGACGTGACCGTTGGTGCTTCAGTAACTCGGACGTGCCTTTTATAAGAACGACGCGCCTTTTCTCAGACGCGCGTGTTTTGACGTGGTGCTTCAGCATCTCAGACGCGCTTCAATGATTGGTCCAGGAGTAATGGATCCGACGGTTGGGGTTTAGAGCGTGCGACGCTTCGGATTTACCCACGCAGAACCCTATAAATCCCTAACTTCGTCTTCTTCATTTCTTTCCTTGCTCTACTGTTCTTCTTCCACCTTTTGTAAGTTGTCCCTTGTAGAACTCTTCTTTTTGTCTTTCTTGTTCATTTTTCTTCCCCGCTCATTCTCTGAGTATGGGGATCTTTCGTAAACACTTCGCCTCTCCGGCGAGGATAGCAGAGTTCCGTAGGCATTACCAAATTCCAGACGACGTTTATGTAGAGATTAACAAGCCTGAGACTCATCCTGAGATTCGGGATGAGGACTCCATCCACATCCCTCTCATGGCTGTTATTGAGGGTGGAGTTAGGTTCCCCCTCCACCCTTTACTGCGTAGGGTTCTGTCCTACTATAGGCTGAATCCTATGCAGATATCTATAAACTCATACCGTATAGTCATGGGCATAGTTCGTTTGAACGAGCTGTGCCAAACGAACTTAGATCTCTGGGACATAAACGATAATTATGATATGGTGTACAAAAAAGATGAGAGATGGTATCTGAAGTCGCGTAGAGGCCGAGAGAAGATAGTGACCAATCTCCCTGACTCGAACAGGGGGAACGACGATGACTTCCTCATCGTCTCGGGAAACTGGGAATTTTCTGCCGATGAACCCGAGCGCAAGAGGCTCCCTGTTCCCCGCAGATTCGGGAAACCCCGTTAGTCCCCCATTCTCTTTTGTTTTGATTTCTTCAGCTTTGCCGATCTCATGTTTCTAACTGTGTCGGTTTATTCGTGTGCAGCTTCAAACGCAAATCGCTGTCGGACTTCGCAGGCTACACATCCAGAGGATCTGAAAAAAGTTCTTCGGTACAAAGGCGTTGAAGGCCAAGCCGAACCGAGAGCTGCCGAAGTACTGCTGCGATATAACCCGTCTTACAAGGGTTATATCAAAGAGAAGAAGTTCGTTGCCGAGGTGGTAGCTGAGACGTCTTCGGTTGCGGTCCCTGAAGGTGTTCCCTTGCCGTATCTCCGGGAGCCCAGCCGAGTCACGGTTGCTGCTGTGGCCGAATCATCCTCATCTTCATCCTCATCCTCATCCTTATCCTCATCTTCTTCTGAAAGGACGCAGTCTCCGCTTCGGATTACTCTGGTTCCCGAAGAAGAGAGAAACACAGACGCCGAAGCCATGTCTTCAAACCCCGACATGCCGAATCTGAAGGATATGATAAGGCTGAGGAAGACCGCTGCCGCGTCGGAAAAGAAGGTTTCTGGGGTCGTGCCGACTCCCACCGACGCAAAGAAGGTGCCGATTCCCCTGCAGATGAAGAAACCTTCTGGGATCGTCCTGGCTAAGAGGAAGCCAGACGAGGGTGAGAAGCTGCCGAGTCTCCCTCCCTCCGATGCCGAAACCGCCAACGCCGACCGGAAGAGGCGGAAACTGGTGAAGGCACACCAGGCCGGTCCCTCCGAGGAGAAGGGCAAATCAACGGTTCCCGAGAAAGCCGGGACCTGGCCTCCTCCTTTGCTGATAAATGGTACGACCCCCATCACGGCCGCTGACACGGTCCGAGATCTGGGAACTACTATGGCTCTGGCCGAAGCCCTGATGCTGCCGAAGGATATAGAGCCTTACGCCGATGAAGAAGACCATGCCGTGCTTCGGCTGACGATCGCGCACAATATTTTTGTAAGTTTCTTATCTCGGTAATAAATTCTGCAAATTCCTTTGTGCTTGTTATAACTCTGATGTTAATGCTGCAGGCGATCCAGAAATCCATGCTTGGCATGAAGAAAGCTCAGGATCGGGCAGAAAAACTTGACAAGGCTGAGGCCGAAGTGAGGGAGTTCAAACTGAAGTTCTCCACTGCTCAGGATCAGGCCGACAATTTCAAGAAGGAGGCCCGAGAGATGGCCAAGCAGGCTAAATCCTCGGAGTATTTCCTATCTGAAGAGAGGAAGAAGACTGCCGATCTTGTAGCCGAACTCACTGCTGTCAAGGCTAAGCATGCCGACGAGATGGCAGAAGAAAAGAAGAGGGCCACTGATCTCGCGGCAAAGCATGCCGAAGAAGCAAAAGAGGCTCGTAAGCTCGGGATGAAAGAAGCTGCTGAGGACATCCTCAACAATCAGATCCCCGAGCTGCAAGAGGAGTTCCTGGCGTTGGGTTGGAAAGCAGCGCTCAGGGCTTGCAATGTGGCCGCTGACTCGGCCCTGTTCAAGGAGATTCCCCACTCCTCTGATCTTCCCGATGAAGAAGAGCCCCTCCCCGATACCAAGACCAATGAAGCCGACCTCACCGTCGAGGACTATGAAGTCGACGTTGTCGGGGGGGACCCTGCTGCTGAAGAGGGCCGAGCTCAAGATGACCAAGTGGAGATCGTCTGAAGGATTTCCACATCTTCTTTTTGTTTTCTTTAAGTCTTTTTTATGTCCACTTTTGTATTCTCCTCTTGTAATCCATATGAGTGAATGAAATTCGAACTTCTTTTCAGCATCTCTAGTCTTAATACAAACCTGAGCTCTTCTCTTAAAACATGAACTTTTCTCAAGTATGTTTGGTAATTCAGAACTTTTCTCAAGTATTGAATTTTTCTCAGGTATTGAGCCGAACAAATTTTTCTCAAGTATGTTCGGCTACGTATCCTGTACTTAGGCCCAAACATATTTTTCTCAAAAATGCTGGATTCTAATACTTTTCTCGAGCGCGGGGCCGATCAAACTTTTCTCAAGTCTGTTCGGCTGAACACATACTTTTCTCAAGCATGTTCAGAAGTTCAAACTTTTCTCAAGTATTGAACACTAACATCTAGGATAACATAAAACCAAAATTGCTGAATATCTGATTTGAACATTGACACTAGAACTTTCATTTACTGAGAAAATGAATACAAGTGTTGAAATAAAGAAATTACTGATAATATTTCTTAAGGTTGGAGACATTCCAAGTTCTTGGTATTTCTTTATCCCCCAGATCCTGCAACTTGTAGGCACCCTTCCCGAGTCGGCCGATAACTCTGTATGGACCCTCCCAATTGGCCCCGAGCTTGCCATCAGTTGGATTTTTCGTGTTTCCCATGACCTTGCGTAGGACTAGGTCGCCGAGATTGAATTCCCTCTGATGGACCTTCTTGTTGTATGTTCTTGACAGAGTTGATTGATACGCGGCGAGTCTGATCATGGCCCTATCTCGTTTTTCTTCGGCAAAATCGAGCTCTATTGCCAATGCTTGATCATTGCCACCTTGCTCCATTACTTCTGTTCGGAGAGTCGGGATGCCGACCTCAAGAGGAATGACAGCCTCGGTGCCATAAGCAAGCGAATATGGAGTAACACCTGTAGATCGGCGAGGAGTGGTCCTGTATGCCCATAAAACGAGTGGCAATTCTTCTACCCACTTTCCCTTGGCTTTCTCTAGTCGTTTTTTCATTCCTCCCAATATCGTCTTGTTTGAAGCTTCAGCCTGCCCATTGCATTGCGGATACGCCACTGAGGCGTAATAGTTTTTGATCTGATACTGTGAGCAGAAAGCTTTGAACTTGTCCTGGAACTGGGTTCCGTTGTCCGAGACGATGGCGTAGGGGATGCCGAACCTGGTGATTATGTTCTGCCAGACGAATCGCTCGACATTCTTCTCGGTGATTTTAGCCAGTGGTTCGGCCTCTATCCATTTGGTAAAGTAATCTGTGGCAACCAACAGATACTTCCTCTCCCCAGTTGCTTTGGGTAGCGGGCCGACGATATCCATTCCCCATTGAGCAAAGGGCCATGGACTGGTGAGTGGTGCCAGATCGGCTGCAGGTTGATGTGAGATCGGGGCGAATTTCTGGCATTTTTCGCACACTTGGACATATTTCTTCGCGTCCTCTTGCATATATGGCCACCAATATCCCTGTGATATAGCACGATGGGCTATGGACCTTCCCCCAGCGTGACTCCCACATACCCCCTCATGAATCTCATACAAGAATTTCTGAACCAGAGTTGGGTGTACGCATTTTAAATAGGGACCGGTGTAAGACTTACGATACAGTTCCTGCTTCGGTGATAGCCAGAAACGTGTTGCTTTGATACGCAGCTTGTGGGCTTCTTTTTTGTCTTCGGGGACGGTTCCCCCAGTGAGGTAGGAGACGATGGGATCCATCCAACTTGGGCCGAGATCGATTTCCAAAGCCTTCTCGGCAATGGGGACGTCGATGCTCGGGTACTCGATGGAATCCACGTATATGGTCCTGAATTTGTCTCTGGGTATCGCCGAAGCCAAACATGCCAAGGCGTCTGCGTGGTCGTTCTGTCTTGAGCTGATGTGCGTCATCACCGTTTTCTTGAACTTTGATAACTCCGCTTTAGCCCTCTCTGCATAGGCGGCCATCCTCTCATCTCGGGTGGCATATTCACCACTGAGCTGGTTGAGAACCAGTTGTGAATCACAGAAGACCTCCACATGCTCTGCCCCCAGATTGTGTGCGCACTTAAGTCCGAGTATCAATGCCTCATACTCGGCGACATTGTTGGAGGCGCTAAAATTCAATCGGAAGGACTGTTCGAAATAACACCCATCTGGTTCTTCTATCACGATGCCGACCCCAGACCCCCTCGAACACGATGACCCGTCGACATACAACCTCCAGTAAGGCGTTTGATCGGGAACTATTTCCCCCTGTTCGGGCATTTCCTCCTCTGAGATTGAAGCGACGATTTCCTCTGGTTCGTGGGAGAATTCCGCAACAAAATCTGCCAGGACCTGTCCTTTTATTGCTGTCCTTGGGAGGAAATTGATGTCATACTCCCCGAGCTCCACGGACCAAGTTGCCACCCTTCCCGACAGTTCCGCTCTTCCCACAGACGGCGCCAATTGTAAGTGGGTTGATTTAGAAAATCGGGACGGAAAGCTAGAGACTCACTATCCAGCCGAAATGGTGCTTCTCTCAGTATGTGTACCTGTGATCTGCAAAAGAATAATCTGTCAAAGAGTCCTCTGCCGCTGTGGCAGGAGAACACTCCGATGATTAAGTCAGGCACAATCTCACAGGGAAAAGGTTAACTGTAAGCTGATATTCTCTATCAGCGAATGAAAACTTTGGAGTATTTAGGCATACCTCAAATCCGTCATCTGAGGGTGTATTTATAGATTTCCCTGGTGCCCTAACTCTTATCTGGACTATCTTGGGCCCCCATTCTCTTTGGGCCTTTAGTTATGCCCTAATTCTCTTAGGGCTCCACTCTGGCGGAGTGTCCTCTGATGGGACGTGGGAGTCACATCCGTAACTGAATCCTGACAAGATCTCACAGGGTCCCACCCCATCCATGATTCTGCTTCCTTTTCGGATATACGGTTATCAGTCGCTTTCTCGGGCTGCCCGTAATCCTGACCGCCTTTCTCAGGTCGGCAATACTTGAGTCCGCCTTTCTCAGGTCGGCATCCTCCGTACTTGATTCCGTTACCCAAATATGAGCGTGATCGGCACTTCTCATGTCGGCCACTACCACACGTGATCGGCACGTGCCTCTGGAAATGTAATTCGGTCTCGGCCGAATTCTGGAATAAACCTGGGGAGTAAAAGGTATTTTCTCAATTACATTTTACCCCCGTCAAAAGTTAATAAAAACTAACGGCAAGAGCTAATAAGCTATTTGATTAATTTTATTTTTTACATGTATTTTATCTAAGTGAAGTATATATACATTATTAATCCACCGTACTTGATTTTTTTTATATTGTGAATGTTGACCAAAGAACTAAAGCTTTTTATATTTATTTTAAAAGATAATTTTTCACTATTTTAAGTTTATTTAGCATCATCTTATCAGATTTTTTTTAATTTCAATTCATATTTTTATAATTTTTTGATCCTCTCATTCCGACGATTAAAAAAACATAAAAAATTATGATGCTTCCGGTACTAGACACATTGACCATAAATGAATAAAAAATTATTTACATCAATAAATAAAAATAATGACATTTTTTTCATAATGACATATTTTGTTCATCACCTTAAGAACGCTTTCAGTATTAGATGATATGTCCATAACCAGAAAAAAAGTTTACATCAATAAATAGAGAAATACTCAACTAATGTATTTGTTAAGAAAATAACTAAAATCAATGGTAGGGGGGAAACAGTGTAATAGTTTCAAAAGTAGGAAAGGTGAATGTAATTTCTAAAACCTCAGAGAAGTCTCTGTAATTGTTAGATACCTTAGGGGAGATCAGTGCATTTTACCCTAATAATTACGATAATGCATGCAGCACATGCATATGTGGACAAATACGGACATGCCTTTTATAGACCATTACGTACAACCACCTTTTGAAAAGGTTTCTTGTGGTGCAAATAAAGAGACATCAGACATCAATCAGTCAGACATTTGGTTCCTAGTCATGAGGCTATTTTTTAGGAAAAATTTAAGAAACATGGAAAGGACAAGAAAAAATCTCAATTTAGTAAAAATAAGAATTGAAATGTTTAAAAATATGAATATATGTTTAGAGATATCATAATCATAGAATTCATTTATTAAATCACAAATTTGACCCAAAGGCTAAATTCATTTACTCCTATAGATAAACAAACTTACTCACAAAGTTTAAAATTAGCTCTCTAGGAATTTTTCAGAGTTGCTTTCTAATGAAAAATTGAATTGGTATCGCGAGTTAAATAACTTGCTCCATAGGAATACTTGTTTGTGAGTTAAAATATTTGCTCGATATGATTAAAAATACTTGCTCCCAATGATTAGGTGATTTGCTCTAAAAACTTAAGTAATTTGCTCTACATGGAAATTGACTTCTTCTTATGGTGAACAAACTTACTCGTAACCCTTGAATGAGTTGTTCTCATGGATAAAATAACTTATTATCAATGAGTTAACAGATTTGCTCTCAAGGATAAATGAATTACTTGCTCACAAACGCTTAAATGATTTGCTCCCCATGAGTAAATTGATTTGCCATAAGGGCTTAAGCAAGTTACTCTTTATGGGTAAATTGATTTGCTCCAAGAGTGAATAGACTTGCTCCCAAGACTTGAATGAATTGCTCGCTAAGAAAAAATTGGGCTGCTCTCATGTTTTGCTTTCAATGGGTTAAGAGACTTGCTACTAAGGCTTAAATTTATTTACCATTACTAAAATGCTAATTGTTAAAATGACTTGATCCCAAAACTAAACTGACTTATTCCAAAAGGTAAACTGTCTTGCTCTAAAGAGTAAATGACTTGCTAAAATATATTGTTTCCATACTAAAATGACTTGTTTCATGGCTTTAAGTGTAAAACAGTCTAAATAAGCTTACTTTTTTCTTTCTTTCATATTTTTGATATTTTTTACAAGATTTCATATATCTGCAATTTTAATATTTGTTTTTCTTGATTTACTTTTTTGTCTTTTTATTTTTTTTTTGAATTTTTTCCTTTTTTTTATCCAATACCTTAAAAGTTAGTATTAAAATTACGCTTTCCTATCATATTTCAAAAACTAAAAATTTGAATTTCTATAATCAAGGATGGAGTCAGAGAGGGGCCAGTAGGGGCAATCGCCCCTGCAAGAAAGGAAAAAACCTCTATTATTATATAAAAAAAAAAAAAATTTTGTGAAGTATATAGACTAGTCCCTGCTAAATATTTTTAAAAAAATTTAAAATAGTAGTGAATACATATTCGCCCCCGCGTAATGAATTTTCTGGCTCCGTCCCTGTCTATAATGTACTTCATCAACTTTTATAATTTCTGTTAGCGCAATCACTGAAACACGTTTAATATATCTTAGTACTGATACATAATATCATAGTTATGTTAAATCAAATACTCATATATTTTTCACCAAATTTAATTCATCGCAAGTTTAATCACATCTAAACTCATTTCTAAATTACTATTAATATAAGACTTTTGTCTGAATTATATATGGACGAGAGATTTCGTCGGTGAAATTGATTTTGGACGATGTTGACTTATAAAAGATTGAATGAAATTTGTGATTTAAGAAAAAGCGTAAAGTTGAGGTCAGGTGTCTAAATATTAGTCTTCCAAGGCCGAAAGTTGCAACATTTTGTCGTCGAGACTTCAGATATATACATTCGTGCAACAAAAATGCTAAAGACACACTATTTTTACACATCGTTTTCACACATCACTCAAAACTATGTAGTTTTGTATTGAAAAAAACCATATTTGTTTTTGACCCATATCGCTGAAAACATATTTGGGTCTTCCTTAACATAAAACGACGTAGTTTTAAGTGATGTGTAAAAGTGATGTGTGAAAATAATGTGTATGTAGCACTCTTGTTCGTGCAATGCCTACCGTTCCATAGCTAACCTATGAGCTTCTGCCACCTCGTTTTGGTCAACCTCAGTAAACTATTCCTACGTCATTCTTTTTGAAAAATTCTAGGTATTGCTACCCGTTAACCAATTTTGCTATTTGCAAGGACACCCATCAGGAACCATGCAAGGATGAGGTGGGGCCCAGCTTCAAAACGACGTCGTTTTGCGGCCACGTGATTAAAAAATAAATGGGTCCAAAACGACGTCGTTTTGGACCCAGAAGAGCCCCAATTCTGCTGAAATTTGGTACTGTTCATCTAGAGAGAGGGAGAGAGACGACGACAGCAGGAGGAAGAAGAAGGGGGCCGCCGCAGAGATTGATGTTTCCAGTGAATGCGGATGAAGGGAATCTCGATAGGGATGCAGGGATTGAACCATTGAGTTTGTTGTTTGAGACATTAAAGGCGACCAAATTTCCTTGGCTGATGCTTGGAAGGGTACCACTAAATCCATTGTTCTCCAAAAAGAGTCCAGTCAAGTGGGTGAGATTATTGATCGAAAACGGAATTGAGCCAGTGAAGTTGTTACTGGAGAGATCTACCCGAATCAGGCGAGGTAACCCGGGAATACTCGGGGGGAACTCGCCGGATAACTTGTTGTTCTGTAAGTAAAGGCTTCTGAGGAGAGTCAGATTCGAGAAATCGGAGGGAAGATTACCAGAGAGGAGGTTGGACCGGAGGCTGAGGACTCGGAGCTGGCTCAGTTTTCCGATTGTGTTCGCCGGGATCTGACCAACGAGACCAACGCCGGGGAGGCGGAGGGAGAAGATGGAGGACCGATTGGCATCGCACTCGAATCCGACCCAGTTGCAGGCCGAGTCACTGGCGTTCCACTGGAGGCGATTCGCGTGGGGAATCTGGGAAATGAAAGCAAGGAGGGCTTGCTTGTCCTGAGTCGGCTCCGAGTCGACTCGCTGACTCAGTATCACCACCATGGCCACCACCGCCAGAGAAAACCAAACCCTATTTCTTGAGAAAACTGCCATTGATTTTGTTTTTGTTTTTGTATGACAAACAGCAATCACACCAATGGGTTGTTGGCCTTATTTCTGGACCGACCCAGAAGACATTTTCCGGTGACGGGCCATGAGTCAGATAGAGTGTGTGTTTTTGTGTGTGTGTTTTTCAGAGAGAGAGAGAGAGAGAGAAGCAAGGGTTGTTGGCCTTCTTCTTCCTCCTGCTGTCGTCGTCTCTCTCCCTCTCTCTAGATGAACAGTACCAAATTTCAGTAGAATTGGGGCTCTTCTGGGTCCAAAACGACGTCGTTTTGGACCCATTTATTTTTTAATCACGTGGCCGCAAAACGACGTCGTTTTGAGGCTGGGCCCCACCTCATCCTTGCATGGTTCGTGATGGGTGTCCTTGCAAATAGCAAAATTGCCCGTTAACAGTGGGAAATAATGTCAAAGAATTCACCCGATCAAAATTTGAGACTTAAAAATATATGTTTTTAAGTTTTAAATTTTAAATTGTTTAGGTATTTTATTTTTTATAAGGTTAATACATACAAGATAAATTTTTTAATTTTAAATAGGACCACAACATTTGAACGACGTATTTTTATTTTTATTTTCAAATTTTTGAGTAATTTTTTACGTGTTAAAACGATGTCGTTTTAATACACAGTACATTTTACTGTGCGCAATGCACGACAAGACTAGTTGGTCTACTTTCTAGATAGCAGCCTTGTCATAGATTAGCAGCTTGGGCACGTTTTATTCGCTTGTTTATTTGTTACTTTGTTTGATAAAGATGAATTGTTTATTTACTTACTCTTATCAAATCTCAATAATTTCTCCTTGAAATATGGAAAGCGACCCGATGCAGAGCAATTTCATTTATCATCATTTGAACTTCTTGCTTATTTCATAAGCTTAAGAAATGTAAGCCAAACAGACCCTTAATGGTATGAAAAAGTGATTAATGTTTTACGGATATCAAATAAGTTCATATTTGTGGTTAGTGAAATCAAAGCGTGTGGGGTTGTATTTGGAAGGGCCGTTTAATAGCCGCGCGCGTGGGTTGATTAGATGTGAAGGAGGTAAAATCAAATTAGGATTTTAATAGAATAAATAGATAAGGGTTTAGCTTGGCAAAAATTTATTTTCGTGCACGAGTATGTTGTTGAGCAGAGAATAAAAAGACTAGATAAAGGATAAGTAATGCACCTGAATAGCTTGAGATCAGTTCCACATAGACAATGATGTGAAGTCCAATGACCAATTTAATTTAATTATAACAAAAAGGTAACACTTGAATGAACTCTAACTGTTAAACATATGAATTTAGAGAGTCCGAATAAGACTTGTCTATTAGTGGCCAATCATGAGCACGTTCAATCTATGTTTAATGAGAAATTAGGAGATGGAGGATGACTCTGATTATTGAGGGAGAATCTCTATAAAAAGGCACACATCTTTGGAGTAAAGGTACGATGTAATTTGTTATTGCAATTATTATATTGAGAATTATCTTTTGATTGAGTACTGATTTAATCATCAGAGATCCCTCTCGACAACTAGAGGCAGAAGGTTCTTTAACGATTTATAGTCTTGCAAAGATTATGTTTCTAACGAGTTTAAGTGTTATTGTGTTCAACTTAGATTGAGGAGCTAACTTTTGCACTAAGAAATTTTAACAACTCGCAATTGGTGCTATTCATGAGAAAATTAAAACCTCATTGCAAAAACACCAGAAGATCGGGTCGGGAGTAAGCCAACGACAAGTCCAAGTCTAAACTCCCACCACAGAACCAAAAGACGAGGAGGTCAGGTTCACAAAACACTCGTTTGGATGGGAGGGATTCTCATTTTGCCAGGACGATCATACAACATCCACACAGAGGTCCAGGAAGGATTGAGAGGTATGAGACAGTAGCCTTGTCGAGGAAGTTTATCCCTCCTAAATTCAATCTCTATTAGCAAAATTGACCTGATGGAGCATATAAAAGTGTTTTTCCAAGCGATGTTCATAGATACAGTTAATGACCTGTATTGTAGGGTATTCGCTTCGAGTTTGGACGAAGCGGCCCTCAATTGGTATCATAAACTTCCTCCTCATTCAATTACTAGTTGGGACAGTTGGTAAAGCAATTCTGTTGGCTCAAATATGTTCCAGGACTAAAAATTGTGTGCGAGCGTTTCAAAAAGGCGTGTAATTATCATTTTCAAAAAAACTTAATGTGATAGTTTATAACTAACAACTATCAGATGTTTGTGTTATCTGTTTTTTTATCTCAATGAAATAGAATTTTCTTAATTGTTGACACATGAATTGAAAATAACAAAATCAGAATATGAAGAGTTGAGAAAATAAAATGAAACGTTTCTTCGAATAGTAAACTTGATAACAAATCTATATTCGAAAAGTTGTGACAAGATCCAATTGCTTCAAAGAGATCTACTGACTACCATAAACTCTACGAACTACTGATAAAAACTAAGTACAACTATGGATTACTCGAAAGCAAACTACAGGGAAAGACTATGCATAACAAAAAGAACTTATGTCTTAAGGATCTATTTTTGCAAGGGTCCTCTTTTTCTTCGATCATCTCTCATATTTACAAGTGGACACTAAACCTAGTATATTGTCCTTTGTCTTTGTTTTCCCACTTGAGTTTAAGCAACTTACCACTTTCGAAGATGGCTATATCATGGCTCTACATACGTAACCACTTTCTCTAGCCCTTTCTCTCCTCTTGACATCTACCCTTTGTGCATGAAGCTCAGCACGGCCCTCCGAATTCTGTTGTCTTGATCATAGGGACTTTCAACTACCAATAACTTTCATAGTTCTTGAAACGATATCACCTAGTCTTGGCTTTTAAACCTCTTGCCAATAGAATGTTGGAATATCAAGTCAGAGAGGAGAACACATTAAAGAAAGAGAAAGAGTTCTTAGATTTTACTTGGGAGAAATTTCATCTCCTTGTTACTTGGACCTTTCCTCACTACTTCGAAGTGATTCTCCGTTGTCGATTAAAAAATCAACTTAACTATATGGGGAAGATTATATGAACCAATACTTTTTTAGACCAATATTAGACCAATGTCTAAACTCTTCATTCCCGATTAAATTTTAATGATCTGAACCGTTCAATGTGTTTAAAACATGTTTTTAAGGGTATCCACGAGAAATCAGCTCAAAATATTACCGGAAAGAGCTTGATCCAAACATTGGTTAATAAAACAGTTCTTGTCAGCATTTTGAACCACTGCTTGGATCAAGTCCTTTTCGATAATATTTTTAGCTGATTTCTCGCGGGTACCCTTAAAACATGTTTTAAACACATTGAACGGTTCGGATTATCAAAATTTAATCGGGAACGAAGAGTTTAGGCGTTGGTCTAATATTGGTCTAAAAAAGTGTTGGTCATATATATATATATATATATATATATATATATATATATATATATATGTCATTTTAGTTTCGGTTCGGGTTCGGTTCGGTTGTCATATAAATTATAATTTATATAATTTAGAATTAATCCGGGTTGGACTAGGAATCCCGAATTATATAGGAAGCCCAGCCCATACTTCTCCTTGGTCCATATCGGTGCCTATATAAACACCGTTCTGCCTTCTAGGTCAGACACAACTTGATACTCGAATTATTGAGAGAAGTTCTGTGAAGGCAAAGAGATCACGCTTTTGATCTCCACACTCGGTATGTGATCAAGGTGCAATAGGATTACGGTAAAAAATCTCAAGGTCAATCGAGCGAGATCAATCCTGCCGTGTTCAAAGTTTGATCAAGATCAAACTGTTGAAGATAGCTGAGATCAAACCAAGCAGATCTCGAAGGTATGAACCCTAATTCCGTCTAGTAGGGCATGATATTTTTGTTATATAAACTGTACACGTTAATCGCTGGGTCTCATGAATCGATCATTAACAATGTTGTATGCCAAAATGACGTTTTTGTACACAAAACACTGACCGCAGTTAGGCATGGATCAAATAATTTTTGAACATTATTTTGTATGCCAAAACAATATTATTTTAGCACACAATACATCCTTCTATGTGCAATATACATCAAGCACCCCATTGCCGCAGGGTAGATCTGGGTGCTATTACTGCAGTTGGGCTCTTTTCATTTAATCAATGCAACTACTAGGCCCACAATATTAACGCAACAACGCCTGGTAATCGGCCTTACCCACAGCCCTCCCCCTTCCCAGATAAATAAAAATTAGGGCTTTTGTACTTTAAATTCTTAGTGGATAATTTTTACCAGTATCAATTTATCAAAATAGGTTTTCACTTTTTAAGTTTATTGTATTAAAGTGGACAAAAATATTTTTAATATTCACCACAGTAAGTTTTTTTTCCTATTCTTTTTTTAATTTTTACATTAATTTTTTTGTGAATATTGGTTCACTCGACAACATAAATCTAAAAAGTATAAAACTATATCTAAAATTAAAAAGATAAACTCAAACAAATATTGTTTTTATTCTTTTTTGTCTTTTATGATTTTTATATTTTTGAACGTAATTTTATATTTTCCTAATATCTCTTGTCGAAACGAACCCATAACTAAAAAAAATAAATACAAAATAAAAAGTTATAAAAAAATTCAAATAATGACAACAAAAGAATAAGATAATAATTCAATAATTACCATTGTGTGATGGGACTGCGACTTATGGTAGTGCAATTTCAAGCGATGCTTGGTCAAAAGTTCAAAGTGAGTGACTTGTAATGCAATTAATTCATTTATAAGTAAATTAGAGTTAGGAGTATTTCTGACACACCGTTTCAAAAATACCCTTATACGTTTTAAAAAAAATATTCAACAGTGAAAGTCATAAATTTCATTTGAGTTAAAAAAAATTTAAAATTATGGCCTACCATTTCGGATACCATTATCGTCTAAACGACGAGTTCTAACTGGAAAAAAATATGTATAAAGCTTTAATTTCTACTATAATTGATTGCAGTGTTCTATGTAGTTATTAAAAAGAGAGGGTGCCTAGTAGGAAAAGAGATATCCGTAGACTAGAGTACTGTATTATTTTTTTGGTTATTTTAATTATTGTTCATGTGTTTTTTTATTTTAATGTTATTTTTTTTTATACTTATTTTTTTAATGTTATTGCTTGGTGGGATTTTTACGGTTTATTTTGTGTTCAATGTACTTTAAAAACAGTGCTTTCTGTCACTTTATATTTAGTTATTTAACAATGTTATCAAATAACATTTGTCAGATACCATTAATTCATTTAGTAATATTATTAGATCACATTATCTGATAATGTTATCAGATAACATAAAGATTGTTTTTAATATTTTTTATTTTAATTTACTTTAAAATAATATTTTCTGTTACTCCATGTTTTGTTATCTGATAATAGTTATTTGATAACATTAATCCATCTAATAATATTAACTGATAATGTTAATATAAAAATAACAAACAAATAGTTTTTTTTTTATTAAAGCTTGAAATTGCAAACAGATAAAGTTATCAGTTAAGCAAAAATACAGTTATCTGATAATGTTATCATATAATATTAATCTACTTAATAACTTTATTAGCTAACATTATATGATAATACTATCAGATAGCATAATCATGTAGCTATTCCTTTTATCCTAAATTAATTGATGTCATAGTGACTATCTTTTTTATCATTTTTTCTTGATTTTTTTCAAGTTTACGTTAAATTTTTGAAGATTAATCATTGATCTAGAGAAAAAAATATATAACATATGAAAAAATTTAATTGATTCAAAATATACCCCTAAAATTGGGGCTCTCTTTTTCTAATAAATAAACTATTATTGCAGGTGAGATCTGGGTACTATTATTGCAGCAGTTGGGCTCTTTTCATTTACTCACGTTGATTAGGCCCACATTGTTAACGCAACAAGTCACGGGAAATGGCCCAACCCAACCCCTTCCCAGAAAATTAATGGAAATAAAAATAATGAGTAATACAAAGTAGTACCTAAGCTACTGCTTAACTTTTTTTTTTTTTTTTTTATAGTTGAGATATCCGGTCGGCTTTAAGATGATTTTTAATTTAGTGCCGACTAGTCTTCGGAGAACCAATCACCGTCCATTTGCGGAGCCCCAATTAAAGACAGAGCATTTTTGTCCTGTATGGATTGGCCCGAAAGGTGCTTAGCTTCATATGTACAAAGCTTTAGTTCTCCGTTCAATATTCACGATCTTAAAAAATTAAGTAATGGGTTAATAACGAATATGTACTTTCCTTAGATAAAATAATAAAATTAATCAAACAAATAAAGTCAAAAATATTTATTCCAATTAATAAAATATAATACATAAATAAAATCTATTCAAAATCAACCAAAGTTAAGTTTAAAGTTCTAATAAATAAAAAACATATCTTAAATTTAAGTTACATTAACTTTTTTTAACAAACTCATGAGATTTATTTTTGACATAATAGGTTAAGATGTATATGTACTTTTTATTAAATAAAATACATATATAGGACGAAAAAATAACGATATTCATTAAAAAAAAATTTTATATAAAATATTGAATAATGGTTACTAAAATTTAAGACGCGTA
The DNA here is from genome assembly GCA_019985065.2 of Arctostaphylos glauca. Taxonomy (NCBI): domain Eukaryota; kingdom Viridiplantae; phylum Streptophyta; class Magnoliopsida; order Ericales; family Ericaceae; genus Arctostaphylos; species Arctostaphylos glauca. Next base: position 9,284,207 of record JAHSPW020000009.1, on the reverse strand, counting down.
ACTAATTTTACACATCGACTAATATGACTCAAATTTAATTTGATTCATCATCTAAAGCTCGAATAAGAGAAAAGAATTGAATCAATAGGGAAAAAAGATAAAATAAAATTAAAATTCATAATAATTATTTTACGAGACAGGCTAAAATATATATGTGCTTTCATTAAGTAAAATATACGTAAAAAATACAAATATAACAAGATATATTAAGTGGTAAATATAACCTTTGTAAAAAAAATAGTTGTCAAGATATAAGATACATGTTATATAACACACACATATATCATATGTAAATATCGTTATATAATGTATTATATACAAACATACATAAGTAGACTAAGTATATACAAAAAAAGAGATAAAAAGACTAATGCGGGTATTTTAGTCTTTTATTCATAAAAAATAACGGTGTTTGTAGCAATTTAACAGCAGGAGGAAATCGGTTAAATAGTTGATTTGAAAAGTATAGGAGGTCATTGTATTTTTCAAAACCTCAGGGAAGATTTCTGCATTTGTCAAAAATCTTGGCGAAGGTGAGTGCAATTTACCCATAAAAAAGAAAAAGAAAAAACAGTCCTTTCACATTATCCGGTCCAAACTAAGCAAAGTGAAGACTGACGAAAGAGGCCAAAATTTAGATAAGGTGTGAAGCAGGATGGCACTAAATCAACACAAACTTCATTGCAAGAAGTAGATAGATTTGGAAGTAATAAAATCTAAGTCCTTCTGCAGTTCTACTTTTGTAATTCCCCTTACCTTTCCTGATCATGACTAGTGCAAAAGAATTTTGGATTTGTTGGTAAATATATTCCTAATTTAGGGTTTAGGGTTTCATTTTGAATGTGAGGAAACAGTAGCAGAGAATCTAAAAGAGATTTTTTATTCACTGTTCAAATACGTGAAGTTAACTGCAAAAACACAGTGACGTCGGACCCAAGTCATAAGAAACCCTAAAAATGGTTATGACATGTTAAAAGCTACAAGTCAGATTTCCTATTACCATATTCGTATAAGTGGACCTGCGAGCATCTGAGTTTTTTTTCCCAAGGAACCTCTGACTACGAATTCGTACCCCTCTCTCTCTCTCTCTCTCTATACGTATAGGTATACACACATACATATCAATCTATCTATGGATCTCGATATTATCCCCCGGGAGCGTAGAAAGAGGAGTTACGCAGTGAACGAGGGTTCCCTTTCTCATGTAAGACATTTATGGTTGTTATGAAAAGAGAGTTGAAATAACTACCAAAAAAAAAAAAGGAAGAAATAATACTAGTCAATAACTAGTCTTTTAATTTTAATATTTTTTATAATCTCATTTTTTAATATCTGCATTCTCTTTTTTGTCTTTGATTATATTCGTTTATACTTTTACGTTTTTATGTGTAATAAATAGAATCAATGAAGTATTATTTTTTGTAATTTCTAAAAAATAACAAGGAAAAAAAAGAATTCAAATAAAATTGCCGTAATCAATTACCTAATTACCAAAAAAAAAGAATTCAAATAAAGGCAGAAGTGTTTGTTTCATAAAAAAGATACATTGACTTAGTGGACTTTGTTGGATTGGATTATGGGCCAGAACTTTGTGAAATCGATTAGGTCATAATTATCAAAGATTCCAGAGGTTGTATATGTCGCTTTACATAGGCGCATGGTCAGAGCTAATGTGTGTGTGTATGTGTGTGGGGGTGAGAGAGAGAGAGAGTGGTCATGGTCATCTCTGGAACCACCCTCCAGTTGTTGGAGTCGTAGGGTCGAGGTGTCTGTTCCACTGCTTTTATGACCTTGTTTGTCCTTTTTCCAAAAACCATTCTATTCAATTCCCCTATTTACTGTTATGTCTTCATCTCTACCCCTCACCTCGACTCCGTGACACCCTCATTCAAATCTCATTCACCATCTCAACTCTCTCTCTCTCTCTCTCTCTAAACGTTTTGCATACATAGCTTGTATATATGATGGTTGAATTTCAGAGTCGGCATTGACAGTAGTAGAAGAATGAAATGGAAGTTTTCCTCTTATTTTGAGGGGAATGTTGTCTGGCTCGAGGACACAAAACCAGATCTATCGTTACGTCGATCTCGATTGTGTTAGTGTCGCCGGACCAGGCTTCATTCCCCCCAATTATTGCTTCCACAGTCCATATGCAACCCCCGATCGACTCCTGATCTGAAGGTAGATTTCTTCTGCCCAAAACCGTTTGATGATTGATTTTCCAAGAAACAGTTAATTTCTGGAGTTTTTTTTTAAATCTTCATGGTTTTTTGTTCCGGTATGAGATTAAGGAAGTTGCAGATTGGTGTAATCATGACATATTTTGACTACTTTTTTTCTGAGAGGGGGAAAAGTTTTCATCATTGCTAAACTGAATGTTTTTCTTTCTTTTTGTTTTTGGATTTTGTGAAATAAATTTGGTGAAGTGGGTAGCAGTTGGGGGTTTTTTGTTTTTGTCATTCACTAGTACTACTATCCTATTCTATGTGCTCATGATTTTGTCATGATGGCTTCAAGAATCTGCTCTGTCTCTTTCTGCTGATCCTACCTTTCGATTCATTTTTGCAACCTCCATATCATTATCATCATCATGATTTCTATCATTCAGCAATATCTTGATCACCTCTTTCTTTCATGGTTCCTACATGTATGTATGTATATATACACACACTATTTGTGTGTGTGTGTGTGTGTATAAGCAAGCATACCGCATAAATCTTGTATCTCACTGCGGTTAGTGAAGTACTGTTTGGTTTACGTAAGGTGGGACATGTTGAGTGTTGAGATCTAACACGCATAATCTTTCAACGGCTATGAAATCAATGATATTAGATACAAAAGATGTTGTAACACTATTTTAATCCAGTTTCGGTTAGCTTATGATTTGGGAATAAAACCAAACCGATCGATCCCCATCAAATATAATTATGGTTTAGGTGAATAGAAACCCAACCGGTTCTAATTCCGGTTTGCGTTCGTTACGAAGGAGCCAAACCAACCCAACCCATTAGCATCCTAAAGGAGGCCCTCTGAAGCTGAAGAACTCATGCTTTAGCTGTTCTTTCATCTTTTTATAGGGGTTTCTTGAGAAAATTTGGGAGACATTTATACCAGGCCATTTAAGCTTTATGCAAAAATAAACTGTTGATGCCTCAGGAAAAAGCCAAAGCCGAGTCATGGGTAAGATTTGCCGTCTACAAAAACTGGTAGTAATTTATTTCATGAATTTTGAAGTCCAGAGTCGAATTGGAGCAGAAATATCACTCTCTAAGCAATTTTAAAACAGACAAATTTTTGTAAACTACATAAATTATATTTTGAGAATTTGATTTCGTACTTTGTTATTTTGACAAAAATGTACCAACAAGGAAACTACCTCATGATTCCCAAAAAACTAAATTTGTACCGTCCACACTCCACCTGAATCTGATTTAAAGCAAGGCATACTTTGTTCCATATATTAACAGATTCGGGTGAAACAAATGAACAAGCTTATGATTGAGGGGACATAACTGGAATGGACTAATTCTATTAGAGTTGATAATACTTGGCAAGTTTCAAACTTGAGATTTTAGAAGGCAAGTTATACTTATTTGGAACCACGTCAAATCTTTGTATTCTTCTATGATTACTTGTTGGTTTGTATCTCTCTTTTTGCTATCTGTCATAACAGACCAGTATCAGAGCTTATAATATAACCTATGTGTGTTTTTCATTGATTTGGCTTATTATTGTGATTTCGATTATGACAACTAAATACGAAGTTGAAATTTTTGATGGGAAAAGTAGTAGCTTCAATATATGGCGTGTGAAGATGAAGGCTTTGTTTGTTTAATAAGAATTACATAAGGCTTTATTGGGGAAGGAGAAGAAGTCTCAAAAGATAAATTCGGATGACGATTGGGATGATCTTGATGCTAAAGCACCCACTTTGATTTTCGTTAAGTTTGGTTGATAATGTGCTTGGTGAGGTTGAGGAGGAGACTACAGCAATCGGGTTAAGGTTGGACATGGAGAATATCTATAATGACGAAGTCTCTCGGGAACAAGTTGTATTTGAAACAACACATTATTTATACATTTCATATGAAGGAAGGTACACCCATTAAGGATCACTTAGATGAGTTAAATAAAATTATTATGAACTTGAAAAAATTAATGATGAAGATCAAGCCCTTATTGTTCTATGTTCTTTCCCACCACCATATTATCATTTTGTTACCATCCTACTTTACGAAAAGGATTTTATTTCCACGGAGGATGTTAATCCAAATTTATATTACAAAGAATTAAAGAAAAAAGTATCCGGTGAGAATGAGGGTTATGCTGATGGTTGGTTTGTGCCAAATAGAGCAATGGAAGAGATTATGGCAACAGAAAGCTTTTTTGGATCGCAGTCATCAGTAAAGTCTTACTACTATAAGAAGATCGGACACTGTAATTAGAAAGACTATCCTAAATTAAAAAATAAGAACAACAAGGACGAGAAGGTAATTGTTGGTTTTGCTAAAGTAGATTTCGATAAGTCGGTGACTGTTCTCTTTTTTACCATTGATGATGTTGGTGTTTGTTTGTATACCAAATGGATTCTAGTTTCTGAGTGCTCCTACCATATTTGTCCAAATAAGAATTGGGTCGTAACCTATAAATTGGTCAATGATGGTATAGTTTTATTGAGAACAATTTGGTCTGCAAAACTTTTGGGATTGGAACGATTCAAATCAAAATGCAATATGGTACTGTGAGGATATTGTTTGATGTTCGACACGTTCTGGATTCAAAGAAAAACATTATCTTCTTGGGTGATCTTGGCTCCAATTGTTTGCAAGTGGAGTTTTTGCTTGGGTACTTTTGAAAAGTCAAAAAGTTGATAATCTTTATGTGCTACAAGGCAGTACTATTGTGGTTACTGCAACAGCGATTTCATCATCAAATGTCTCACATTATGTGTTGGGTGTATGTGTTTTGGGCATATTAATGCTATTCGCAAATTTAAGCATTGCCTGGACTTGATTGATCATTGCAATTGTTGATTTCCTTTTGGGCTGTTTTGGAGAAGAGTGTTTTGGTGAGAGGGTTGTTCTATGGTGTTGAATTTGATGGAATTTAAGTCAAGGCGAAAGATTTGTGGAAAGTGCCTTGAATTTGTAAGGAGTGTTGAGACGGGTTTGAATTTGTGAGGAGTGTCAAGACGAGAGTGATGTCTGCCCAAATAGGAAGCTACTAAAAAGTGCATACGGATGGGGCATATGTGCGTCGAGAAGGGAAACGTGCAATTTTGGATGAAAAACACGCATCAAATCTTCGATTTTGTTTCCTGTGTCATTTTTAGGGTTTCTTATTTATAAGAGCTTTGGGGAGTCCTAGGGTAAACTTCCTTTATAAGTCATAGTAAATCATCTCCGTTCTTTACCTGTAAGTTACGTTTAAGTTTAGACTTATTCACAATCACATAAATTTTATGTTTTCTACGATTGTTTATTGATTTATATCTCCCTTTTTGGTTGTAGTAGACCGGATATGCACAAGTGTGGGCCCTCGGTCCAAAAGTATACTTGGCCCATCTCCATTAGGAACAAGTTGGGTCGAGCCCAATTCAGACCAGTTGAGATCGGACCGTGAGGTTCGTCAAGCTTGTTTGGCATGCCTCAAGCCCTGTCGGATGCACGACCCCTGACTGGGCCGAACTAGCTCATCATATGATTGGCGCACAAGATGAATCATGTGATGAATCTCCCAAGTGACACTGCTCGGCTAGAGCGTGGCATGTTTCCCACATTGCAGGTGGTTGACTGAGAAGACATGGGGACGTTGCGGTTGAAGGACATGGGGGCATTGGCACCCGGTTCGCACGGGCTGGGGCACGTGGGGGAAGCACCGTGACTTGCAAGTTTTATTGAAGGTGAATTCGGTCTCAAGATTAGTATTTCTCACATCAACAACATTCCTTTGGGATTTTTACTGAAGGATAGTTGCAGTACAGAAGTGAAAATCAAAGGAAAGTGAAGGTGAATGGAAGAGGTGTCAGATGTCGACAATTACCCTGACAGTCCTGGCTTTGAGTGGTGTATTGAGCTTCATGTTCATGGATTAGGATTGATGGATGAGCTATCAATATTCCTGATTCCAGGAAGTGTATATATGATGCTTCATACGAAACACTAAACGCCTTTAATGTCCTGAACTATCACCCTTTTGTTTTTACCAATTAAAGGATGAAAAAGTCTGTGTCCTTAGCCATTGAATACACGTGGGGTTCTCAACCTATTAAGAGCTTTACGTGTATCTAGATATGTCCGGATACATCTGTATCGTTAGCATTACTCTAAAAGGATGGACATGGGCCACCAATATGGCTTCTGCCATAAACATGGCCAGCCCGAATTCTCATCCACCGTAAAAAATTCAGTTGTGGTTGTCTGCGGTTTAAGCCCACCCAACGGAAAGAGCGGTGTATGGGATAGTCTTGGGTTTGCAAATTGAAATCCAAACACCCATCACCTGGGTCTACGAGCCCGTCATTTGTCTGGCCCGTTAATGAGCAGTGTAGCCCGTCTTCTGGCTCGAGAAATAGGTGACAAATGCTCAAGGAGTATTTTCTTTTTATTGTCTCCCACGCGTATAACAAAGTTTAGTTTAGTTTACCCTTCATCGTATATGATTACTTTGAGATTCTATTTCGATGACCAAAATCATTTATTTTAGTCTAATTGATTACTTTTATTATCACGATAAAATTCAACTAAATCATATATCGGTAAATGTTTAACCTAAAAGTTTAGTTTTTTTACTTTGAAATTTTTAACTTTCAAAGCTTAAAAATTGAATTTTTATATCAAGTACTTAACAATATTTGATTGAATTGAATTTTTTCGTTATAACTAAAATAATCAATCAGAACAAAATAGATGATTTCGATTATTAAAATAAGATATCGAGGTGGTTTTCACATGATGGAGGGTAAACAAAGTTTATTCACTCTAGAGTGAACAGAAATGGACTCCATATATCAAGGTCAAACAACAAAATTTATGTTGGGAAGACTATTAATTTTGATGATTCCCACCATTGGCTTCCACATTTTATCTTAGGAGGATTATTTTGCTGATGTTAGGCGCCATTTATGAAATGATGAACAATTAGTGGCGTGATTTTTGAAATTACCCGAGCAATTAGGGGCATTTGTTCACTTCGCACAACCAGGGCAAGGTGCATGTGTCCGAGCATATTCGTTGATCGAGACACAAAAGCATGTCGACTGGCATTACGCATGCTTGACTAGTCAATTGCCCCTCTGTGCGAGTGATTTCAATCCGTCTGAAGAGGGTATTCGTTGTTGATCGGTCCAGAATCAATCCTGACTCATCAGGTACCAATGCACCAATTTGCACCATTTCCCCCTCTTTTTTTTTTATCCCAATGGGCAACGAACACACAGCCTTTTAAATATTTTATAAAATCTTTTCCTACGTAAGACGAGTTTGGCGTGATGAAAAAGAGAGGATGAATTACACGAAGAATAAAAACAAATTGACCTGCTAGTTGGTACGTAGGGCCACACATTGCGTTGCTTCATCTTCAAAATTTCTCACAAAAACCTTTGATTCTCTCTGCTTTTACTATAAGAATTTTTGGTGTTTCCTCATCTTCAAAATTTCTCACAAATTATACATTCTTTAGTTTACACCCGCTCACATTCTTTCTATATGTTTGAGATTTTGATTTTTTTATGATTTTCTTTTAAGGGTTAAATGGGTGGGGTTCATGTGTTATGTAGATAGAATATGAGCGGGTGTAAACTAAAAGATGTGTATGTAACATTACTCTATTAGGATGGCAATGATAGTCTGTAGGCAATCAGTCCAACAGAGTAAAATTATTAGTGTACCAACCAGCATTCTCTGATCAAGACCTGTAGTAACCACAGTGGGGTCCTAATAGATATAATGGCTTTAATTTAATCAGTACCAACGGGGGAGATATTTTGATTATTAATTAATATGGCTGAGTGGTGCCAACTACCTAAGAGGTGATTAAACTTTGTCACACTCACCAAAAATGCCTGTCCGCTGGTACATGGTTGGATCTACTTTCAACACGACTCTTAAATACTGCTAGTGGTTGTAATTTTATAAAAGTGTTACGGTTTTAGAAAAAATAATTAATTAAGAGTTAGAATTTATTTAGATTTGAAAGTCTACAATAAATTTAGCCCATTCATTTTAAATTTATAATATATCTGTATCTATGTATGTTTTATTATGAGTTGTAAATGGGTAAAGACTATATAAACCCATTTATAAACGTGTTTAGTTGGTTTTAAAATGGGTCCTATTAAATTTGGAAATCTAAACATAGCCCCCTCACTGTAAAAGACACAAGAAATTGGCATCCATTGCAGTTATAATTGTGATCTTTTGGTTAATTTGGTCATTTCGAAGGGGACATTAATAGATCCCACATGTCCTCTTAAAAGGAGGCCATGTAAGAAAGAGTAGTCCATCCATCATCATCAACTATGTGTACTATTGGTTCAAGCTATTGGAAATTCTGCCAAATATTATGGAGAAAATGGGAAAAGATGAACAACTGTGAAAAAAGCATCATAATTGAGGAAGAATGATTCAAGTGAAGACCAATGTCTGTAAAGTATATTATGGGAAGACCAATAAACACAGTCTATAAGTAGTAGACACTAAATAAAACCCATTTTCTCGGTTCTCCATGCCTCTTCTTTTTTCTTGCTTTTTGTTTATGTAATTCATAGGATATGAAACATCATTCACAACCCGATAACAATTATGTGAAATACTTGAAAAGCCCTAATTACAAAAGCTTCACACTTTATGAAGAAGAAAGCCCGCAAATTGCTGAACAAAAAAGAAAGAAAAGAAAAAGGCTTGCCAATATTCCAGCGTTTGGTTGGATAGGAATTTAAATTTATACCAAGAGGTCTTAATTAATTAATTAATTAATTACCCCCTTGAGCTCTTCCAAATTTCCTCTAGTTCTCTTGCAAAGGCCTTTTGTCTCCCAACAACAATGGTGATGTGGTCTTTATTCTCAAATACCTTCACGCGGGCACGAGGGATTCTGGACTGTACATGATAGCTACATTCCACAGGGATGAGTTCGTCGTTTTTGCCATGGTACATGGTCACGCTGCATTTCAGACGGTTTCGGACCGTGTCTAAATAACCGTCGATTTTCCCGGCCGTTCCACATAAAATGTTGTGTAGAGTGTGCCATGCTGCGTTGTGGGTGTGACAACAGAATCCTTCGATTAAGAAAGTCTTGATCCTGTAAATGTTTTTCCCACCAAACTTGGTCAGTTAATTAATAAAAGCAATAGCGATAGTTGGGAACAAGTCTCTGTCATCAAGAAATAGGTCAGAAAATTAAATCTTTGTTGACAAGAAATCCAAAAATAGTACGACCATATCGGAAATTAATGGTGGGTAAGTAAACTTGCACAAGTATATACGTATATTTATATGTACCTGTTTCGAGTGATGAGTTTGGTGAGAAAATCCCACAAGCGGTGGTTCTTGCAAATGAGGAGACAAACTGTACGGCTAACGTGCTCGTACCAGCTAGCTATGGACGACCCAAACGCAATCAATGGCCAAACCCTCCTCGGAGCCAACTTTCTCATCAGATATTGCGTGCCTTGTTCACCCTTTGGTATCGGAAAATACGGCTGCCACCACACAGTTTGTTTTTTTCTAATTTATTAGACCTCATATATAGTTTTCTTCTTTTTCATATCAATCATTCTGCTCCCCCCCTCTCACATATCAGTGAGGCCCACCATTAGTTTCGGAGCTCTTTTCTCTGGTTCCAGTGAGGTGAAATTTAGGGTGGGAACCACCATTGATATGGGAGCAGGAACAAAGGCAGTGGGTCCCTTTTTTAAGGGTTGCATTTAATAATTTTTGCTCCATTCTAACATAGGGGAAAATTTTGACAATGAGAAGAGTCAGAAATACTGAAAATGTATATCGAAACATTTATTTCATATTCTTTGGAGTCTAGTTTCAGCAGTTCGTTTAAATCCAACTTCATTGCATGTGACAGTAAAGTACATTTTCAGCATAAAATAAAAACAAAATTGAAAAAAAAAGGTCTAAGAAATTAATGAGAACTTACTGGTGCAAGCAAAGTTAGGGATTTGACGGAGCCAGGGTATTTAACGGCGAGTGCAAGAGCCAAAATGCAACCTAAAGAATGAGCCACAATGTGGAAGGATTTGACTTTGTGAGGCTCAAGAACAGAGCGTTCGATCATGTCCAAATGCTCTCTCAGAGTATAAAGAGAGTCAGCTGGTTTGGGACTTCTCCCAAATCCTAGTAGATCAATTGCGAATAGCCGGTACGTTGATTTAGCGGACTTGGAGAAATTCGGGAACAATGTCTCCGTCCAAAATGCAGAAGATGAGATGAACCCATGAATAAACAGCACGTCTTCTTGCGTATTATCTGACAAATCAAGAACCCAAAAGGATTACGAGAGGTTAGTCCTTAGAGTTCAGAGAGAAAGAGAGAGAGAGAGAGAAGCAGAAGAGGTCAGTGATTTACCTTTGGGTCCATCAGCTTGAACAAAAAGTGTTTCTTTGCAAGAAAAGGCCCAAGAATTACAAATTTTGCAATCACAATCCGACCACCTCGGAAACGGATTCAACTTCTGCCCTCCGATCTTCCCCTGCAGCATTTCAACGATGGCCGAATTAACCGTGAAACTCGATCGCACTTTCCCCCTCTTCACCTTCTCGCTGGAACTCACCACCGCATATTTCGACACCTCAGTCACACACGAAGGACGAGTGTAGAGCGTGTCGGAGATCTCCTCCAGCTGCAATTTGCTAGAAGTGAGTCTCACGACCTTCGAGTACTCGCCTCTTTCCGACACCAAGATCTTGCCGCTGCTCGTGATGACCTCTTTTGCCGAAGAGCAGTAGCACGGCTTCCATTCGGCCTCGATCAAGAAATCTGCAAGTTTGTAAGCGTAACAGAGAACGAAATCGAGAATGTCGAGGAAAGAGAAGACGATAAAGCTCAGAACTTCGTTGATTACTCTGCCTGTCAATGTCAGAATTCCTCTAGTTTTGCCCATTACTCCCATTTTGTGATGGAATGGGAAAACAGAGGGGTTTGTGGGAGAGAGAGATTCAGGAGAATGGTGTTAGCTAGGGACACCCATTAAACGTTATTGATGGGTATAGGCCAGTTTTTAGCTTCCTTGTGTCTTATTAATGCGCATATGACAACAAAAACATGAAGGGGAAAGCCAACAGAAGAAAAAATGGGGTCTTCGGGTTGCTTTTCTAGGAAATGGGTTATGGAAACTGGAAATAATTCACTAGCTACAACCACCTTCACCTTCTTTGATTTATTTAAAGCGTGCAAGAGTGCTACTATATGTCTATCTTAAACTTATTATTAGCGGGAACATATGAGAGAGAGAGAGAGAGAGAGAGAGAGAGAGAGAGAGAGAGAGAGAGAGAGATTAGGATGAGAGTAACAAGTAAGAACAACATGCAAGAAGGTAAGACATATATATGAATTAAATGTGGGAATTAAATGGTTTTGCCGGCCAAGGGAAAAAGTTAGGTGGTAGCTCAACTTCCCCCCCAGGGTATCGCAAACAATTCTTCTAAAAAGATATGAGCCTTGCAAGCTTTCGGCCTCTTCACACCTTCCAAGAACTATTTTCATTTTTCATTCACCTTTTTTTAATTGGGTAAAATGCATTGACCTCCCTGAGGTTACTGAGAAATGGAGAAACCTCCCTTGAGATTTAAAAAGATATAGGCCCTATTTGGACTGTGGTTTTTATGTGTTTATTTATTGAAATATTTTTCGTCCTTATTTGAAATTTTTTTGCAATTTTTTGTTTTTCATCAATTTTTTTTGATTTATTGGTTCATCTCGACAAGAGCTTTCAGAAAAGTTATCAATCATCGGCTACATTTGAAAAAAGTTCAGAAAAGACAAAAATAAATAAAAAAACAGAGTTTTTTGTACTTATTCGTCGTCTTTAGTGACTTTTTTTTAACTTTTGGACACAATTTTATACTCATTAGATTCCTTTCATCAAGGCGGACCAATAAACTACAAAACATTGAGATTTAAACAACAAATGCAAAAAAAAAATGAATAAAAACAAAAATTTTAAATAAATACTAACTACAAGCCAAATAGGGCCATAGTGATCTTACTTACTTTTGAAAATAGTTAATTGTTTTTTCCCTCGTTACTTTTCAGTAGACACTGTTTATTTTATTCTTGAATTCTCCATTCTTCTCTTTAGTATATACATCACCTTACATTCACTCCCTTAATGTTTTTTTAAATAATTGTTTTGTTAGAATATCTTTTAGAATCGACACTTTTGACTAGAGTGCAATCTGGTTTAACCTAAAATTATTATTGTTATTTATTTATTTAGATTTGTGTCTAATTTTTGTAGATTATTCGTTCATCCCGACAAAAAAATCTAAAAAATATGAAAAATTATGTCCAAAAATTAAGAAAAACTTTATTTGAATGTTAAAATAATTCAAAATAGATAAATTTTTTAAATTATTTTTATTTCGAAATTTATTAAAATTTGGTTTATATTTTTTACTTTCCTGAAATTAAGAAAAACTAATATTTTACAAAAAAAAAAATAATGTAAAACAAAAATTGAATTTTTTTAAAATAAGGACAAAAAAGTCCCAACTCGTTTGGCCTGACTTTTTTATTGGATTATTATTTTGTTCTTATTTAAAAAAATTATCGTTCTTATTTTTTGTGGATTATTGATTCGTCTCGATGAGAGGTTTTAGAAAAATTATAAATAATTAACCAAATTTAAGAAAGTTCAAAAAATACAAAAATATATATTAAAAAATGACAAAGTCCGTTTTGAATTGTTTTTAATTTTTTGACGTAATTTTATACATTTTAGATTTTTTTTTGTCAAAACGGTCTAATAATCTATAAAAAAAATTAACACAAAAATAACAAATGCCTTAAAAAATGAATAGAGACAAAAACTTTAAGCAAATAAATAAGTAGGTCGAAATCTAATGAATAGAGCCGTTAAAAATTGCTAACATTGAATGACTACATAAAAAGTATCTTCCACCGATAATTTTTTATGGAAATATTTTTTTTCTCAAGAAAATAGTCTCATTTTATCACTATAGAAAGACGCTTCTAGTACTAAAAGATGACGTATCCACAACAACATAAAAAATAAAATAAAAAAATAATTAAAATTAAACTAATGCATTCATAGAAAAATAAAACTGATGGAGAGTGATTTCATATTTTAGTGTCAGGTGAAGAGGGAGAGATGGGCTCGGGTGCCTTGAGATAAGAGAGTAATTTGGGAGTATTTTTATAGACCTTTTGAGGGACATTTTGAGTGTGTTTGGGAGCCTATTTTTCAGCTTTTTATTTTTAGTTTTTTGACGTCTTGGCTTTTTATGTTATGGCTAGAATAAATTTTGAATTTGAGATAAGTGTTTAAAAAAAAATGTGCAGAATGCATTTAGCAAAAATAATAGAATAAAAAATAGAAATAAAAATATAAAAAAGAGCTTTAGATCTCGTTTTGAGTTTTTACTCCTAAACCAAAATGCAAGAATTCATTATCGGAATGTGACTCCCAAACACAGCCTAGATTCAAAAATAGAAATGGAAAAAATACAAAAAAGAGGCTCCCAAACACACCCTTACAAAATTTAAAATGTTACCCCTGATGATTTGAATAAATTCTATCCATTTATTGATGGGAGTTACTGCGTAATGAATAACGGTCTAATATTTTCAAAAGTAAAATAGATTTTTATATTTGTTAGAAACCTCAAGGGGGTTGGTGCATTTTACCCTTTTTTGTGTGGTGTATTTTGTAAACATTGACAATTCAACTGTCTTCTAGATTTCTATACAAAATATAATGAGCTTTCTTGGCCTTCTAAAGACTATTGCTTCAATTATTTTCCACCCTCAAGTCACAACTCTTCTCATGTTAATCAAGCTTGCTCTTTAATGTATTGCAAGTTTTTTCAAGTGAATAGCATACCCAAACCAGTCTCTATAGTATTTATTGCTCTTTGTACAGCACACATGACCCTCATCAGTCATCCCATTAGGAGCTAACCCCCTCACCACCGTCCTCAGCCCCTTATAAATGTGGAGATAGGAATATCTGTAACGCTAGATTATCAAGATTATATATATCTACAACTTATTTAACTCTTTCACTGCGTAATTTTCATATCTAGTTCTTCATCGATCATCACGTATAGATAATGGATTTATACATTACACATCTAAAGTGCCAAGTAATAATCTATTTCGTTAATTTGTTTGCATTCTTGCTTGAATTATTCTTCGCACAATTGTGTGTGTTAAGGCAATTTTTTACCAAGTTTCGGCTCTGATATAGGTGCGACAGGCCTTGCAAATAGATATGTAGTTCTTATAATTGATCGTAACTGATATGTAGTGTAGGTTATCTATATATAATTTTGAGTACCAAAATGTGACGAATAAATATGGCATACATTAACAATCACATCATTCTTAGCATTTAAATCTACGTATGGTTGTTGGACAGATTTGAAAATGCATGTTTTGTTACAATCAAAAGCAATGCTATTTTTAGTCTGTTTAAAACAGATTTTAAAGATGGTTTTTTGTTTTCCAAAAAGAAAAGTCATAATTTCTACATACAATCACCACATTAAATGGTCTCAAGACAGAAAGTAGTGAATTGCTGCATTGCTCAAGTCTTGGTTTGAGACAAATAAAACTACTTATTGTTTGATATATAATTCTTATTATGAATGGGTACAAGTACATGATTTCTTTAGGGGATAAATGAAAAAGACGATAAATATACTGAGACACAAGTGTGAAACTCAAAAAATTTAGCGAGCACAAGACTTTTCCATTTTAGCATTGGAAGGCGTGTGTAGAAACACGTGGAATAAATTTTTTGCAAATTAAAGATTTTGCACCAATAGCATGATGCCAATGGGGTGTGGTGGGTGGGAAAATTTGTGGCTTCAAATCATCGTTTAAGGCCAGCAATAGCATGCATTTACTTGAATATAATTTATTGGGATTTTATGGCCACCGAAAAGCTATGATTATGATGTTAAAAGGGATAGAAAAATCAACAGTAACCACAAACACATTTAAGGGCACCTCTGTGGCTCTGTTTGTTAGGTGATGGACATCGTATTTCTAGAATCACAAATTCATTTGTCTGGGATAATTAATCATTAAATTTGTCTCCGCTAATTAATATTGACATTGACAAATGCATCACATTTAGGTGGAGGTCCCTCTCGCTTGATAATTGTCATTTAAGAGGAATTTGGACAGCTTCCAAATGGTAAAAACTATTCACTGTTCCTGGGGTTTCATCACCACAAATTGGTACGGGAACAGGACAAAGTCGCCGACAATGATTCTTGAGCCTATATAAATATAAATATGTGACGGTGAAGAAATCAGGCTACACAAAACTCCATGACCACGAAAAATAATAATAATCACTCAATGAATAACTTGCTTATAATATTTATACAAACTTTATGAATGACGCATGATCGTAGAACCAAAAATTACTAGGTGTTCAATTGATGAACTGATCCAAAACAGACTGGCCTGTCTTTGATTTTATAGTTTAGCGATTTCGATACAGTCCTTGAAAAATTTGGTAATTTGGTCTATGATTGGTTTCATTTTTTAGAACCACGGTTGCAATGAAATTAAAACTGGTTTAATCTCTATATGCAGAAGCTTAGCCTGAATTTTGAATCAATTAGGTCAAAATTTTAACTAAAAATAAATAATAAGTTAACAGGATATAAAGTTAACTTACTAAAAATAAATAATAGGTGCTAGCTCTTTAACTCAATCTCTATTTGGTCCCTACCAGTTCTGGGCCTTGTATGGTCTAAGTATATTGTAGCCTTTGTTTATAAGTACTATTACAAGCTCTTCTATTCAACTTGCGACATAAGGGGCCAAACTCTAATGCACATAAAGTGAAGACTAGAAAACTATTCACTGTTCATGGGGTTTCATCACAACAAATAAATAATTGGTATCAGAACAGGACAAAGTCGACGAAAATGATTTTTGGGCCTATATAAATATAAATATGTGACGATGAAGAAATTAGTCTGTACAACACTCTACAAGAAGTGAACAAAATAATTTGCTTATAATAATAGTACAAACCTTATATATGACATGTGGTCGTCGAACCAAAAATTACGAGGTTTTCATTGATGAACTGATCCAAAATGGACCGGCCCGTCTTTGATTTTATAGTTTAGCGATTTCATTATATATAGTCGTTGAAAATTTTGGTAAGTTGGTCTGGAATTGGTTTTATATTTTAAGAATCAAGGTTAAAATGAAAAGTAAACTAGTTTAATCTCTCAATATGTAGGGTCGTAGCTAAAATTTTGAATCAATGAGGCAAATTTTAACTAAAAAGTTAATAATAAGTTAACAAGATATAAAGTTGACTTAAAAAGACTACCAAAGAATAATAAAAAGATTCAATATATTCACAAGCAAATTTTGAAAACGCAAGAAAAGAGTTGCAAATATTGTGTAGTGAGACATAAATTTTTTCAATAGAAAAGACTTTTGGATAATTTTATTCATCTATAAGATGTTTGGGCAGTGTTATTATTTTTTATCCAGTCGAATTTATTTATTTAGTTACAGTATTGAAAATTTGAGGGCTGTTAATGACCCCAGTACATGTCTATACATGACTCGGTCCATGCCTATATGTCATTATTATGTACAAATATACGAAATAGACTAGTTCAATCAGAGACTTTTTCAAAATCTTACCTGCCTTTACAGGGCAAGCAAACGACCCCTACCTCTCTGGATGCACATATACATACATGTATATGTATCTCTGCTATAGCTAGTTTACCCAAGATCAAATTTTGGGCAATGAAGACCCTTAAAATTTCTCTGTTTTTCTTCTTCCTAGTTTTATTGTTGCATGTTTTGCCATGTCTTTCTTTCACCACATTTGTGTTTGGAGACTCACTGGTCGATGCTGGAAACAATGACTATCTTTTCACCCTCTCAAAGGCCGACTCTCCTCCGTATGGCATCGACTTTACGCCTTCCAGTGGACAACCCACCGGGAGATTCACTAATGGTCGGACCATATCAGACATAATAGGTATTAAATCCACGCATCCATTTTTGCTGAGTTATAGTTTTTGCAAATTACAATAAGAGAATACCATGCCTACCTACCGAACGTCATCCAAATATTCCTAACTACAAGCTCCTAATACTTGAATTACATGATCGGTGCAAAAAAAGTACACTTTGTAAATCGGAATTCATTATGTATAGTATCAGTCACGCATTAAATAGATTAAGACGGTACAATTTGTTTGGACTACTTTTATGTGTGCCTAGCTAACATGCTTGAATAAGTACTATGTAAAGCATTAAACTGTACCTAACACTTTGTTGTCCATATAGGTGAAGCTCTTGGGGCCAAGTCATTTCCTCCACCTTACCTATCTCCTAACTCTGCATCTAATGCCATTATAGAGGGAATAAACTATGCTTCTGGGGCTTCAGGGATTCTAGATGAAACAGGAACCCTTTTTGTACGTAATTATTTTTTATGGTTCATTTTTTTTTATTATCTAATTTTAATTTCTAACTTGGATACTGTTTGGAAACGCAGATAGGAAGAATCCCACTAGAAGCACAAATCAACTATTTCCAGGAGAGTAGAACTTATATGGTGAATATAATGGGAGAAAATGAGACAAGGAAATTATTGGGAAATGCTATTTTCTCAATTACAATTGGGTCCAATGATATTTTAAACTATGTCCAGCCGTCCATTCCATTTTCCGAGGAAAACAAGGTTTCTCCTACAGTGTTCCAAAACTTCATGGTTTCCAACTTCACCATGCAACTTAAGGTACATTAAAGTATACACCAATTGTTTTATGCGACAAAACGATACTGTTTTTTGCACTCTTACTATACGAGTCTTTAATTTTATACTAAAACAACGTCGTTTTATAATACAGCACGCCTATTGTGCAAAAATCTCTATTTCTTGGAGGAGAGGGGAAAAAAATGCCCAAAAATTTGGTAGATGTATTTTGCTTATTTATGTCTTTGGTAAATTTTTTTACTTTGGAGAAATTCTTTGCCCGAAATTGAAATTGAAATAAAAATAAAAAGACAGCCATAAGAACAAAAAGTTAAAAGCCAAAAGTCATGCCAAATAATTAAATTGAAGTAATTATTGAATGTTGTTGGAGTGTGTGGTATTCTCCACGGGCTACAAAATTATGAGGTGAGACATCAAAATATTCATTTAATTATTTAGTTGTTGGCAAACAAGAGGTGACTTATCAAGTGTGTATTATGGTAAGTTATTAGTCGAAAGTTATATCTAAATAGTTCCACGTGCTATTTTGAGATTACTCGAGAAATAGCCAATTAGTAACTAGACAGTTCTTACTTTGGCTAAATTTTTAGCCTAACTTTTCTTTTTGAATTATTATTTTGTATTCATTCAAAAAAATTATATTTGCTAATTTTTTGTTCGTCTTGATGAAAGGTAAAAAAAAATTATGAAAAAAAAAACAATAGATAAGGTAACTAATTACTTTGCAACATTATTGTGGGTGAAGCGACTTCATGGCTTAGGGGCTCGGAAATTCGTGGTAGTAGGGGTTGGACCTCTGGGGTGCATACCATTTATCCGTGCTCTTTATCTTGTGCCTAGCGGAAAATGTTCAGATGAGGTGAATACGTTGGTTCAAAGTTACAACAGGGAGCTAAGTGCAGGGCTTCACCGTTTAAATCAAGAAATGGGACCCGAAGCCATCTTTGTGTACGCAAATTCCTATGACATTTTCATGAGGATACTACAAAATTATCGCCACTATGGTAAGGTTTACAAACTTTATGATTTTATTTACAAAGTGAATTTGATTATAACTTTGTGGTAAAAAAAATTAGAATTGTGTTCTCTGCAGTCCGCGCGCGGACTCTAGAGAACAGTATTTATGATCTCGGTCGTACAAAAGTATTTCTAAGAGTTCAGATTTGATAAAAGTATCTTGTCGAGATGAATGGACGAGATTTGAATGCTTCATGTTATCTGCGTGTGGATTGAAGAGAAGTCTGATACAAAAAAATGTACTCTTCGGATTTTTCTCTTTTAGAGAAAACTGTACGACAAATTTTGACTCAAAATTAAAAAGGGTTACAAGAGACAGAAATTTATGATATTTTTTATGCGGAATGCTAGGATTTGAGGATGCAGAAGATCCATGTTGCGGAGGATATTTTCCACCATTTGTTTGCTTTAAGGGAAGCGATATAAACACGAGTTCATTTCTCTGTGACAATCGATCAAAGTACGTGTTTTGGGATTCATATCACCCCACAGAAGCTGCTAACACCATAATTGCAGAAAATTTATTGTATGGTGATAAAAGCTTTAGTTCTCCTATTAACATTCGCGAGCTTTATCGTTATAATCCCTCGTGACATAATAGCCTAAGAATATGTTCATTTGCAAGTTAATCTAACCTCTCTCTGTGAATAATGGAGACTAAGATTTTGTGGTGCAAGTAAGATATTCAGTATATGTGTGGTAGTTTTCCACTAGAAACTATTTCTCCAAATGATGCATTCGACTTCTTTAAATGTTTGATTCGATTATTTAGTACAAGTCCTTTGTACAAGCGGATGAGATTATATACACAGCTATTTCACTAGTACAATGTAGGACTTCAAACAAAAATGCAGTGACAGTCGTAAATAAGATCCCAAATAAAATTTGTAATTAATTAACCTCCGTTTTTAGGGTAAATTTGGTTGGTTGTGAGTCCACCCCTATTTTACGTTGATAATCCATAATTCTTCAACTTGTAAGATCTTAAAACAAACTTGTAAGATCTTAAATTCTATAATCGTTCACAAAGAAATATTCAGATTTAAAATTTACCTTCCTCCATATGCGATAGTTCTTACTGAACTCTCAAAGTATTTGTATTTGCATAAGCATTATTCATCATGCTAATTTCATTCATGTGATAGACTGTTGGAAAATATTAGATTTAGAAAACTTTGAGCTTCATCTGGAGTGTGTCTTGTTTTTCGATCGGGGTTAGTCTCATGTACAGTTGTGTTTGTCTCCTTGAGGAGATTAAGATTGTGTATTTGGTTTGCTAAAAATATTTAATGTTGAATAAGAAATTATTACCAAAAGGTAGAACAAAAACTTTGAGAATTGGGACAGAGTAGTAAAAAAATATGAGTGTATAAGACCCTAGTTTCATAAGGCTTGCCCTTTGGGTGATAGACATTTTGTGAGTGGGCGAGCGTGAAGATTATTGTGAATTTAATCACACGTGTGCACGCCACTGTCGTTTTTCTAACTGATTGAACTGGATCGGAATGGATTGGGTGGGGTCAATAAAATTAAAATGAGCTTGGCCCAATAACATATATTCTTTTACCAAGTTAAAAAGAGATTTTGACACAACACTATTGACAATAAGGTGTCAAACTTCTTAAAAGTGAATTTTTATTCGATTTGGGGTTGGGCTTGAACAAATTATTGTACTATTTTTATTTAGATTGGGCTTGGACCCGAACAAAAAGAATTATTTTATTCGGATTGAAAATGGGTCCAAATGAATTAAGTTGGTCCGAACGGATTAAAAAACGGATCAAGTCTGCTAGAAGGAAAAAAACAGTAAATGACATAGTCATTTAATGGACACCTTTTCACCAACAACCATAACCGGTGACTCTTCGGTGGTACCAAAAGCCGCCTTGCCTCCCCAAGTAGTCACCATCGCAGTTATAAAAAAGGGAGTCGGCCTTTCATTTCATCATTCAAAAAACTAAATCATACTAGTGCATTAATCAAAGTAGTATTTCGTAGTCGACTATAACTCCTAGCCTTCCAAGCTAACGACGCGTGTTCGATTCCTGCTACCTCTGAATATTTCAATTTTGAGAGTTCTATGCAATATTGATTCGTTTGTTGAATAGATTGTTGTACAACTTTTACTCGTCGAGAATCATCATATCCTTGGAAGCAATCTTCTAAGAAATCCGTTAGCATTAGTGTCGCGGACGAATTTAGTTTAAGGATATAATATTCAAATACTAGTTTCGATTGTCAACTTTTTGAAATCCTTAAATTGATCCCATAATTTTTTTTATTTTCTCGTTCTATTTCAATTTTCAATTTAATCTGTTCTTGATTTGTGTGCAACGGGACGCTATTGGCGTTGACAATTGTGCTGCGATCTTGTGCTGAACAATGTGTTTTTTTTCTTTCTTTTGAGAACGCTAAAACCAATGTTTGATTGGCATTACTTTTGTATGATAAGGGAGATGTACAAAATGAATGCTGCTTTGAATTAGAAATAATCTGAATAAATGTTGGAACTTCAGAAGAGCATGCTGTGCAATGCAACTCATATAATAGTTTTTTTTTTTTTTTTTTAAAATCCTTATAAAAAATCTTAAAATTGAGAAAAGTTGAAGATTCCAAGAAATTCTCCTAGCTGTTTCATGCGCAGTTCTAAGATATAAATGAGGTCAACTTTACTTCGACGGTTTCCCACAAATATTTATTTACTACCACAGGAAGTCAACCCCTCTCTCTCCCTCTCTCTCTCTCTCTCTCTCTCTCTCTGTGTGTGTGGGTGGAGCAAGGTGACCATCATCAATGATATAGCCCTATCACCTTACGCGGCTTCAGGACAACATGATGTAGGGTGTGTAAGAAAACAGATATCACAATTTTCTCAGTTGTGCTCCCTTCTGTCATCTCTAACTGCTACCAACCCATCAACCATGATTATGAATCCATATATCATTAATGGATCACAGAAAACTGAGAGGGTTATAATTCGTTATAAATTTTACAGGATCTCCATGGACTCCATTTGTATTAGCATTAACTGTGTTCCAGATTCGATCATGTCATAGCGTGTATATAATTTAAGTTCCCTTTTTTTTTGTGTGGAAATGTATAAAAAATACAGGAAGTTCAGAAACACAGAAAGATTAGTACTCAGTGGACCAATCCCTTTCATCTCATTTTCATTTTGATCTCTTCCCAAAGACTTCTTATCTGCAAGCAAAGCAAAACCCAATATTTTTTTGAATGAATAATGAATTAATGGCCCTCTCTCTCTCTCTCTCTCTGGGAGTTTTATGAGTTGTCAAATAATCAGAGATGCCATGTGAGAGATGAGTGTCCCCTTTGCATATACGGCATGCTTCCCCAACAGGATATATGGTCTTGTTAAATGCAACGCTCATTAGGCACACATACAGATCTAGAGAGAGAGAGAGAGAGAGCATGTGAAGTGTTTGTTGATGGTGGGGTCTCACCAATATTTCTAAGTGCTATTGTATGCTACGCATGCAGAAGAGAGGTACTTGATGCAGGAACTCTTTCTGTCCAGTAATTTTTCTGCAAGATAATTGAATTTGTTTTTATAACTTAGTGTATGAGATAGGCAAATAAAGTTCAAGTTTTGAAGATGGCCTTGAATTTGTTCCTTCCAAGTTTGAAATCAATGGCATATCAAATATCCAAAACAACCGGAATAAAAAAAGTAACTACAAAATAAAAGTTTGTTATCATTAGCTTATACTTTTTTTTTAATAACCGAGGAGATAGAGACAAAATAGAAATCTCCTAGTTAAAATTTTGAATGTAGAGAAGTTCGAATACCAAATTAGAATACAAATTTGCAGTATTAGACTTCAGGTGAATTTCTATGGTTATTCCTCCCAATTGTGTGGTAGTTATGTCAAGTGTCAACGAGTCCAAAAGACAAGTAAGGCCCCTTAAATCACACTAAAAGCCTAGCCCATCCCACTACACCTAAATTGGGCTCTACCTGGGCCATACAAGCTTCGGTTTTGCCTCTCTTCTCTCTAGTGGAAAGTGGGGACCAAGCTTATTAATACCATATTGAAATCGGTCGGTATGTATTATTCTGACGTAATAGTACCGGATATCCGTAATACTATATCATTCTAAATATCGATTCATATTGGCCAGGTACTGACCGTACCACCGAATGCCATATCAATAGACAAATCAGTACTCAAGTCGATCTTGTATTCAGAACCTTGGTAAGGACAAAGCATTCCCTAGTACCTCAAGCCATCATGTTTTTATAGTTTGTCACACCATTGAGAGTTCGTCCGCATAATCTGAATCGTTATGTTTATAGAGTTATTGAACATTACTTCCATAAAAATAGTTAGGTTAATTGAAAAATTATAATCACATAACTAATATAGATTTATCTACAGTCCATTTTTTAATTACATTAATTATATATTTTATTATGACAAGTCATTTTCGACTATGTTTGATTCAAGATACTATGGTTGCATAGTGTCGGGAGACACTACAGACCAAAGTAATTAATCTCGTACGGGTAAGCGTACAGTTTTAATTAATGGTATAATATATACCGATACCGGTATATTTTGACATATTGTTTCGAATTTATCATACGATATAATTTATACTTTTCAAATAAGTTCATTCACCACACAAACTTTTAATACACATTAAATAATAGAGCATAGAACTATTTAAATTGATTAAAGATAATAAATTATAAATTATAATTATTTTTAAAAGACAAAATACAAATGAACAATCATAAAATTTTATTATCTTTAAAATCTTGAAACATAATTATTGGTATGGAGAATAATTTTATTATTAAAAATAACATTGTATAGCTTATTTTGAGAAGTATTATAATCAAATTAAACCGAAATTAAAAACAATTCTTACCAGCCGAGATTCGAATTACTCGGTATGATTCGGAAAAATTGGTATAGATTGATGTATTCAATATCGTCTAGTATTTAAAACGGTATGGTATGATACACAATGATAAACTTTTGAGATACATTATAATGAAAATGTTAAGAGAAAAGAAAAGCGCCCACAAAAACAGAAAATGCCTGATAAAAAACTGAGATTTGTGAAGCAAAGGTGGAGGAATAGAAAACAAGACGAAGAAGAATGGGATTCGTGCTGAGGGTGAGGTTAGCGTCATTCTTCGCCGGCGCTGCGGTGGCTTCAGCTCTCGGTCTTCACCTCCTTCGCGACGATTACAAGGCCACCCATCATTCCATCTCCCAACAGGTGTGCGAAAGAAAACCCTTCTTCATTTCTATTCGATATTCCGGTGTCAATTTTGTGATGGAGTCGACTGAACTTTCATCTTGTACAAAGCCTGTGTGCAAAGATTGGGTTTAATTTTTCTTGATTTCCTGATCTTGCTTATATTATTATACACCATTTGGTGGCAGAGTTAAAATCCCTAATTTCTTAGTTCCTCTTTTCCTTCATAATCTCCACTACACATTCATTTGGACTCAGCGGTTACAAGTTTCAGTTTGCAGTCTTTTTTTGTTAGAGGATTTTTGGTGTTTTAGAATTATTAATTTGGACGCCCTTAGCTTCCTTTCAACCCATCTTGTTGTCCCCAACCATAGTGTGTAATGTGCTTAGAGTAGTTTGTAGAGGGAAATCACAATCGTTCTGGAAAAGGAGATTCTCTAGAGTATATAGAGATTCACACAATGCTTCAGAATTGCTATCAATGGAGAGCAAGATTTAGTGAATCTGCCATAGTCTTTGAGAGGTTCAGTTGGATTGTGTGATGCCATTAGGCCCATTCTAAGGGTAGGTGTGATGCTTAGTATTGTTTCCTTCTTATTCTCTTTTTGTTCTTTATTTCTCTACATATATGAAAAGTTATTCTTCTTCTTTGTTTCAGATTTTCCTGCCGTATCTTATTTGGTTTATGACAAGTACTTGGAGGATAGTTTTTTTCTCACTCATCCAATACTGGACTTGTATTCAGATACTCTCAACCATTGGACTCGATGAATGACTGTTGCATGTTTAGAGTTTGCCTGATTTCACAGGCATAGTTTACTTTTAAACATGACATTGCGACGTAGATTTTATTGATTCAAATGTTGATAAAAACAGGATTTTAGAGTTCATGACACTTCGGAGGCCCCAGTGGTCTAGAGTCGCTGGGGCTTGCACCAATTCTGTCTTCCCTAAGGAAAGGTAAAGCAGCTGTTAAGGAGTTCTAATCACGACTTCCCTCTGGAGTTCTTGGCATGACCTTGAATAGATAGGATTTAGGAAGTTTAACCTTCTATTGGCTTCTTTTAAATGTGGATGAGCTTTGGCCTCCCATGACATCCAGAGGAGATTCCATCTATCAGTAAGGAGTTTGAAGCAAGCTTATTTACCCTCATTGGCTTCCTGGATCAGTGAGATGACAGTTTCCAAACCAATCCACAGCGCTGCAGACGGAAGCGTCAAAACCTATATCAGCAATATATAAAAATTCTATGTGCCAGGCTTTCGACCAACCATTGACCCAGTTTGCATTGTTCATCTCTCGTGATCCCACCAATAGCAGCGTATCTTGTGTTTAACCTTATCCTTCGATCTCATCTCTCGCGACATGATCATTTTTATCATCCTTGAGCTTGGGATTAGCCTTAACCTTGATCTCAACTTAAGGAAGCCTCCTTGACATTTCAAGGGCCTTCAACTCTGATGAAGCAAGTTCCATTGAATGAGTATATTGAAGGGATTGAATGATGTATATCACCTTGTTTCTAAACCAGGAAGAGGTGATCCTCATCAAGGACATCTCAAACAACCCAATCTCCAAGTGCCTGCCTAGATCAGAGCCAAGGCTTAAGTAGCTCCTTGAGGTTGGTGTGCTGAAATTGTCACCCTTGGGCAACCTTAGTTTGGACTGGGGTTTCTTGTGGTTTGGTGCCTAGGACTGGATTATTGTCGAATTCAGCACTCCACCTCAGCCTTACAGGGGTAGAGTTGCCTCTCATACATGTCCAAGTGCCAGTGACTGCTTGGAACCTGCTGAAAGTTCACACAAGTATAAAAAGGACTCTCCTATTTATGTTTGTGAGTGAGAGCCAATAGGGGAAAGAAAACCTCAACCCTTTCATATTGTGCATTTCTCCTCTGCTCCAGTCTTCAACCCTGGCTTTTTGTAAGCCTTCTTACCTAGAAAACGTATGTACTTCATATTTGCTACATTTGACGTTCAAAGTTTCAAAAGCTTTAAAATGGATGCCATTTGTAAAATTTTACCACTCAAGTGGATGCTTTTAAACATGTATTGTCTAAGACAAATATGATGACTCCTAAAATCGAATGCTTAACCAGCTTGGGAAGTACCACCTGGACCAGTCTCTTTTCCTTTTTCTTCTGGCTCAATCTATAACCTACTTTTACCCCTGGCATATGATAAATTTTGTTTTCTTCTTAATTTTAACTGGTGACATGATAATTGTTTTCTTAACTGTTATTTCTTATATTCATAATATTTGCACAGCGTGTGATTGCTGCACTTTCATAGCACCATTTGTTGCCTGTATTTTTTTAGTTTCAGTGCTTTACTAATATCCATGATAAATTATAAGAATAACACGAATCTTATAACATCTTGGAATCTTGCTTTTCTTTGGATAAAGTTTGTCTATGAATTTGTAGTTAGATATAAATATTCTCTCTTTTATATTCTCCAGATGAAGGGCCTCTATGAATCTTTAGATGAGCGTATCTCGGTACTGGAGAAGTTCAAGGAAGTCGAGGCAGCAAAACCTGTAGAGCCTGTAGAGTGAAGTGGAAAACTTTGCTTGTTGCCAAGGTTTTGTTCATTACCTCATCGAATGGTTGTTATTTTTGAGTCAGATACTGGTTTCTTTTCTTGCTATAGTCACTAGTCAGATGATCTGAATGTTGTACTCAATACCAACAGATTTACTACGGATGTTTGTCATTCGTATCTACATGAATAGATGCCAACTTTTTCTTTGCAATTTAGGCATGATCGACTCATCTATTTCGCATGACGTTGATTGTAGAGGACTTGGAACATTACCTCAAATAATATGATTTTATCTAAAAGGTTTTGCACAAATGAAATTAGAATACCGTTGCCTGTGTTCACACATGATAAACAGCAGAATGAATTTAAGTTGAGCCATGTCATAACGCCTTCCGAGTAATGGATTAAACCACAAGGAAAGACAGATATCTCTAATCCTCAATCTACCTATAGAGATGCCGGGTGTTTGTACCTCTCACGAGCCATGAAAGCGCCCTGCATCTTAGGCATCTTAGCTAAAGCCGGTGCTTGTTTGAATATGAGTATGACTATGTTATTATTTTTCAAAGTTACACATGGATTCTTCGGGATCTACTTAATGGTGCCCAGAAAGTATCACCAAAATGAGCAGAGATGGGAAATATCGATTGAGATGATCGACTTCGGTGAACTCAAACTCTCGAAGGTCAAACTATTTTGATTTTGGTCAAATAGCAATTTGCATTTAGCACATTCTGAACAACAGTTTTGAAATAAAGAAAATCCTGCCTTCGTTTTTTTCTTTTTCCCTCAAAATCTGATGTTTACTGATTAGACAACAAGAAGCAAGTGTGCAAGGAAGGCCACAGGGTTGATGCAGGAATAGTAACCTGGTAACTTGAGGTCTCATGAAGACTTTGGTACATGCCAAATTAACTCAAAACTGACTCCTCACAAATTAACCGTCAAACCTAAATTGTCCTTTTCTAAAAACACTTATCAAAATTCCGATTGCAAACTAACTCTTAATAAACTCTTGATAACAACAAATTCAAGTCAACTTAAAAAATCTACTTTCAAATATAATTATAACATATGATCTTTCAAATTCAGTTAGCAACAATAAAAAGAATTCGCCAATATGTTGACTTATTAATAAGCAACAAAAGAACTGAGTAATATTTTTTTGTGCTACTGTAACTTGAACTTTAATTTTTTAAAGTGTATCACTCGTGCTTACAACATTACAAATGAAATTAAATTCATATTAGAATTCAAATTCAACTAAACGTGTAGAATGAATGATTGAGTTATAAATAAAAAAAAGAGAATATTTCTAGATTTTTGTCATAAAAAATTATATGTATTTGTAAAATGCCATGCAAAAGTTAATTTGTGAGAAAGGTATTTTTAAATCTTTAAATGCATAAAATGAATGATTGAGAATTGTATAAAGAATAAAAAAAATATTCTAAAGATATCTTCTTTATCTTCCTATACAGATAATTATAGAAGTGTTTAAAAAATTTTAAAGGGTGATAAAATGGAATGGCCTGTGATACAGAAGGGACGTGTGCCGCCACTTGTGGTGAGTAAGAATGGGTAATAGTTTTCATCACAAACGTGGCAGATTGTATGGCCATAATTATTCCAAAATCTCAACCAACCACAAAAAAAAATAATAATAATTCTGCTCCTTGAGGCCTTTTGTTCGTTGGATTTATCATTTATGAGACCTTCTTGTTTTTGTTCCTCTGGTATCCCCTGAAGCTACACAGATAAGGGGCAAAACCCAGCACCATATCTTCAAGAAAAAAAGGGGTTTACTTGCATTCCCGCTGCTCCTTTTTTGGGGTTTTTTTTGATACAGCAAATACAATTCATGGTGGTTATAAACTTCCAACCAGTTCAGTTAATTCCTACTGCCAATCTTTGTTCCTTACAAAGACGGCGGAGCACGATTGGCGGCAGTAGAATTTATACTGCTATCAGGTGCGGAATTGCGGAGCCGTCCGGAGAGCCGGCGCCTTTGGGGCAGAAAACAAAGTACAATGATGGGTTGTTTGAGAAAGTATTCATGACTCTGTTTGCTCGAAAGATGGAGAAATTTGCTCCTAAAGCCGCCGAGAAGAAGAAGAAGCAAAAGGGTTGGTTTGATTATGATTACGAGAGTTTTGTGGATGTTTCCAAGAGCGTAATTCAAGGAAGATCTCGTTTGCAGCAGCAGGAAGTGGTTAGAGAGGTGCTCTTGTCTATGCTCCCTCCTGGTGCCCCTGCTCAGGTCCACAACTCCCTCTCTCTCTCTATCTATTTATCTTAATTCACCTCATTGCAAAAAGACATTAAAGGGGGAAAAAAAAAAGTAGAGAAAAGCGAAAGAATGCAAATTTGCTGGCTATGGGGTTCGAACCCATGCGCACTTATGTGCAGAAGATCTTAAGTCTTCCCCCTTAACCTCTCGGGCAAACCAGCTACTATATCCTAACTTCCTTATATAAATTTTATATCTTTTTCCAGCTGTCCCAACTGCAATAAATTTATATTATTTCGGATAACACTAGATGTAATCTTTATGATTGTTAACACATGATGGGTCCAATGCTTAAAAAACTGTTGCAGTTTAGGAAACTGTTTCCTCCTACAAAGTGGGCTGCAGAGTTCAATGCTGCTCTAACAGTGCCTTTCTTCCACTGGTTAGTTGGGCCTTCTGAGGTAAAATACTTCCCCTTAATTGTTTAAAAAAATCTATAAACATAAATTATTCGTGCACATCTGGACACAGATGTATCCGGAATCATCGAACACACGTGGGACTTACATGATTATGGATAACACCACGTACATCTAACAGTTCCAAACAATCTGTATCTAAATGTGCATGTACAAATGATTTGTGTTCCTAAACTTGTTCGAATTGTTTTACCCAGCTTGCTTGAAACAAAAACAGGAACTCTATGTGGATTAATGATACTAAGTTCTGATGGGCGAATGTAGGTGGTGGAAGTGGAGATAGACGGGTTAAAGCAAAGAAGTGGTGTCCATATAAAGAAGTGCAGGTAAATTTGGCACTTTGTTATTTGCATCAAAGGTGCAAATTAAAGGGTCCTTTGTTTTTTTCTTCACAAAATCACAAATGGTTAAGGGTATAAGGAAACTAGCTCTATCAATTTTCTTTTTTCATGTTAAGGTATTTGGAAAACAGCGGTTGTGTCGGAATGTGTGTGAATATGTGCAAAATTCCTACCCAAGATTTCTTCACCAATGAATTTGGGCTTCCATTAACTATGATCCCAAGTAAGTTTCCCTCATTACTTTTTGATTACCACAAAATCTTGTTCAAAACTGTGTAAAATTTGTGGGTCTGTCCCTGTGGAGTAGATTTTGAAGACATGAGCTGTGAAATGGTGTATGGCCAAGTTCCGCCGCCATTTGAAGAAGACCCAGTGGCCAAACAGCCATGTTATGCCAGTTTCTGTAAGTTATCAAGTGTTGCTAGGTGATTCAACCCATATCTAAGCTTAAGAAGTGGATAATCAAATTTGTTGTAATATCTGCAGGCTCCATTGCGAATCCCAGCTCCCCAGTCTGTCCTAAACTACAAGCTTGAGAATGCCCAGTGAGATTAGTATCATCTTAATTATCATGTGTATCTATCCTTTATGGATTCTTGCTTGTCTGCCTTCCAACACGGCCATATTCCACGATAGAGCAACTACCACACTCTTGAGGAGTACGAAATATTTTTGAAGTTTTAGAATTATTTTGGAGACGAGTTTGGTTGTATCTTTCAGGAATTATACTCCATATATAAAGCTAATGTAGACTTCAATTGATCATTGATGACCAGAATGTATATTTTAGTACACTAGTTACAGATGGAACAAAGGTTGTCGATAGAGCAATGCTAGACTAAACACTGATGTTTTTGAACCGTTTGAGTCATATAAAGCCTAGTGACTATTTTGGTCTAGTTTGCTAGTCATGGAAAATAAAATTTGAATTTTATTATTCTAGCGGGATAATACGAACAACATTACACTAAGCCAATAACAAAAGAATTACGCAACAAAAAAGTTAATGTAATTCACAAAACCTGGATGAACATCAATGACATCATCGAATTTTTGTAAAAATCTTTCAGCTTTATCATCCTAAAACCAAAATATGTAGAAACAAAAAATTGTGTGAGGTTAATAAATCAAGAATAATAATTTGGTAAATAACAGAATTAATAAACCAAATCAAGGATCACATTAAAAGTTTTTTGAAAAAAAAATCACAAAAAAAATTTGGTACGCTTGCATACAAATTTAGCCCTGAAATTATTTGAACTATACAAACTCACTTAGATCCATCTCATTTATATTTGGGTGGTATTTTAATTTGATTCAAAATTGTCAAAACCTGTTGAAAAGTAATTTATTTTTCCAACAACTTATTCTTGTGGGTAGCATTACAAGTCAGGACAAGGGCATTTCTGACTCCAGAAACTCATGAGGAGTGAAATAAGCAAAAACCCATATGGATTTGCTCATCTTGAAAGCGCTCAAGAAATTAAGTTGGGTCCAAAGAAAATTATAAGCAGATTATAGCCCAGGAGATATGCAATTAAGCTTGGTAAATAATACTAATTGTTAATAATTTAATTCAAACGTCCTTAACTTATTTTATCTTTTTATATACAAATATAAATAAGAAGATAATTTAATAAACCAAATTAATCTCTGATCAAAGCTGCAGACCAAATGAGATTTCTAATTAGAACCCATTCTCTCAGACCAGGGGCCCTGTTGTGCAGTGCGCACAACAGGGCGTATTGCGTGTCAAAACAATATTATCTTAGTGCGCAAAAAACTACCCGAAATATTTTGACGCACAACACACGAGAGCTCCATTTCCATTCTCTAATCCGTTAATCAAACATGCCTGTGACTCTGCAGAAAGCCACAAGAGAAGAAGATTTGGGCTCCTGTTCGTTTCGTGTCTGTCCCTTAAAAAGTCCATAAGAATCCAATTCATACTCCAAAGTTCAACCCACATCTCTCTCTCTCTCTCTCTCTCTCTCTCTCTCTCTCTCTCTCTCTCTCTCTCTCTCTCTCTCTCTCTCTCAATGGGATGCTTCAAAGTTGAAATTTGTGACGGAGATGAATCCAACAACCAAACCGAATTCCTCTCTTCCGTAAATTGGGCTATATCTTCTGACTAAAGATCCGTTCCGTTGACATTCACATTCCTTGTCCATGTGAAATTCGTCATAGTTTCTATCACGTGACATGTTATGTGATATGTGATTTGCTGTTGAACTCAAAACATCTCCTTCTTCCCTTTTGCCGTTCAAACTCTTAATAACATCAAATTGCGTGTATACACCACACGTGATTCACATCCTTGTATTTGATGCATCCGTAATTAATTTTCAATGTGCAAACAGAAAACACTCCATTACAGAAGCCAACATATATGCCTTTAGTTAGGCCATACCAAAATATATACCTTTAAGTTTAAAATTCCCCCCTAAATTTCTCATAAAAATTACTTGTTTATAGAATTTTGTTTCTTATAACATAACTAAATACAAATTAAACTAGGATCATTTATTTACTAGTCAACGTAATCTGCTATCCACTAACAGTATCTCTACAATCTATAAATTAGCAATCCATTACAAAAATAAGATTACAATCCTGTGTGATCTTCTTGTAAATTGGTTGATGTGGAAGAAAGATTATATCATAGTCTGTAGATTTTCACCAAAGAAATTCGGTCATGACTATTTTGAACAATTTTGAGATACGGATACACAATATATTCTACTCATTTGTAAGATTAATTCCATGTAATCTTCTCATAAGTAATTGGTTGATGATATGTCACATTATCGATTTGGTTTTGACCTTGGAATTTTTACAATAACTCTACTGAATAGTGCTGCATAATCATGGATAGTGTTACAAATGAGCCGAGTTTTAGTGTGTTTACACTTGTTTCTCAAGTTTGTAGGGATTGTGAATTTAAGATCAAGCTCCATGAAAAGTTAAGGCGGTAAACCCGAACCAACCTAGCACGAACGTCAGTCAAACTTGAGATAGCTTAGAGGTCTTAGAGATAAGCTTCACAAACGTAATGAAACGAGATTAGACGATCACTACTCACAAACTGCACAGTGCACATTCATTCGTAAAGTAGTAACTAGTCAAACACGAGCTTTACTGTTAATAAACTCTTCCTCTGTTTAGTTAATTATTGTTCTCACTCTTCTTTCTCCCTCCACAAGGCGACATAATAACGCCCGGTTCGGTGCAGTTGAGGATCCCGTGAATGGGATGACTCTCTCTCTCTCCCCCCCCAAACTAACTTCAATCACCACTATATATAGAACCTGACCACAGAATGAAAATACTCAACTAGGCCTCCCTATTTGCTAGTGGTCTAGTAGAAGCATTGCATGGGTTTTGTTGCACTACAATAGAAGTTAGTAAATTAAAAAGAAGAAAAAGAAATGGCTTTTACTAGTGGACCATACTCACTGACATTGCCCATTCTTTGCCTAGTTATTTTCTTGCTTACCTTATCTTCCTCTGCTTTCACTTCTCAAGACTACTCGGATGCCCTTGAGAAATCCATTCTCTTCTTCGAGGGTCAGAGGTCTGGCAAATTACCCCCTGACCAGCGCCTCAAATGGAGGGGCGATTCCGGGCTCTCAGATGGATCATCAAATAATGTATGTAACAATATACGCATATATGCCTTCTTCCTTCATGATTTTATTAATTATTTGTAGTTTTGGTGTTAAAGAAAAAGGGTGTACTTATTTGGGTTTTGGATTTCAGGTTGATCTTGTGGGTGGTTATTATGATGCTGGTGATAATGTCAAATTTGGCTTGCCCATGGCCTATACAACTACAATGTTGTCATGGAGTGTGATTGAATTTGGCAACTCTATGCAGAATCAGATCCAGAACGCTCGAGCTGCCATCCGTTGGAGTACCGATTATCTCTTAAAAGCAGCCACGGCCACCCCCAACACTTTATACGTCCAAGTGAGAAAATAAAATTCCATTTTGACATACGTATATGTTACAAATGCGTATTAAGTTACTATCTCAATGTGCATACAGTAACAGAGCAGTTGATATCATGACCACCGATATGTTCAGATAAAACATAGCTTGCTTGAACCATTATAAATTTAACATGCAAAATGTTTTCCATGTTATGTTTTTGCTTCAAATTGGCTATAACTCGTGTCTAAAGGCTCTATCAAATGAACACAATTGTTGGATTAACGTAATCTTAGCCGTTTTAGGGGCCAAATTGATGTTATGTGTGATATAGATTGAGAAGGTTCAGCTTTATAGATGGGCTGCCAATGGTGCAGGTGGGAGATCCAAACAAAGATCACCAATGTTGGGAAAGGCCTGAAGACATGGACACACCCCGAAATGCATACGAAGTATCCACTCAAAGCCCAGGATCGGATGTTGCAGCAGAGACGGCTGCTGCACTGGCTGCAGCTTCGATTGTGTTCAAAGATTCTGATCCTTCTTACTCCACGAAGTTACTTAAAACTTCCATGGAAGTAAACACTCATATACACGACGCATCCATTTTTTTCCCACTTCTATTGTTTGACAACTCCCATAGCTGATAAAGCATACTGCATGGTGCAGGTGTTTGATTTTGCAGATAAATACAGAGGAGCTTACAGCGGACCTCTCAGTTCGGTAGTCTGCCCATTTTACTGCTCCTACTCGGGATACCAAGTGCGTACAAAAAACTTTTGCTTCTTGTTTTGATTGGAATATCAATTTTAATAATTGTTTTCTCTTATTTTTTGATTAGGACGAGCTTTTGTGGGGTGCATCATGGCTTCACAAAGCTTCACAGAACGATTCTTACTTGGCTTACATCCAGTCCAATGGCCACACTATGGGGGCTGACGATGATTCCTACTCCTTCAGTTGGGATGACAAGCGCCCTGGAACCAAGGTTCTTCTTTCCCAGGTGTTCTTCTACAGCTCAACCCCTTCTCCCGATTAATTGTCCTGGGTTTAATACTCATACGATTACGACAAGGCCAGACATTTGTTTGTTTAGGCCACTGAATTGGTTGGGCTGTATCCAATCCTCTATCCAGACTACAAATAAACACAGGCTTTAGCCAGACTATATACTATTAGTCCGGCTCAAAGCCCTAAGCACTCGGATTTCAAATGTGGACCTGAGATCAAAACTAGCTCTTCTTGGCTTTTCTTCAGGGCTTCTTAGAGAATAATATCCAAGAATTTCAATCATATAAAGCACACTCGGACAACTACATATGCTCTTTAATTCCTGAATCCCCTAGCTTTCAATCGCAATATACCCCAGGTAAGCTATATCACTCACCATATCTCCTTTTGTCAATCACAAAGGTTAAAGCCCCTTGATGTTATCTAGTGATACAGGGTTGACTCATGCATATGAACTAATATTCTTACAGGGGGGCTTCTCTACAAAGCAAGTTCAAGCAATCTTCAGTATGTGACTTCCTCAACATTCCTCCTCCTAACCTACGCCAAGTACCTAACCTCAAACGGCAAAGTAGCATCGTGTGGGAGCTCAACTTTTACGGCGGACAAGCTCATTTCAATGGCAAAGAAGCAAGTTGACTACATACTAGGCGATAATCCGGCAAAAATGTCTTACATGGTGGGATTTGGAAATAAGTATCCTCTCCACGTCCACCACCGGGGATCCTCTCTGCCATCAGTACATAAACATCCTGCTCGTATCGCGTGCAGTGATGGGTTCCAGTACTTAAACTCTGGCTCGCCCGATCCGAACGTACTTGTTGGAGCCGTCCTGGGAGGTCCTGATGATAAGGACAATTTCGCTGATAATCGAAATAATTATCAGCAGTCTGAACCTACTACTTATATAAATGCGCCGTTTGTTGGAGCTGTGGCTTTCTTCTCTGCCAAATCTACGGCAGCCTAACATATTGGTTATTCCTTTCAAGTGGATTAGGAAATAATAGCCGGATACATGAAGTTGTATTTTGGAATAAAAGTTGTAAGAAAAGGTTGTTGTTGATAATGCAAATTTGCCATACATCCTGCTGGTGTCCTTGCACTAATTGTTTCAGACACAAGCACAGATTACGTACGTTGACTCATAGGTTATAATTAATCAAGTTGTTGCATGTTTTTCACATCTCACTAAGCTTTGGCATTTAAAATGAAGACCGAATAGACCTTGAACAATCCTTATGTAATTTTTTAGGTAAAATATTAAGCTAATTAGCTAGTGGGTCAAATTATCGGACCAACCCGAAAAGAGCATGATCGACCAGAAATTGAGCCAAACTCAGGATGTACTAGACTGTGTTGGTTGTGTTTTTTGGGTAAAATGACTAAACTAATTAGCCATATTTAAAAAATCATTACTTGAAAAATACACTTTTTTTGAGCCAAGTAAGTTGATGAAGAAAATAAATTTGAAAACAAAAAAAAATGATGAAGAATAAATAACCTAAATGAAAGAGGTGAAATCTAACTACATCAAATTAGGATTTTGCCAGATAAATAGGCGTATTCCTAGCTGGGCAAGAATGTTCTCTTCTGTAGGGGCATGATGCTTAGACAGTGAATATGCTAGTTGATCTGGGAAAGGCTGTTGAATATTGAGTGAAGATAATCATTACACCAAATTATCTCGCGACCAGTTCTAATCGGATGAGGATGAAAAATCGTAGACTAATTCAACTTACAATAAGAAGCTAACAGTTGAATAAAAGTCTAACTATAGAAGATAATTATTCGGAGAGTGCAAATAAAACTTATCTTGCTAGTGGTCGATCGGTAAACAATTGTAATCTAGTTCTAGTAAGGAGTTGGGAGTGGATTAGGACTCGAATTGCTAAGGGAGAACCTGCATAAAACGACATGCACCCATGGGGTAAAGGTACACACGTTTTAATTTGTTATTCTAAGCACTATATTGATAGTTTTCTTTGATTTAGTACTGGTTTAATCATCAAAATGCCTTCACGCCAACTAGAGGCATATGTTTTCTGACGGTTTATTATCTTACAAATATTAGGTTTGAAGAGAGATTGTGAGAAATTTAGTTTGGCCATTGTCTGAGATTTTAACTTTTTGTATTGAAAATTTCACCCACCCACAATCGGTGTCGTTTGTGAAAAAAATTAAAATCTCATGGTAAGACAAGGGGGTATCACGTAATATCTGACCGTAGTGGAGGAGATCTTGCTCTCGTGAGGATGATCATTCCAAATTCACAAAAAGGTCTAGGCAGGATCAAGACGTACATAGAGGCTCCGAAGGAAGGAACAAGAGGTCAGCAATCTAGAGTGAGAACTCTACCGACAAGACAAAGAAATTAGGGACCTCAAAATAGCCATATGAAAGGAATGTTTGGCTCACTCTCGGACCATAATGGGCGAGATGACGAAACGAGCCCAAATGGCCAAGAACCAGAACGAGCCGGGAGGTGGACAAGAAAGGGCAAAAAAGGGAGAGCCTTCATTGAAGGGCAATCCCCTGAACAATAAAGAAGGGACCGCATGTAGTGGCGCATCCCAAGTCCATCCAAATCCTCCATACGCGAGAACATGGCTTCGCTAGCAACTAGAAGGGCACACAGTGGTGCAAGAATCGACCAAGAAAGTGTTGCAACAGGTAGCAACCTTTCCACTCTTCAAGGCAATAGAGGCAGTGACCTTAGCGAAAAACTATTTTGTGGCTTTCATCAAGCACAAATTGACGTCCAATATGTCAAATCAATAGAAATTCCAGATCAACCAAATTGGAGGATGTGGGGGGAACTTCATAGATAGAGTTATGGAGAACCTTGAAAAAGTCTTGACTCACAAGAATGACCCCGAGAGGTTCTTTCTCATTGGAGAAGAACTTCTCGAGCAAGATGAGACGACCTTGATCTAGGTCTTCATGGACCACATTGATGTCTTCACGTAGACTCCCCAAGAGTTATTGGGAGTGGATCCCAGTGTAATATGTCACTACTTGAACGTTGATCCTCAACACAAGCCAGTCGTATAGAAAAGAATGAGGTCAGCGATTCAGCACATATAGGTCGTGATTGAAGAAGTAGACTAACTACTTGAAGCCGATGACATTCGAGAGGTACACTAACCCTAGTGGTTATCAAACATTGTTATAGTGAAAAAGAAGAACAGAAAGTAGAGGATTTCTATGGATTTCACAAGCTTTAACAAAGTTCGTCCTGAGGATAGTTTTTCACTTCTCATAATAGACCAACCGATTGATGCCATTGTTGGATTCAAGCAAACGAGTTTTCTCTTCTCTTATTGAGAGTATTATTAGTAGCCATGTACGAGCCAAATCAAGAAAGATTTTCCTTCATCAAACCAAAGGGGGTTGTATTGCTACAAGGTGATATTGTTCGACCTCTAAGAATACGGGTGCCACCTATCAAAGGTTGGCCACCCTCGTGTGTAGAGACCTAATTAGAATGACCATGGAAGTCTACATTGATGACATGATTATGAAGTCTAAGAAAGCTGACACACAAAATGCTGATCTCAACCAAATATTTCAAGTTCTCAAAGAGTTTAAGTTGAAGCTCAATGCTTCAAAATGCAAGTTCGGCGTACATTTAGAGAAATTCTCTGGGACACTTGGTCACCCGTTGGGGTATATAGGCCAATCCTGATCAATTTGTGGTTTTGCAAACTCTACAAAGTCCAACGATAACTAAAGAGGTACAACGTCTAATTAGGATGATCGCAACATTAAATAGGTTCATTAGCTGGTCAATAGATCGGTGCAAACCATTTTTCAAGTTGCTCTAGAAATGAAACAACTACTATTGGAAGGAGGAATGTGAGAAAGCTTTCCATGACATCAAGAGATATTTGACTTCTCAACCTCTCATCACTCCTTTTGAGCTTGGTGACGTACTCAAACTGTACTACGTTGTCTCCGAGCATGTTATTAGTGTTGTTATCAACAAGGAGTGTGGTGCAGAACAAAAGTCGATCTACTACGTAAGCAAAACACTCTTGAATGCAAAAATAAGGTATTTGCTACTGGAGAAACTTATCCCAGCTTTGGTTTACCAAATAAAGAGACGACAATGAGGTAAAATCTAATTAAACTAAATTAGGGTTTTGTCAAATAAATAGGTGGATCCCTAGCTCCGCAAGGAGGTGCTCTTGCGCACGAAAACATTGCCAAGACATGGAATATGTTAGCCAACTGAGAAAGACAATTGAATATTGACTGAAGATAAGCATTACACTCTATTATCTCGGGACCAGTTCTAATAGGATGGGTATGAGAACTCTTAGGCCAATTTAACTCATAATATTATTTAATAGTTGAATGAAACTCCAATTATAAAAGATAAGGGTTCAAAGTGTCCAGATAAAACTTATTTTATTAGTGACTAATCACTCAGCAATTCTAATATGATTCTAGTAAGGAATTAGGAGATGAATTAGAACTCGAATTGTTGAGGAATAACCCTACAAAAAGGCCC
This sequence comes from Arctostaphylos glauca, assembly GCA_019985065.2. Classification (NCBI taxonomy): domain Eukaryota; kingdom Viridiplantae; phylum Streptophyta; class Magnoliopsida; order Ericales; family Ericaceae; genus Arctostaphylos; species Arctostaphylos glauca. The sequence continues at coordinate 9,244,942 of JAHSPW020000009.1, read as the reverse complement.
TCACTCACTGAGTAGAGGTATGCTATAATTTGTTATTCTAAGAACTATTGAGGATCTTTTTTAATTTGGTACTGATTTAATTATGAGAGTACATTCACGTCAACTATAGATGAGAGTTCTTTGACAATTTATTATCTTACAGAAGTTATGTGAAATAATGAGAAATTCAGTTCAATCATTGTCTGAAATATTAACTTGTCTAATTAAAAATGTCACGCATCCACACTAAACAATTAATATCGGCTTTTTTAAGCCAAAAAACTTTAAAGGGGAAAAAAATAAGCTTAGATGATCTCCAATGGTGTGCTATATTCTCTCGATGAGTCTGGCAAACTCGTTTCTAATTTCACGTTATCCTCCATAAAATACTGAAACCAAGTACCAAATTTGCATCTTTGGGTAGTCGAAGTACAAAGTCAAATTTATTTTATTCTTATTTTTTAGTATCTTTCTAACTTTATTGGTCTGTTTTATTTTTTATTAATCAAGTATTAATCGTAAATGCAAATATTAAAAAATGTGAGAAAAGGTTTTGTCTTTAGTGTATCTTTTAAAGGTATTAATCATTTTTAAATTTTTTAAGCGTTTATTTTTTATTTTTTTGATCAGATAATTTCCACATCTACGTCCTTATTGAAGATCAACCGGAAAGGTCACTTTTTTAATCGAAATCAGAATTTATTTTCCCAGAAGACAGAACTGACTTCAAGAAGTTGCCAAACAGGGCCTTAGCAGAATCAAATTAAGCAGAGGCACCTATTTGGGTCTGTATCTACAGCGCATTCAAAGCTGGGTTGAAACTTTTAGGCGCTAAAATTGCACTGCAGACTCCTAGATTTGAAAATTGAATGAAATCACTGCACAATAAACTATTCCACTACTTTAATAGCGTTAATTGGATTAATCTTCTGATTAAACATGTAATTATCAGTAGTGTTAGTAATATATTTGAGATAATCTGCTAAAATTCGTCTTCTGTATCCATACTTTTGTCCTACTCCTCCACAGTAATTGTATTCAGTATTCACTCTCTTCAGTCTTCACTGTCTCTGTTTTCTCTCTCTCTCTCCTCCCTCCATTTCGAATTTTCAAAAACATGGGTTGTGTTTCATCAACTCTGCTCAACAGCGATGAAGATTTCACCCAAATTGGTAGCTCATCATTGGGTCACCACATTGTCTCTCTTACCTCCACCACTTATGGCCTCCTAAGCCTTGACCCTCCCTCCTCCTCCTCCTCCGACCACCACCCAGCCACCACCCCTCCTCCTCGCTTGACCCTCGGCTCGCTCTTCCCGAGTCCCCTCTCAGAACCCAGGTCCCTCCGTCTCGAATCACCCGAGGTTATCAACTCTTGGGAACTCATGGCCGGACTCGACCCCATCACCGACAGCTTTCGCTTTTCTCCCCTCCCGCCGCCCGCATCCAAACCCCTCTCTATTTGGGGGATCAACAAAGAAAACTCAACCCCTAAATTACCGGCACGTACCGTTGATAAATCCAGCACTTACAAGCCGTTAAACGAACGAACCACGCAACCGTCTTCTGTGGCCAGGTACTCGCTAGATGGGTTTGAATATCTGTGCCCACCAAGGGGAGAGGACAGAGTGGTGATCTACACGACGACGTTGAGGGGAGTGCGGAAGACTTTTGAGGCGTGCAATGGGGTGAGGGTGGCGATCGCAGGACTTGGTGTGTCGGTGTGTGAGAGGGACATTTCCATGGACAAAGGGTTCAGAGAGGAGCTGAGAGAGCTACTGAAAGGCAAAGAAAGCAGCCACTTGGTGCCGCCAAGGGTGTTTGTGAAAGGGAGGTATGTGGGCGGAGCTGAAGAAGTTATGAAGATTTTGGAAGATGGGTATTTGGGGGAATTGCTAAAAGGGTTGCCTAAATTGAAGGTTGGGGTTATTTGTGAGGGTTGTGGGGGTGTAAGATTCTTGCCCTGTTTTAGCTGCAATGGGAGTTGTAAGATGGTTATGGTAGTGAAGGCCGAGATAAGCCAAAAGCATGGCCGGACTGTTGTGGTGAGGTGCCCCGATTGTAATGAAAACGGGCTGGTGCTCTGCCCCATTTGTAGCTGATCCGGCCACTGGATTGTATTCTTCTTCTTCTGGTCCGTTCCCATGTCCTTCCTTTCTTTGTAATGAGATATCTCAAATTGCCAGTTTGAGTTGATGCTGAAATGTACGCTTCTCTTTTGATGTTGCCGTGTAGTGATTTATCTTCAGTTGTTCTTGCCTCATGTGATTCTATGTTACTCAAATTCAAGCTCAGTTTGCTTTTTCTTCTTTTAGATTAATGGATTAGTAATTTTACTAGCAGCACAATCATAGCAAGGTCATAAATTCAAAGATGTAGATTGGTATCACGTCAACTTGGGGATTACATAACATAATACTGCTGTATTAGTTCAGCCAAAACTTGAGAAGATTACGACACCGTGAAGGATGAGACTATAATTAGTGGACTGCAGACACAAATGACACCACTTTTCCAACTGGCCATGAGACATGAACACTACCTGTTGCATTTTCCCACCTGCAGTGAACGTGTAGTTCAGTGTTACTTGATGGTTTTCCTGTTATGCGATTGAAGTGGTTGGCCTTCTGTCTAACAAGGAACTTGGAAGTTGAAAATTAGCCGCTTCTGTGTTGATCATGCTATTGGTCGTTTGTTGCTTACTTTATACTGTGAGAATTGAGGAATCTCTAGGAGGGCTACAGACCTGCTAGATCATATAATCTATGAAAGCTAACGGTAATTTGGTAGCTATAATAATTGGAGAAAGTGCGGAGTTGTTTGCAGCTAAAAAAAGCCTAACTGGGAACTCAGTTGCTCTTTTGAATCAATTGGCTATACAATAAGCTAGAGGCCGTTCCATGCAGGGTTGTACAGAATGCTCAACCACCAGTTTTGGAATAATCTTTGTGATGCATATCATGGTGCTTGATATTAAAAACGTTTACGTCGAGTTATTTACCCAGTACCATTTCTGATAGAGACTCACAGTCCAGTCTTTTACTAGGGAATGCAATTTGGGTTGCAATCTTCGATAAACACTCATGTTCGAGGTTACTTTGACATAGTAGTTAAGAGCAAGAATGAACGTTAAAGCACTTTCGGTGAGAAAAGAGTCAATGTTGTATTTTACAGAGGCAGCACTACGCTTGTTAATATCTAAGAATAGCATACCTTAGTTGAATGAAGTACTGGTAATATATGCAGAAATTTATTGATACATGTATAATAAATTGAGAACCCACAAAATTTTAGTGCTGCACAACTGCTTCATTCAACAGTTTAAGGATCTTTTCTAATAAAAAACTCACTCAAAAGTAGTGTCTGGCTCTCTGTACGCATTTGATCTTTTCTCTTCATTTTTTTAAAACTGTAAATTTGTCCACTGATATTGTAGCTCTTAACATGTTCGTAACCATGTGCAAAGCCACTTGCATCTAGTCTGCTGGATGAAAGTCCCTCCAATAGAAGTTGATTCGTTAATCTATCAACTAGAGCATTGCGAGTATATTATATTGTCAGTGAATTGCTGGAGATGCAAATAATAAGGCTATCATGTGTCAATAAATGAAATTCTGTTTTTTGTATGAAGCTTTTCATGTTTATAAGTGGTAAACGTTTGATGTCCTTTTGATTGCATTGAGAAAATAGTCACTTATCTCCTCCTTTATAATTTTCATCACTACGCCATTAACTGATAGCTTGGGGTTTTGGGGGGTTGTAAGTTGAACTCTAAGTTGTTTCCTGACTTTATTTTTGAGTGCAATAGGTCTCGTATTTGCAAAGTGTACAAAAGATTGAATAGTTTCCTTCAGAATCATCTGACTTGGAAACCTTCTTGCATTCCTGGGTGGAAAAATTGGATTGAGTTTAGTATTTTAGTGTGTATATTGTTGATCCATTATGCTTGTGTTGCGTGAAACACAAATAATCAGCAAAGTTTTCCTTCTTAGGAAGTTGTATCAAATAAAGAAAATAAAGGTTGTTCCTTATGGCTCAAGTATGGTTCTTTGATTTCTTAAACGGCATATATGGTTGTCTTTCTACTTCATGCCTTGCCATTCTACTTCATAACTCATTTAATGTCTCAAATTATTTGGAGATTTTCAGCACTAGATGATGTCTTTTGGCTTTGGTGTGGCTCCCCGACCTAACGGGATATTACTTTTGGTGGTGTCTTCTTGCAAGCCCCACCATTTATGGTAGTTAAGTAATAGGTAAGGGACAATTGTAGTGAGAATGTTGCTACGAGTATCTCATACTAATACCATGAACTATTAAACCACCTAGCTCCTGCTAGGCAGTTAACTGAACCGGTGGGCTTACAATGGAGACTTTAGGAGTGACTATTCTACTCAGCTGATATCCTTCAAGTTGTGACCTCCTGCCAAAAACAATGTTCTCAAGAATGTAATTTACTTGATCTGTTCACCAGGATGTTATCGATTTGATCAGGATGTTGTTTTTGCATTTTGATTTTCTTCTTACTAATGTATGCATTTTCTAAAATCGTACTCATATGAAAGAAAAGCAATTTCATCTAAAGACATAATTGCAAAGACAATCATTCCCGACTGCATTATTTTCAATGTTCAAGGATGAAATAATGCTCACAGTGTGGGAAACATTGTAGTGATCCACTTTCAAATGCATGATTAATGATAAGATGTACCAACTAAACTGGTGGGCTCACAATGGAGACTTTAGAAACGACTCTTCTATGCGCCTGGTTTCCTTCAATTTTTTTGTGACCTCTTGACAGCCAAAAATAATGTTCTCTAGACTGTAATTTACTTGATCTGTTCACCAGTATCAATTTGATCAGGATGTTGTTTTCGTGTTTTGACTTTCTTCTTATTGATGCATGCATCTAATTAAATCGTACTCATACGAAAGAAAGGCATTTCATCTAAGGACATAATTGCAAAGACAATCATTCCCCACTGCACTATTTTCAATATTCGATGGCGAAATAGTGTCCAAGGTGTGGAAAACATTGCAGTGATTTGCTTTCAAATGCACGATTAATGATAAGATGTACCAGGACATACATTACTAAGATAACTGCGAAGATGGACAAATGCTGATAGTATTTACACCTTATGTACGTGGACACATAGTAAGAAAGAAATTTCCTTGGAAGTTTCTGAATGTTGGTTTCTTGCCAACAAATATTTTGTTTTCTAGACTGGGAAGTTTATGTGGAGGTTAGCCTGGTGGGTCTCATTTTTGTTGAAATGCAAAGGTTATTCTAAACTCGAGTTTTCAGTGTAACTAACTAACCAAAGTAGTAAAACATAGGAGTATTATTTTACTTTGCATGGTGGTTGAAATTGAAAACATCGCTATCAAGTAGAGGAAATCAAGTGATGCATAATATTTACCACCTCTTCTTGGATATAATCCTCGGTGGTATTCATGGACTCCATATATCATACACAATGATAACATATATAGGCTTTAGGAGAAGCTACAATAAACCAATCATGTGATATCATGAGTAGTTCTGTTATATGGACAAGTGGTGAAATGGATCAGATGACAATGATCTTGTAAAGCTCCAGAGATCGCTCTCGTTGTTGTAGAGTTGATCAGAGGCTTGAGTATTTGGCCTATTTGCGTGCGGTACATTGGAGTAACTGGGAAAACAGAAAAAATTGTTCGAATCCTCTTGGCCACTGAGCTTATCAACTGAAACCCAGTCAATTTGCCCATCTTCCTGGCCATCAATAGTGTTTGAGTTTGGATAAGATGCAGTTTCTGCAAGTGCCTTGTCCACTGTTTGGTCACAAGCCTTGAAAGTAGGATCGTCCTGATTATTGCAGGGGTGGTTGCTGTTAGGTGAATGCATAGATGGAGCATTCTCCAACCTTGGTAGATGCATATATCTGTCAGGAAGCTCATCAAGGGCTGAGGGTAAGCATAGGACTTTGTTGATGTCATGGGTGTTAATAGTGTTGGCAATTGTTTCGTTCTCCTGGTTCCAAGATCTTCCCATGCACTGAAGTATCTGATCAAGTATGCTGTCGTTGTTGATTGAATTCTGGAACTGCATTTGTGAAACTGTTGAGGTGGAGGACGAGCTTAGGGAAGTACTCCTTAGGGCCTTGTGGTAGTTTTTCTGTTTAAAAACACGGCAAACCACCCAGCCGTCTTCCAGTGGCGCTGAGGCTCCTGCTAGATTATTCACCTGGATTCAATATTTCAATGTTATATCCAACAGAAAAGAGGACTAGTAAAGGTCAGTGATCCACTAATTAAAACTATGTTTAGGTGTATTGGTTTTGTTGGTTCGTCGAAGTTGAGCGCGTGTCTTGTGTGTTTTTGAGGAGCAGGAAAACTATTGTATGCAATGGCAACACTACGTGGCCGACCTGATGTACTTGGTATTCCATTCATGCTCTATCATGTGGTCTAAATTGGGGCCCGAGGTGTGTTCATCGTTGACCACTCATCACAAAGTGTGCCTTTTTTACAGACCAAGCATGAGTAGAATGCGACAACACATCAGAAAGGCCACATGGTCACCGTTGCATAATACTTTCTTGCAGAGGAAGAGGGCATGACTTGTATTTCATTTTGAATGTGAAGAAGATGCCTTACACTAGCATCATGGTCTGCATCTTCCAGCCTATACTCATGCATGATCCAATCTGATTTGTGTCCATGGGGTGCTCGTCCTTTGTAAAAGACTAGTGTTTTTCTCATTCCAATTTTATTGAAGCTGCTGTATATGATCTTATCACGGCCAGTGGCCTTCCAAAAACCAGATGCGGTTGCACGGTTTGTTCTAGTCCCTGTTGGGTATTTCTTGTCTTTGTGACTGAAGAAGTACCACTCACTTTGTTGGGTAGATCCTATACTGCACTTCTCTACAATAGGGCAAAACATGTAAAAGCAAATTATTGTTATGCAAATTCTGTACACATCCAAAATTGGCATATGAATTTAGAAAGATCAGGTGTTATGAGGCACAACAGAGTTTTTCTTTTACCTTGAATATCCCATGGTTCGAGCTTATTAAGATCGATGTCACGAATTACATCAAGATCTATATTCTGAGAAGCGACTTTCTTTATTAAGTAGTAGTGCAGAAGCTCCTCTTCTGTGGGATGGAACCGGAAACCCGGAGGTATCTGGGACTGACCATTTACAGAGAGATTCATGTCCTCTAGCAGCACAATCACACAATATATACTCCCTTTCTTAGTAAACTTATGGCAATATCAGAAATGTGGCATGCAGGCTTGTAGTAAGATTCTGGTAATTCTAGGAAGGATGAGGAAGAGAGGGGTAAGGTTTGGAATGAAGGAATAGGTCTAGCCCCCTTCAAGGATTGTGCGAAAATGGGGAATGCAAACATGGGAATTTATATTGGGTGGTTGGACAGGAGGGGGAGAGGGGCAGGAGCGGAATCAGGATTGTGACTTTGGGAGGACCGAAATTGTTTTTCTTTTTGGGGAAATGTAGGGTTTAATATAATTTTGGGGGGCCCAAAATATAATTTTTTAATATAATTTTTAATTTTTAAATTTTTTTATATTTAGGTTTTAAAAATTTTTGAAATTTTTGGAAGGGCCTGGCCCCGACATGATTCCGCCCCTGGGGAGGGGGGTGAGGTCCAATAATGAATGCAAAGCAAGGTTATTAATATTGTACATGACTGTCACCAGTACGCACTGTACTAATAGAAAAATTATTATTCAAGTCGATACCGTAAGATGGAAATGTTTGATACGAGGCCGAATAGGGCAATTTTGGACTGAGGTGGGTTCCTATTTTAGGGCTTGTGAGAAGACACCCCAACCACAGTTATTACAAGATAGAGAAAGCGTAGCGTTTAGTAGGTCCCACTAAAGGCGTTAGAGGGTGGGAAAATGAAGTTCTCTACTATGACGTTCGACCTTAAAATCTCATAGAAAAGCACCTCTGAAACAACCGTTCTCTCTCTCTCTCTCTCTCTCTCTACAAAGGATAAAAAAACCGATGGAGAGAGATGATGGCTCGAGGCATTGCAACTGTCCTGGGAGCAGGGCTCTAGATTATAATATCTGAGTTTTGCTTCTTCTCTTTTAAATTCATGACTTTGCCCGTTTTAACATTCATAATAGAATGTCCATTTTTTAGCAATGGAGAAGCACATGAAGACTAAATTACGCAATAGAACAGAGGATGAAATTTTTTAGTATGTTACCAAATCACAATATTGCAAAAGACATTGTTTAAGGTGTTTATGCTAATTCTAGTATCGAAAACTTTACTAATGTCATCTATTTGGCCTCATTTATTTATTCGAATTTATTTTTTGTCTCTATTTATTTTTTTGCACTTGTTGTTTTGACCTCAATATTTTGTGATTTATTGGTCCGTGTTGATGAAAAAAATCTAAAAAGTATAAAATTATCTCTAAAAATTAAAAAATATCACTAAAGACGACGATTAAGTTAAAAAAACTCTGGTTTTAGATTATTTTGTCTTTTCTGAATTTTTTTCAAATTTGGTCAATTATTTAAAAATTTTCTGAAAGTTCTTATCGAGATGAACCAATAAACCACAAAAAGTTGACGGAAGACAAAAATTACAAAAAAATTTCACATAAAGACGAAAAAATTCATCAAATGGAGCTATTACATTAAAATATGATTAGAAATACATCACTTCAGTAGATAAATTGAGTTGGAACTGGGTTTTTTTTTTTTTTGCTCTCTACCTGAACATGAGAAGTATTGCCAGTTCAAAAATATTATATTATTTAATTTTTTTTAGGTTGATAAATATTCACCACAAGTAAGAAAAAATTCTAACTACGTCCGGCCCTATCAGGATCAATAATACGTAGAGTAATTAACTATCTATGTCGGACAATATTGGTTGATATATACATAATTGCTGGTATTAAAAATTAAAATTTTTATCACAGCTAAGTAAAAACATGGGAAAGAGAACGACGATAATGAAAGTCTTTTAGGGTCCATTTTCAGTAAAATTTCCAGTTTCTTATTTATAAAAATTGAAAATAAAATTGTATTTACTTTTAATAAAATAAAAAACTAAAAAAATGTTTGGTAACATATTTTTATAATGTTAAAAAAATATTTTAAAAATAAAAATTTAAAACTGAAAGTAACAATGTTACCAAACAGGCTTTTACCAATCACCTTTTTTCCTTCCATGATAATGGGCATCACCAACCACGGGGCATCACATATCGACACATGCAAACTGTAGTTTTTAAATAAGCAGGATCTTATGCAAACTTGAATTATTATGGTACTAGCTAGGGCCACTTAATGACAATGGGGTTGCATCTATATAAAATGAAAAATGTTAATTACCGCCCATTAAGTGGTGCATAATATATAAAAAGTATATCGATATTTGTAAATTGTGTATTTATATTCGTATATATACATTAATATTCATAAAATGTGTATTGATATTCATATTTTTATTTGATATTATGTGTATATTATTCACCGCCTGATTGACGGTGATTAGCAAGACCCTTGTTTTAAAAAGCTGATGATAACAATGATGGTAGAACTAGGTGCATCATTATTTAAGTGGTTCTATGACCATTATTGGTGACAAAACTGGTAACAAGATAAACAAAAAAGAATGCATGCTTCACCATTTTTGAACGAGTTTTTTTATTTGTTACTTGATGAAGACTGACTCTATAAACACGCATGATGCGCACGCAAAAAGTGCGCATTTTCTATGAAAACAACCCTTGACTTGCATGCATTTATCATCTAGCAATCGTATTTTATGTGATATTATCATTTAACGCATGTTTGGATTGTTAGTGTGCGAAATAAGTATTTTGCAGGAATTTTTGAGGTTCGGGAAGTAAATGGAAATTAAACGAACAAACAAAGGCAGGAAGCTAAATTATCGGTAGTGAATGCAGTACTACCGGTAGCAAAAGACACTGACTTTTTGAAGTTCTAAAGTAGAGCCTGAAATTACCGGTAATGGAAGTGCAATTACCAGTAATAAAATACACTGCCTGATTTGCTGATGGAAATGACAAAAACAACAGAACCTGCAATTACCGGTACTAAAACTCACTGCCCAAGTTGAAGATCAAAGCTACTGCCGGTAGCAGAATCAGCACTACCGGTAGTAAAATGCACTGTCAAAAATTGAGGACAAGCTCTACTATCGCAACTTGAGATATACTACCGATAGTAGTACCGGTAGTAGGATAAATCCGAGAAGACTTCTTTTATTTTTCTATTTTCTTTATTTTCTTCATGCTTATCTTTATCTCTTAGTTTCCTAATGTAATTAAGAGTGTTTGCTTCATGTCTATTTATTAGGAAACCGCTTAGGATAGAAAAAACTTCTTCTTGATCAGTTTTTATCATCAATTCTTGGGGGAAGATTATTGGAGTTTTATTAATATTTTCTTCATCAAGTTCATCAATTGTCATCCTTTTCTTCATCTTTTGTTCTTGATTTCTCATGGATTCCATTAAATCCATGAGGAACTAATCTTCCAAGGATTTGATTCAACGGTGAAACATTGAATCGCAACTCAAGGTAATTCGATCCTCGTGCAAATTCTTCAATTTATGATAACCATTTTATTAAATTAAAAACTATTTTGAAATCAATCAAGGGTTTTTGTAAAATTTTTGCTTGTATGTAGACAATCTCTATTGGCACACACTATTCTTAGATCTACAAGGTTTTGATTTGAAAACCTATTTTTTTTATCTTGATTATAAAACGTGTTAGGAGGTGAAGACCCCCCACTAGAATGCCCATCCGGGTTGATTTCGTGCCTTGAAGACAAAAATGTATTTTTGGGACAGTGCCTCGTATTACCGGTAATAAGTGTCAAGTAGTGACTGGAATTACTGGTAGTATTTGGCACTGACTTTTTTGGGCAGTGCTTGAGATTACCGGTAATAAGTGTTAAGTAATGACTGGTACTACCGATAGTGTGGGGATGCGCAGAGACTTTGCAAGACTCTCAAGATTTGTTCTTTCCTAATCCAATTAGGATCAAATCTTTTCCTATTATTTAGGAATTTAATATATATCTCTTTTAGGAGGTTTCCTAAGAGATATGAGTTGTTATATATATCTTTAGGGAGGTTTCCTAAGATATGATTAGAAGAATAATCAAGCTTTCTAGAGAGAGAGAGTCAAGAGAAAACACAAATCTTAGAGAGATTGTGAGAAGATTTATACTCATTGATTCAATTCATAGTGGACTGGTGTGGCTCCCTTGGTTTTTTCTCGCGTTGAGGTTTTCCACATATATCTTGTGTCTCGTTCTTTTCTTTTTATTTTTCTATTACGCACGTGTGATTGTTTTATTTTTTGTTCGGTGATCCATTGTTCTCAAGATCCGTAAGGGGCGTTGTGGGCTTGAACGTTGTTCGTTCGAGATTTTTCCCAACAACTGGTATCAAAGCCGCAGTTGCGGTAGGTTTTGTTCAACAGATTAGGGTTTAATCTTGTTTGGGCAACCTAGGGTTTCAGTGGGAGTTATGGGTTCTGAAGAAGGCAAACAGAGGATCAAAAAGTTTGACGGGTCAGACTTTGCGTATTGGAAGACGTAGATAGAGGATTATCTGTATCAGAAGGATCTTTTCGGCCGTTGCTGGGTAAAGCAAAAGGGAAGAAGAAGACAGAAGAGTCTGATGAAGATTGGGACGTTCTTGACAGAAAGGCGTTAGGGGTTATTCGCCTATCTCTATCAAAGGCAGTCACTCACAACATATTGAAGGAGAAAACGACGGAGGATCTAATGGAAGTATTAAAGAAGATGTACGAGCAACCGTCTGCTGCGAATAAGGTACATCTTATGAAAAAGCTTTTCAACCTGTCTATGGCAGAAGGGGTTTCCTTTATGTCACATCTCAGTGTGTTTAATACGATTGTTGATCAACTTACCTCTGTGGATAGCCTGTTTGATGATGAGGTTCAAGCGTTATTGATTCTATCTCAGTTGCCAGAGAGTTGGCAGGGTACGGTTACTGCAGTTAGTAATTCGGCTGGGAAAGAAAAATTAAAACTGAGTGAGGTTGTGAGTTTGATTCTGACCGAGGAGGTTAGAAGGCATTCGATCGAAAGTTCAGGTTTAGGTTCAGGCACAACGGGTTCAGCCCTAAGTTTTGAGCAACAGAGGGGCAGAAATCAGAATAAGGGTGGTCAGAATCAGAACAGAAATAAGTCAAAATCGAAGGGCAAGGGAAATCGGGGTAAATCTCAGGTTCGGCCTATTAAAGGTGAATGTTGGAATTGTGGCCAGACAAGTCACATGTCACAAACTTGCAAAGCACTGAAGAAGGATAAGGGTGAGCAGGAGGCTCACCTTTTGCACGATGCACTTGTTCTTGCTATGAACAGCGATGCCGAGTCATGGGTGATTGATTCGGGTGCCTCATTCCACGCTACTGCTAACAGGGAGATTCTGTAGAATTATGTAGCAGGAGACTTTGGGAAAGTATACTTGGGCGACGATGAGCCATGTAGTATTGTGGGAAAGGGAGATGTTCAGATTGCAACGCAATGGTCCAGATAGTGTTTGAAAGATGTCAGACACGTTTCGAATTTGAAGAGGAATCTTGTTTCGGTTGGACAGCTTGCAGCAGCAGGTTATATTTCTACATTCACAGGGGACGCGTGGAAAGTCTCCAACGGCACCATGGTGATAGCTAAGGTCAAGAAATTTGGTACACTTTACTTGACCTCACATGGTAGCGACACACTCGCAGTTGCAGACGGCGAGAAGAGTTCAGATCTGTGGCACAATAGACTGAGGCATATGAGCGAGAAGGGGACGAAGGTTTTGCAGTCAAAAGGGAAGCTACCGGGTTTGGAGTCAGTGGATATTGACATCTGTGAGGATTGCATCTTCGGAAAACAAAAACGGGTGAGTTTTCAGAAAGGCGGCAGGCCTCCTAGGGCTCAAAAGCTAGAGCTTGTCCATACAAATATTTGGGGTCCAGCTACAGTGCCTTCTCATGACGGTTCGTATTACTATGTTACTTTTGTTGACGATCACTCGAGGAAAGTATGGGTGTACTTCATGAAGCACAAGCAGAGGTGTTCGAAGTCTTCATGAAGTGGAAGGCCATAGTAGAGAATGAAACAGATTTGAAGGTGAAAAAGTTGAGGTCCGACAATGGCGGAGAATATGAGTTGGGGGAGTTCAAGAAAGCCTGCGCTCTAAATGGGATTCGTTTAGAGAAGACACCACCAGGGACTCCACAACTCAATGGAATCGCAGAGAGGATGAACCGGACTTTGACAGAGCGTGCTAGGAGCATGCGGATACACGCAGGGTTGCCTAAACAGTTTTGGGCAGAAGCAGTCAGCACGGCAACATACTTGATCAATCTTGGGCCATCAGTTCCGTTGAACTTTGGCATACTAGAGGAGGCTTGGAGTGGTAAAGAGGTAAATTTATTGTATTTACGTGTTTTCGGTTGTGTTTCCTATGTGCATATTAGTGATCATGGTAGGGACAAACTTGATGCTAAGTCACAGAAGTGCACTTTTATTGGATATGGCGGAGATGAGTTTGGTTATCGTTTTTGGGATGACAAGAACATGAAGATAATCAGAAGCAGAGACGTTGTGTTTAATGAAAAGTTGATGTACAAAGATAGGGACAACAAACTGAGCAGTGGGAGTACCACTTCGGATGGAGATATATCCGAGTACTTTGGATTGGAGGATCTTCCACTTGATAGTGGGGTTGAGCAAAATTCTGGTCAGACAGAGGAGATAGTTTCAGAGAGGATAGTTTTAGATGAGACAGTTTCAGATGGGGCAGCTCCACAGACAGAATCTAGTTCAACAGTTAGACAGACAAGAAGGTCAGCCAGAGTACCCAAGCCAAATCCGAAATATATTTCTTCGCTTGATTACTTGCTTTTGACAGATGGAGGAGAGCCAAAGTGCTATGATGAGGCTTTACAGGTTCCTGAGTCAGCTAAGTGGAAGGATGCGATGCAGGAAGAGATGAATTCTCTTTATTCCAACGATACTTGGCAATTAGCTCAGCTTCCCGCAGGAAAGAAAGCCCTGCACAATAAATGGGTCTATCGACTCAAGCAAGAAAGTGATGGCAAGAAAAGGTACAAGGCAAGATTGGTTGTAAAGGGCTTCCAACAGAATGAGGGGATCGATTATACAAAGATATTTTCGTCAGTTGTGAAGACTGCCACTATTCGAGTGGTGTTGAGTATGGTTGCTGCTGAGAATCTCCACCTTGAGCAATTAGATGTCAAAACTGATTTTCTTCATGGTGACTTGGATGAAGAAATCTACATGAAGCAACCTGTTGGCTTCAATGTGAAATGCAAGGAAGAGATGGTGTGTAGACTCAAGAAGAGTCTGTATGGTTTAAAACAAGCTCCCAGACAGTGGAATAGAAAGTTTGATGGTTTCATGCAGCGTAGTTGCTACACAAGGTGCAATGCAGATCGCTGTTGTTACTTCAAGAGGTTCGAGTCTAGCTACATTGTTTTATTACTCTATGTAGATGATATGCTTGTAGCAGGTTCCTGTGTTAGGGAGATCAATAGATTGAAGGAACAGTTGGCAAAGGAATTTGCCATGAAAGATTTTGGTGCAGCTAAGTAGATACTTGGGATGAGAATCAGCAGGGATAGGGCTCAAGGAACCTTACAGTTGAGTCAAACTGAGTATATTGAACGTGTTCTGGAGAGGTTCAATACCTCTCCAATATGCAGGGTGCTAAGGCAGTTAGCACACCATTGGGAAGTCATTTCAAACTTTCTCATGGGCAATCACCCAAGACAGATGCGGAGAAGGAGTATATGGCCAAGGTTCCGTATGCCTCGGCCATTGGTAGCCTAATGTATGCGATGGTGAGCACGAGACCAGATATTGCCCATGCAGTGGGAGTTGTGAGTAGGTTTGCTAGCAATCCGGGAAAGCAGCATTGGAAAGCAGTAAAGTGGATCATGCGATACCTGAAGGGTTTCACTGATTTGCCACTTTATTTCGGGAGAGGAAAATTGAGAGTGCAAGGATATGTGGATGCAAACTTTGCCGATGATCAGGATACGCGGCGAAGCACCACAGGCTATGTCTATACGATTGGTTCAACAGCGGTGAGTTGGGTTTCACGTCTGCAGAAATTAGTAACATTATCCATGACAGAAGCTGAATATGTGGCCATGACTGAGGCTGCAAAGGAGATGATTTGGTTGAAGGGCTTTTTGGAGGAGTTGGGTTTGAAGCAGGAGAACAGTGTTCTTTTCAGTGATAGCCAGACTGCCATTCACCTTGCCAAGAATTCAGTGTTCCATGCCAGGACGAAGCACATTGATTTAAGGTACCACTTTATCCGTTCACTTTTGGAAGATGGAGATTTGTTACTAGAGAAGATTTTGGGGAGCAAAAATCCAACAGATATGTTGACCAAGGCGGTTACAGTTGAGAAACTGAAGTTGTACAGTTGAGAAACTGAAGTTGTGTTCAACTTCAGTGGGCCTTCATGCTTAAGAAGATGATAGGCCAGGAGTCACACCAAGAAGGGTTGGATGACCACGTCTACGATTGAGGAGATTCGGATTTGCAATAGGGTTATTCGTTGAAGCTGTGGAGATCTTCAAGTGGGAGATTGTTAGGAGGTGAAGACCCCCCACTAGAATGCCCATCCGGGTTGATTTCGTGCCTTGAACACAAAAATGTATTTTTGGGACAGTGCCTCGTATTACCAGTAATAAGTGTCAAGTAGTGACTGGAATTACCGGTAGTGTTTGACACTGACTTTTTTGGGCAGTGCCTGGGATTACCGGTAATAAGTGTTAAGTAATGACTGGTACTACCGGTAGTGTAGGGATGCACAGAGACTTTGCAAGACTCTCAAGATTTGTTCTTTCCTAATCCAATTAGGATCAAATCTTTTCCTATTGTTTAGGGATTTAATATATATCTCTTTTAGTAGGTTTCCTATTAGATATGAGTTGTTATATATATTTTTAGGGAGATTTCCTAAGATATGATTAGAAGAATAATCAAGCTTTCTAGAGAGAGAGAGAGAGAGAGTCAAGATAAAACACAAATCTTAGAGAGATTGTGAGAAGACTTGTACTCATTGATTCGATTCATAGTGGACTAGTGTGGCTCCCATGGTTTTTCCTCGCGTTGAGGTTTTCCACGTATATCTTGTGTCTCGTTCTTTTCTTTCTATTTTTCTATTACGCACGTGTGATTGTTTTGTTTTTTGTTCGGTGATCCACTGTTCTCAAGATCCGTAAGGGGCGTTGTGGGCTTGAACGTTGTTCGTTCGAGATTTTTCCCAACAAAACGGTGATCAATCTTTCTTGATTTTTGATAAACCGTAATTCTTCCATCATCCGACAAAAGCTCGATGTTATAGAACCGGAGTTGAGTTATTTTTAGAGGATTGAATTATTACGAGTTGTGGTCAATGTGGATCCAGAGAATCGGATCTTGTTTCTTTTTCACTTTAAATCATTTTAAATCTCATCACAATATTATTCCGACAATATTTGCCAAACTTTTTCTTCCCTCCTCCTGATAAACTTCTAAACTTCTCGTTCCATGTGGATTCGACTCCGGACTTCCGGATTATTATGCTACAACCGAACCATTAATCACCACCCATTAAGCGGTGCATAATATATAAAAAGTGTATCAATATTTGTAAATTGTGTATTTATATTCGTATATATACATTAATATTTGTAAAATGTATATTGATATTGATATTTATTTGATATTATGTCTATGTTATGTTGGAAAAAATGGATTTTAATCCATAATTTTGGTGACTTTGTCCCAAAGATTAAGGGGTCCCTTAAGACCACTTGAGGTGAGTCTTAGTGGGTTTGTGTACTCCCATATGAGGAGTTTAAACCTTGAAAAGAATGGTTAAAATCCATTAAGGTTTGAATGAGAAATTGATTCTCTAAGTATGCACCATGTGTAGTATGCGAGAGGGTGATAGGTCGCGCACGCCGCCGCCGCCTACCTTGGTCCATGGGTCATGGGTCTATGTTTGGGCTTGGCTTGGCTTGGCTTGGTGTGGTGTGGTCCTTGGACCCTTAAGCCCAAAAGGTTGGGTTTACTCGCTTGGGCCACGTAATGGGCTTGAGCCCATAAAAGTGTGTATTTAAGATGAGAGATCAATTTGAAAACAAAAAATTAATTTCTAATTTAAAACCAAATTCAATTTTTGATTTATTGCACAAAATTTATTCTGATTTTAAATCTAGAATTTATTTCTAGATTTGTAACCATAGAATTTATTTTGAAAATAAATCTTAGAATTTAATTTTGGTTTATTATGAAATTAATGTTTTGGCTCCCCCTTAGTCCTATAAATAGAGCACCCCTTCTTTGGTTTTGACACACCAACAATTGATACAAATCTCCTCCATTCTTCGAGTGTTCTTCGTGTTCTTCGATCAAGAGAGAGTACAAGGCGAATTAGTTCGAAAGCCGGTCTTCGGGAGGTGCTACCGAATCTGAATTCAACCGTTGTATCCTGGGAGACGAACGCCGAGCATATCCTCAAGCACTCCGGTGAGGCGGCGCAATTTGTCTTAAGGACACCGTGAGATTCACGGGCCTCGGTTTGCGTTTCCAATTTTATTGTCGTTAAATTTTACGCACTATTGTATTTTTTCAGAAATTAAATAAAATTCCAAAATTTGTTTATTCCTACAATTTTAAGACAAATTGCTTTTATTTTTTTTCTTAAAACACGATTCTGGATTTTGTCTGCAAAATATTTTAGTGTGTATTTTGTTTTCTGGAATTAGTTTTTCAAAAGTTGTTTTGAAATCTGCTATGGTTCGGTACTATAAGAACTACAGTGATCCGTTGTATCCATCACTGTAGCTATGTTTTTTTTTCTCCTTTAAAAAGTTCATAAGCAATTGTTTCAACTACTTTTCTAGGTTAACAGTCTTTTGTGACTTTACTGTTTTACGTTTATTCTCATCCATACATTCAGTAGTTGGCATTAGGGACATATACTACTGCTTTATAGACTACAAATAGGTAGTCTAGTTCTTACATTGCATTTGACAGTGGGTTTTTATTTATTTATTTTTTCCCTAGATTAGTTTACCGTGGGTTTTCAGTGTAAATCCCTTGTCTTATTCTATTATCTAGGTAGATTTTATAATCTGTTATTATATATAAAAAAAAAATAGTGTCTGTTCTTTGTGTTTTGTTTGTGGTTTATTTGTAATCACATATTATACAGCTAAAGATTATCATTGAATTTGTGACTAACTTAGTTTTGTGGTCTATTCTTCAGTAATGGAACAACAACTTGAAAAGTCAACCGGAAACAATGGTGACAACGAGAATCCCACTGTTGGGGGTATTCCTACGGTTGTGAACACTCCCGCTGTGATGCCAAGAGTGGGTCCTTCCATTCCGGTCAGCCATGCTGAGAAACCGGAGAAGTTCCATGGTGTGGACTTCAAGAGGTGGCAGCAGAAGATGTTGTTCTACCTGACCACGCTGGGTCTCGTGAGGTATCTCGCAGAAGATGCTCCTGTCATTGATGAGAATGAACAAGACATGCAGAAGATAGTCGTTGCGCTAGCCTGGGGTGATTCCGACTTTTTGTGTCGGAACTATGTTCTAAATTGCTTGCACGATACACTTTACAATGTGTATAGTGTCAAGAAGACAGCCAAGGAACTGTGGGAGTCCTTGGATAAAAAGTACAAAACCGAGGATGCCGGATCAAAGAAATTTGTCGTCGGCCGGTTTTTGGACTTCATGATGGTGGACTCGAGGACTGTGATCAGTCAAGTCCAGGAACTCCAGGTGATTTTGCATGAGATCTTTGCTGAGGGAATGGTACTGAGTGAGACCTTCTAGGTGGCTTGCATGATAGAGAAATTGCCCCCTGCTTGGAGTAACTTCAAGAATTACTTGAAGCACAAGCGAAAGGAGATGAAGATCGAGGATCTCATCATCAGGCTCCGGATCGAGGAAGATAACAGGAGTGCTGACAAAAGGCTAAGGAGCTCTTTTGCCTCAAAAGCTAATGTGGTGGAGCATGGCCAGAGTTCTAACTATAAGAAGAAGCAGAAAGGCAAGCTAGCTGCTAAAGGGTCCAATCTGGGACCTAAGGGAGGAATTGCCAAGAAACCTAAATTTCAGTTTCAAGGCAAATGCTTCAACTGTGACAAGATGGGTCACAAGTCATCGGAATGCCGCCAGCCAAAACGGAACAGGCGCCCTCAGGCACATGTGACTGAGGTGGAGACGCTAGAGAGAGATGTGTCAGACATCAATCTCTCAGCGGTGGTCTCGGAGGTGAATCTGGTAGGGTCTAACCCTAAGGAATGGTGGATAGATACTGGAGCTACCCGCCACATCTGCTCAGAGAAGAAGATGTTCACCACTTTTGAGCCGGTTACAAACGGCGAGAAACTGTTTATGGGAAACTCTGCGACGTCAGAGGTGAAGGGAGAAGGCAAGGTCATCCTGAAGATGACATCTGGAAAAGAGTTGACTCTGAACAATGTCCTCTATGTGCCGGACATTCGAAAGAACCTGGTGTCAGGGTCACTCCTTAGCAAGCACGGATTTCGTATGGTGTTTGAAGCAGATAAGGTCGTGTTGACCAAAGCTGGGATGTATGTAGGGAAAGGTTATCTTTGTAATGGGCTGTTTAAGCTTAATGTTGTAACTGTTGTCCCTACTATTAATAAAGTGAAAATCCCTTCTGCTTACTTGCTTGAGTCTTCCTTTTTGTGGCATGGTAGACTAGGTCATGTTAATTACGATGCATTGCGTAGATTAATTAACCTAGACCATATTCCAGCTTTTCAAGTTAATTTGAATCACAAGTGCGAGACTTGTGTTGAAGCAAAATTAACGAGAACTTCGTTTCAATCGATTGAAAGAAGTACAGAACCCCTTGAATTAATCCACAACGATGTGTGTGATTTAAAATTCGTACAAACACGGGGTGGTAATAAGTATTTTATTACTTTTGTTGATGATAGCACAAGGTTTTGCTATGTGTATTTGCTAAAGAGCAAAGATGAAGCCATTGATAAATTCATTCTTTATAAGAATGAAGTTGAAAATCAACTTGGTAGAAAAATTAAGGTGTTAAGAAGTGATCGAGGTGGTGAGTATGAATCACCATTTGGTGAATTTTGTGCCCAACATGGAATTATTCACCAAACCACTGCACCTTATTCGCCACAGCAAAATGGAGTTGCTGAGCGAAAGAATCGGACCTTGAACGCGATGTTAATAAGTTCTGGGTTGTCACAGAACATGTGGGGGGAAGCAATTCTCTCTGCAAATTACATCTTGAATAAGGTACCGAGAAAGAAACTTGATAAAACCCCATACGAACTTTGGAAATGTCGTAAACCTTCTTATAAATTCTTACGAATGTGGGGGTGTTTGGCAAAGGTTGCCGTACCAACGCCAAAGAAGGTCAGAATAGGACCTAAGACAGTTGATTGTGTATTTATCGGTTATGCATATAATAGTAGTGTGATCGGTCTCGAAATATGTCGTTGTTTAGACCGTATCAGAGTATTTTAAACTACTTGTGCTATGATTTGTTTTGAGCAAAAAGTGTATAGCAGCAAGTTGAGTATCGATCCACAGAGACAGGGTGAATTGGTTATTACTTTTAATTGAATCCTACTCTTAATTTGTCCCGAAACGTTGTTTGGTTTGTTGTGTGATTTAAGACTAGAAATGAAAACACGAGTAATAAATTGATTTAAAAAAAGTTTCGGGAAGAAATATCTAAGGCTTGAATCCACTCTAATCTTTTTGTAATGACATGAATGTTCCATTTTATGAATGTTCATTATTCGAATCCGTTGAGCACTGTGAAGATAATTAATCTGCACTGAACTTGTTTAAGTTATTCATGTATACCAACTAGCATAGATTATCTTTGCTTAGCACGAATTGTCTTATCAGTATAACCCGTCTCTAAGGCACGGATTATCTGATAGCACAACGCGTCTTACAAGGCATAACCTATCTTAGTTGAGTTGCATGAATCAACGAGCCCTTGGTTGTATGTCGTAAAAATATGCTAACATATAATGAAAGAGAAGATCTTTTGGTTCTATATCATACAACATGGATTCGAATAATGAAAGCAGGAAGTTCTAATGAAACATATTCATTACAATAGGTTAGAGTTTCATCATCACCTTAGACAGAAGATTAGCCGGCCATAGAAGCAGATTCCATTGATTTAGAAGTGAAAACCGTCATTACAACGTCCTGAATATAGCGCTCACCTCCTATCCTTCCCTCTTTCTCTCCTATCTAACCCTGAATTCCTTCCCCAGGCGAAGGATATTCTATTACAAGTGGTCTCCCAGAGAGAAAACTAAAGAAAATCTGAGATAAAATATGAGATAAATTTTGAAAATCCGGACTTTGCTATTTATAGACGTTTCCACCGCCCTAAGCCGTCCGGACGCTGAAGCGGTCCGTCCGGACGCCTGTGTGACAGCCATGTGACAGCCATGTGACAGCCGTGTGACAGCTGTGTCCAGATGTGCAAAAGTCGGCCCGTCCGGACGCCGAAGTGGTCCCGTCCGGACGCCTGCGTGACAGCTGGGTCCAGAGGTGCGTGAGGTGGCGCGAGGTGGCGCCCGGTGGTTGGAGGGAACATCCGTCCGGACGCGGGTCAGGTCCGTCCGGACGCCTGAATGGAATTTTTCGGCAGAAAGGTGTGAGAAGCCATGTCCGGACGGGGATCAATGCCGTCCGGACGTCTATCCTTGTTTTTTCGCCACTTTTTTCCTTATTTTGTGGTTATCAGCCCGGACTCCTGAAATTATAGAAAACAAACCTAATTAGTAATAACAAGGCTCGTAAGACGATAACAAAGGTACATTGGGCGATGGTAATAGTACATAATTATGTACTTATCACACCCCCCAACTTACACTTTGCTAGTCCTCGAGCAAAGAAAATTTTACTAACTTTTATTTAAAACCCAACTTTCGTATGGTTCACGATTGCACTTAGCATGTACAACAAGCCTTTTAAACCCCTAGGTGGCCCTAGTGGGACGAGTGAAGTCTCGTGAGGGTTTCCAGAGATGATACCCGCAAACATCCTTTGTGACACGGGCAACCATTCTGTGAGTTTTTTAACAGATAAGCACATTTCTCAATTCCTGCCAGGTCATGTCAAGATATCATGGAATTCTACACATTATAGTCGGATTTAGATCATTCATTATCACTAATACTCAAAAGTGTGTGTGTGTTCTGTCAAGCAATGTTTAGTAATCTTCAAGTCAAGAATTCAAACCATCCAGGTTTCCATTCAGATCATGCTTCAACTTCAAAAACTCACCGGTTATTCACTCAACAATTAATTCTCTCAGAAACTGGCTTTGTCATTCAATGTTCTCTCATGTGGATGCGGTTTGGAGTTATATAAGGCATGCAAGATATCCGCAATCCATGACGCTCAAAGACGTATCATATGACTTGTGGTTTTCAGAATAGAATGTCAAATGCCATGAATAACCAATAAAACCATATTACGTTACTGCTTTTTAAGGCCGAGTCACGTTTCCCTAGGATCAAGAAGGACTTTGATTTTGGTTGTAATGTCAGGTAAGGATAGAGTGTTTAGGCAAGGTCAAGTAGATTTCTATCTTGAGAGGTAAGGACTTTTTGTTCTAGTAACACATGGCTTCATAACAATTTTTTTTCTTTTGGAAGCCCGTTCTTGATTTTTTTCAACTCTTCTCAAATTTCTCTTTTGCCTGTTTTTCTTTTTCTTTTGCCACCCAATTCACCCAACTCACAAGTTGTTTCTATGTATTTTTCTTTTGTTTCCAACTTCTTTGAGTTTCCAAATTTCTTTTTAGATCTACTATTCCCTTCCACCATTCATTTTCAATCACCTATCCATTTCATTTGATATCTGCCTTATACTCTCAAGATGATTTTGGCCATGGAGCTTATCAAAGAACGGTTTAGTTTACGCAATAGGCTCAAAGTGGCGGGCTAGGGAAAAGTGTTTCATAAAAGTTAAGCTGGCTCAATACAACAAAGATGGCCTTACAATCCTTTCCTAAGGCTTACGAGACCTAGCCTGTTATTTAGCAGCAACATTGTGGTTCCACTTTTTATTCCAGCATTCGACCAATTAGGATGAGAATTTCTGAGTGATTTGTGTTGATATCCCTCCAAAGAAAGAATTAGCTCTAGGCTCACTGAGGGTTAGTCTCCACAATTGATTTCCAGGTTTCCCAAAATGGTTCTTTTTCTTAGCTTTTAGAGTTACAAACATGCAAGACAGATATTCGGTGCAAAGTGCTGAGTATTAGCAACATGAGTAACCTAAAGCAGAAATAATTTGCAGAATTCTTCAAGTATCACAAACATGCTCAACAAGAATTTAAAGAAACCATGACTTATTATGCAGAAAGCTCAGACAGATGGATGCATTTTTTTTTTTTTTTTTAAACCGACCTATCCCCCAAGATATGCATATCTACACCCCCCAACTTAAATCAGACAATGTCCTCATTGGCACATTAAGACATGAAGCAGCAAAGTAAAGAAGGGAGGATACAGTGTTACCTGATGGGAGAAATACCGCAGAACAGAAATGGGAGGAGTGTAAACTCCGTTCACAATGAAAGATGAAGTACCTGCGGGTTAGTCGAAAACAACAAAAAGAAAACACAAAGCAAAGAAAAACCAAAACGAAAAAAAGATTGGGTTGCCTCCCAATTAGCGCTAAGTTTATTGTCTTCAGCCAGACACATTATATCGGAGGTGATTTTTCAAGTAGGCAGCTGACTTCATCGACTGCTCTGTCAATGTTGTAGTCATCATACCCAAAATGAGCTAGGCATGAAGCCAAAGGGTCGGGAGTAAGAATATAGGGGTCAGCCTCATCGATGAGGTCTTCAACAAGGTCGATTGCAAAACAGTCCTCACTGGGTAAGGTAGGGCGTTGAGATGCACTGAAGACATTTAACTTGACATTCATGTTACCAAAGGATAGTTCCATCACCCCAGTCCGACAGTTAATACAAGCCGTGGCTGTAGCCAAGAATGGCCGGCCTAGGATGATTGGAGTTTGTCGCTTATGGTTGTTTACAGGCTCGGTATCAAGAATGATAAAGTCAACTGGGTAAATAAATTTATCTACCTTGACCAGTATATCTTTAATCTCACCACGGGGCACTCGGATAGATCGGTCTGCCAACTGGAGGGTCACTGGCGTAGGTTGCAATTCACCCAACCCAAATTGTTCATAAATTGAGTAGGGCATTAAGTTGACGCTTGCGCCAAGATCTAACAATGCCCGGTCAATATGATGTTGTCCAATGACACAGGAAATGGTGGGTTGGCCAGGATCTTGTACTTTTTGCGGAGTGGCCATTTGTAAAACAGAACTCACCTGTTCGGTGAGCAAAATATTTTTTTGATACATGGGTCTGGCGCTTCCGTTTTTGAGTACAAAGATCTTTCAGAAATTTGGCATATGCCGGAACTTGTTTGATAGCATCTAAGAGTGGGAGGTTGATTTTAACTTGTTTGAATACCTCCATCATCTCTTCCATGGAGGCCCCTTTTTTTGAAAATGGTAGTGGAGAGCGGAGGGCACTCGGAAATGGTACGGGTCTTGGTAGAGATTTCTGTGGTGGTGTTGACGACTGTGGAGGGTCGTCTGCCAGTTCTGGGTGAGGTGCAGGAGCCACATATGCTTTGGTTCTAGCATTATTTGGGAGAGGTTGTGAGTCAATCTCTCGCCCGCTGCGTAAGGTTATCACAGCCTTTGCTTGCTCATGGTGTGGATCTAAGCTAGATGATTGGTCTACCACATATTGTCCTTTAGGATTGTTGATTACTTGACTGGGTAGTCTACCCTCCTCTCTTCGATTAAGTGTATTAGCCAATTGACCCATTTGAGTTTCTAGTCGTGATATAGATTGAGAATGAGAATGGACTAGTTGGGTTGTGGCTTCAATAGAAGAAGTCTTGGTATGTAACTCTTGGAGGGCTTTTAAGACTTCTTCTTCGAAATTACGATTTCTTGGAGGTGGGGCAGTGTTTTGGTTCGGGTAATTTTGGTAAGGACGATAAGCTGGTGGATTGAAAGTATTAGGATAACTAGGCCTAGATGGTCCAGGTAAAGAATTGCCTTGGGGCTGGGGTTTCCATGAGAAGTTTGGGTGATTACGCCATCCCGGGTTATAAGTATTAGAGTATGGGTTATTGCCGGGTTTGGTGTATTCTTGGGCAGCATTTACTTGTTCTTGCACAAAATCAGGGTAATGGGGTGCAAGATGACAGTCGCCTATAAAGTGAGTCGTACTAGAGCATAAGGCACATGTGTCAACAGAATTTATCGGTTGCTGAGTCTGTAGTCCACTAGAAAGTAGTTGGTCAAGTTTTTGAGTGAGAGTGGCTACTTGGGAAGTGAGGTGGTGAGTGTTATCTGACGGTTGAATTTCATATACCCCTCGTTTGCTGGTAGAGGTGGTGCTTCCCTTACTATTACGAAGACCTGAGGCATGATGCTGAGAGGTTTCAGCCATATTCTCAAAAAGTTGCCATGCCTCATCAGCACCTTTTAACATGAATGCACCTCCACTTGAGGCGTCTACCATTTGTCTGTTAGGAATTGACAGTCCATCATAGAAAGTATGGACTAGTTGCCATTTAGGGATTTGGTGGTGAGGACATCTTCTAAGCAGGTCTTTAAGTCTTTCCCATGTTTCATGAAATTGTTCACCCTCAAATTGAGTAAATTGATTAATCGCTCGCCTATACTGTTGAGTTTTACCCATGGAAAAGTATTTCTTGAGGAATTCGCCTCTCAATTGTTCCCAGGTAAAGATAGTACGAGGAGGTTGCGTGGTGAGCCAATGGGATGCCTTATCTTTAAGAGAGAATGGAAATAAGATGAGTTTAAGGGCATCACTACTGAAATCATTAATCCGTACCGTAGAACAGATTTTGAGAAATTCATCTATATGCTTAAAAGGATTTTCATCATCTAATCCATAATATGAAGGTAACATGCCAATTGTACTTGGTTTGATTTCATAATTCCGGGCTGTGACATTTGGCAGAACAATACAAGAAGGGGATTCATAATCAGCAGGGGCAAAATATTGTTGCAATGGGGGTGCTGGTTGCTGTGGTACCTGAGGAGCTAAGGCAGCTTCAGGAAATAGATTTTCGGGCAAAGCCTGGTTGGCAGCCATGTTAGCCATGGATATGTCAGACACACGAGTGGGGTCTGTTCTAATTGAAGCCCGAATGGCGCCGAGTGTGCGTTCTATTTCGGGATCAGCCGGTTGAATATCAGGAGTCAATGACCGGCGTCCACGCATGCAAAGTACTGAATATTAATACTAAGAAAAAGCTTATCAATGATTTGCCGAAATAACACAACTTACAGTGATGTAATGATATCGCTTTAGTTCTTCAACACTGACTTGCACCTGGTTGTGTTCTGAATTGAGTTCTTCTTTTTGGCAAATACACTTATAGAGCTTTAAGAGACAAGAAGAGGTTAAACTAAGAACAAAAATCAATTAAAAGAGTAACAACTAATTAAACCGTGTCCCCGGCAACGGCGCCAAAAATTGATCGGTCTCGAAATATGTCGTTGTTTAGACCGTATCAGAGTATTTTAAACTACTTGTGCTATGATTTGTTTTGAGCAAAAAGTGTATAGCAGCAAGTTGAGTATCGATCCACAGAGACAGGGTGAATTGGTTATTACTTTTAATTGAATCCTACTCTTAATTTGTCCCGAAACGTTGTTTGGTTTGTTGTGTGATTTAAGACTAGAAATGAAAACACGAGTAATAAATTGATTTAAAAAAAGTTTCGGGAAGAAATATCTAAGGCTTGAATCCACTCTAATCTTTTTGTAATGACATGAATGTTCCATTTTATGAATGTTCATTATTCGAATCCGTTGAGCACTGTGAAGATAATTAATCTGCACTGAACTTGTTTAAGTTATTCATGTATACCAACTAGCATAGATTATCTTTGCTTAGCACGAATTGTCTTATCAGTATAACCCGTCTCTAAGGCACGGATTATCTGATAGCACAACGCGTCTTACAAGGCATAACCTATCTTAGTTGAGTTGCATGAATCAACGAGCCCTTGGTTGTATGTCGTAAAAATATGCTAACATATAATGAAAGAGAAGATCTTTTGGTTCTATATCATACAACATGGATTCGAATAATGAAAGCAGGAAGTTCTAATGAAACATATTCATTACAATAGGTTAGAGTTTCATCATCACCTTAGACAGAAGATTAGCCGGCCATAGAAGCAGATTCCATTGATTTAGAAGTGAAAACCGTCATTACAACGTCCTGAATATAGCGCTCACCTCCTATCCTTCCCTCTTTCTCTCCTATCTAACCCTGAATTCCTTCCCCAGGCGAAGGATATTCTATTACAAGTGGTCTCCCAGAGAGAAAACTAAAGAAAATCTGAGATAAAATATGAGATAAATTTTGAAAATCCGGACTTTGCTATTTATAGACGTTTCCACCGCCCTAAGCCGTCCGGACGCTGAAGCGGTCCGTCCGGACGCCTGTGTGACAGCCATGTGACAGCCGTGTGACAGCTGTGTCCAGATGTGCAAAAGTCGGCCCGTCCGGACGCCGAAGTGGTCCCGTCCGGACGCCTGCGTGACAGCTGGGTCCAGAGGTGCGTGAGGTGGCGCGAGGTGGCGCCCGGTGGTTGGAGGGAACATCCGTCCGGACGCGGGTCAGGTCCGTCCGGACGCCTGAATGGAATTTTTCGGCAGAAAGGTGTGAGAAGCCATGTCCGGACGGGGATCAATGCCGTCCGGACGTCTATCCTTGTTTTTTCGCCACTTTTTTCCTTATTTTGTGGTTATCAGCCCGGACTCCTGAAATTATAGAAAACAAACCTAATTAGTAATAACAAGGCTCGTAAGACGATAACAAAGGTACATTGGGCGATGGTAATAGTACATAATTATGTACTTATCATAGTGCATATCGATTTCTTGTGCATGAATCTGGGATTCCAGATATTCATAAGAACACAATACTTGAATCACGGAATGCTTCATTTTTTGAACACATATTTCCGTGGAAGACTAGAAATGGAGAGTCAAGTTCTATGAAGAGAACTTATGAGGCCGTCAGTGAAGGCAGCCTAGATGAAGTTGCCGACGAGCCTAGAAGAAGTAAGAGGGCTAGAACGTCAACATCGTTTGGTCCAGATTTTCTAACTTTTTTGTTAGAGAATGAGCCTCAAAGCTTCAAACAAGCTGTGAACTCACCTGAGGGTACTCTTTGGAAAGAGGCAATCAAAAGTGAGATTGATTCCATTTTGCAAAATCATACTTGGGAGCTGGTAGATCTCCCTCCAGGTTGTAAGCCTTTGGGCTACAAATGGATCTTTAAGAGAAAGATGAAAGCAGATGGTTCAATAGACAAATACAAGGCAAGGGGTACAGGCAGAAGGAAGGCCTTGACTACTTTGACACATATTCTCCTGTCACGAGAATAACATCCATTCGGATGGTCATTGCTATCGCTGCTTTGCGAAATCTTGAGATACATCAGATGGATGTCAAGACAGCTTTCCTAAACGGAGATTTAGATGAGGAAATCTATATGGAACAACCCGAGGGGTTTTCCGCTCCAGGACAAGAAAGAAAAGTTTGTAAACTAGTCAGATCATTGTATGGTCTGAAGCAAGCGCCTAAACAATGGCATGAAAAGTTTGACAATGCGATGATGTCAAGTGGTCTTAAAATCAACGAATGTGACAAATGCGTATATGTCAAGGACACTAAAGATGGTTATGTCATCTTGTGTCTTTACGTTGATGACATGCTCATTGTTGGTAGTAATGAAAGGATGATTCAAACTACTAAGAAAATGTTAAACTCAAAGTTTGACATGAAGGACATGGGCCTTGCAGATGTTATTTTGGGAGTGAAAATATCCAGAATATCAGACGGACTTGTATTATCTCAATCTCATTATGTTGACAAGATACTTGAGAAATTTAACAAGTCTGATACGAATGTGGCCAGGACTCCTGTAGATCCGAATCTTCACTTAGCGAAGAATACTGGTGAGAGTGTGTCTCAATTAGAGTATTCACGGATCATAGGTAGTCTAATGTACTTGATGAGTTGTACAAGGCCAGACATAGCTTATGCTGTTAGCAGGTTAAGCAGATACACGAGTAATCCCAATGCTAACCATTGGAAAGCTATTGTCCGAGTACTAAGGTACTTACGGTACACCCGTGATTATGGTCTGCACTACACAAGATATCCAGCAGTACTAGAAGGGTATAGTGATGCCAACTGGATATCGGATATCAAGGACTCGAAGTCTACTAGTGGATATGTATTCACTCTTGGTGGTGCAGCAGTGTCTTGGAAATCTTCCAAACAGACTTGCATAGCAAGGTCTACGATGGAATCTGAATTCATTGCTTTAGATAAAGCAACTGAAGAAGCAAAATGGCTCCGTCATTTTGTGGAGGATATTCCTAGATGGTCGAAACCTGTGCCTGCAATATGCATACATTGTGATAGTCAATCAGCGATTGGCAGAGCACAGAGTAACATGTATAATGGTAAGTCAAGACATATTCGTCGACGACATAATACCATTAGGCAACTACTCTCAAATGGGGTTGTTACTATAGACTATGTTAAGTCTAAGGACAACATTGCGGATCCACTAACCAAAGGGTTAAATCGAGAGTTAGTTGATAAATCAACGAGAGGAATGGGATTAAAGCCTTTGGATGTATGAATTACCGTAATGGACACCCAACCTAGTTGACTGGAGATCCCAAGATCTAGGTTCAATGGGACAACCTAATTGCGTGTAATTAGTTGAAACACTGAGGAGATAAATTCTCTTACTCATTCCTATGGTAAAACAGTGTTGCCTGTACGGGTTAAGGTTAAGCTATGCTTTTAATGACTCTTATGCGTTGGTATATCCAAGCAAGGTATGGCAGGATACCTATAGATAAGAGGTCACCTATGTAAGTGTGAAGTAGGGCCGCTTCTATAAGAATTGAGAAGGCAAAATTCTTTAGAACACTTACTGAACCAGGCGAGAGTTCAGGGCCAAAATGAACTCAATAGTGAGAACTAATTTGTGTTAGGATAAATTCCTATGTGAAGTCTGTTGTCTCGGTTTACATGAGAGGCAGAACAGTTCAAGACATCACGTTCACTGTTCAGCCTGTAAATCCGATAGATTTTCACGAGGGAAGGTTCAAGGCCAAAAGCTACCTATCCTATGTAGGAATTATCCGATGTACTCTATCTCTTCAAGTCTTTGTTGTCTTCCATTTCGTCATATTGTCAATTTTCATTCATGTGGGGGATTGCTGGAAAAAATGGATTTTAATCCATAATTTTGGTGACTTTGTCCCAAAGATTAAGGGGTCCCTTAAGATCACTTGAGGTGAGTCTTAGTGGGTTTGTGTACTCCCATATGAGGAGTTTAAACCTTGAAAAGAATGGTTAAAATCCATTAAGGTTTGAATGAGAAATTAATTCTCTAAGTATGCACCATGTGTAGTATGCGAGAGGGTGATAGGTCGCGCACGCCGCCGCCGCCTACCTTGGTCCATGGGTCATGGGTCTATGTTTGGGCTTGGCTTGGCTTGGCTTGGTGTGGTGTGGTCCTTGGACCCTTAAGCCCAAAAGGTTGGGTTTACTCGCTTGGGCCACGTAATGGGCTTGAGCCCATAAAAGTGTGTATTTAAGATGAGAGATCAATTTGAAAACAAAAAATTAATTTCTAATTTAAAACCAAATTCAATTTTTGATTTATTGCACAAAATTTATTCTGATTTTAAATCTAGAATTTATTTCTAGATTTGTAACCATAGAATTTATTTTGAAAATAAATCTTAGAATTTAATTTTGGTTTATTATGAAATTAATGTTTTGGCTCCCCCTTAGTCCTATAAATAGAGCACCCCTTCTTTGGTTTTGACAAACCAACAATTGATACAAATCTCCTCCATTCTTCGAGTGTTCTTCGTGTTCTTCGATCAAGAGAGAGTACAAGGCGAATTAGTTCGAAAGCCGGTCTTCGGGAGGTGCTACCGAATCCGAATTCAACCGTTGTATCCTGGGAGACGAACGCCGAGCATATCCTCAAGCACTCCGGTGAGGCGGCGCAATTTGTCTTAAGGACACCGTGAGATTCACGGGCCTCGATTTGCGTTTTCAATTTTATTATCTTTAAATTTTACGCACTATTGTATTTTTTCAGAAATTAAATAAAATTCCAGAATTTGTTTATTCCTACATGTTATTCACTACCTGATTGACGGTGATTAGCAAAACCATTGTTTTAAAAAGCTGATGATAACAGTGATGGTGGAACTAGGTGCATCATTATTTAAGTGGTTCTATGACCATTATTGGTGACAAAACTGGTAACAAGATAAACAAAAAAGAATGCATGCTTCACCATTTTTGAACTGAGTTTTTTTGTTTGTTACTTGATGAAGACTGGCTCCTATAAACACGCACTTACACTAGCTGAGGATCGTGTTCAACTTTTAAACGTAAGGTTGTGTTTGTTATATGGCTATAACATGATCGTAGTTCTTTGGACGGACGAATATAATGGGATGAGAAGTATCTCATTGAATTGAAAAATGTTCCTACTATATATGTGTGTGTGTGTATTTTTTTTTTTTTTTTGGTTATTTTAGTTGATGATGCCAAAAATTGGACGGTTGATCCGAGAGTTCCACGAGAGTATTTGCAAAATAAGTTCAGGTGTTCTCGGTCATAAATCCTTCGACGATCAAGTTAGTCGGGGTATATACACACTCTGTATTTAGAGAACGTGAAAGTGTGTACCTTGTAGAGGATAGAGCAATGTATTTACAGAGCCTATGATTGAGGAATTTGAGGGATTGATTTCTTCCGGGGGGGAGCTTCTCCTTGATTTAAGCATATAATTATGCTCACCAAAAGAAATGCTACGGAGCTTCTTTCAGTCGGTCATTAGTCGCTCGGGTCCTATAGGGTGTGCTTTCGAGTGGGTCCCAAATGATCGGGATGGAAACTCGTCGGTCAGCATTATTTGTGTCGGCTCGGTCAGTCGGCCTTACGCTAGGCCTCAAGACGCTAATCGGTAAAGAGTCTAGCCAGGTTCTTCATATAATTATACTCATCATTAGTAAATTCGTTCGATGGAATATTATGTCTTGATCGACAGATGACATGCATTGCTTTACAAAATTATGCATACTATAGATACTTAATCTCCACACCTATAAATATTAGATCCGTCCCTATTAATATATGTACAAAAATATATATATATATTTATAAATGTGGAAACTTGGACGAGAGTTAAACCCTTTTTAACTTCCCCAAAGTACCCACCAACTAGATAACATTCCCTTTTAACGCCTCCCATCCCTGTATTAGAGCTGATGATGATGTCTATGGACTAAATATTTGCCTACATATTTTAGCTGATTGCGTAGTGCTAATACCTCGATGATTAATGGTGAGATTTCAGACGATGGGTGTTCTACGTATTGATACCGTTATAACTCTAATCACGACCGTTATCTACCCCGATTCTATTTGTAATGATGATTTTGGCCAACAAATTAATTGACGAAGCAACCACTCCTTACTGACCACCACTGGTTATTTTGTTAGAAAAGTAAATTTTAAATTCCAATTTTTTGATGATTTTATCTCAAGTGGGAGTACTCTAATACCAATAGAGCTGGGTCCAAGAAGGTTTGTGTCCTCTTAAGTAAAAGGTTTAAGTCATGAAAAGAATGAACAAAGTCCATTCAAAATTAAATGAGAAATTGACTCTCATATTATACTCCATGTGTGATATATATTTGAGAAGTAGAATGTTATATAGTTCCACCTCGAAAAATCAAGTTACATGTGATGGGTATATAAATTTCAGGTTTGCTTAAAGCGTTGTGCTTTTTTGTAAAATCATTTGCTGGAAGTCAAAATTGGCTATGCAAAACTATTGTCCTCGGTTACAAATTTCTTGGGTTTATTTTTTAAGTTTATGAATCTCAACTAATTTTTGTAAACTCATCACTCCTCTACAAATGTCAATAAGTAATCATACAAAAGGGTAAATAATTCATACATTAATCGTGGTGGACCCTTTTTACAAAAGTGTAAACTCTCCATACATAAAAGTTTCCAAACTACATTACTTGTGGTGGAATTACTAAATAGATTACCATGCATTATACTTCCAATATACTGCATAGGGGTGTAAGACTAAACTGGAAAACCGGACCAAACCGGTAAATCGCACCCAACCGTCGGTTCGGTCCGGTTTTGAGAGCAGACCGGTCCGGTTCGGTTCGGTTTGATTTTTTTTGAATTGTTTCTATTTGGTTTTCGGTTTTTGAGTTTTTGAGGCCAGACCGGACCGGTTTTAATCCTAAGTCATTTTATACTTTATAGTTTTAAGTGTTTAGGTTCTTCATGTTTCACTCCCTTTGATTTTGTATTTTTTTTACTGAGTTCGTGTACTTATTTTAGTGATTTCTGAGTTTTGGTCTTCATATACTAAGTTATGTCTTTGAGTTATTTGTTTACTAATTTCGCATTTGATTTGTGGGTTCATATACTAAGTTATTTTTTTGATTTCTGAGTTATTTTTTACATTTTTTGATGATTTTGGCTCAAGACCACCCAAACTGGAAACCGGACCAAACCGGAGCCAAAATCGGCCGAACCAAACCGAACACCATCGGTCCGGTTTTCGGTTTACGTTTTCCTCAAACCGGTCAACCGGTTTGGTCCGAGTTTATAGGGCAAACTGGACCAAACCGCACCGGTTACACCCCTATTACTGCATACCAAAAAAAAAAAAAATTTCTTTAACATTTAAACTCTTTTAAGAAAATTTCACATTTAACATGAAATCGTAAATCAATGAAGATATTATGTGATGATCCCATATTTGACATTAAAAAATAATAATTCAATAATAATTTTTTGTAATTTCATGCATAATGTGTTTTGGGTATATACCTCATCTTTTATATCCATGTGTGCTAATTCTCTCCTTTAACCCAGTGGTAATTAATTACATTCCTATTAATACAACAAGTAAAAGTTGATTAGATGTGATATTGACAATAATAATGACGTCAACCTTTTTAAATCTCTTGGAAGTTCTTGTAATTAGGTAAACACACAAGTTGAGAAGAATCATTGATAAAGAAACTTCGCAGAGTAGTGTTTTTTATTGACTATAGTAATAATATTGAATGATTCACAAATTCATTAGCCTGGGGTGCCTAAAGTAATTAAAACTTTCTAAAGTAATTTTAGACACATACTCTCCGAATTAGTCAACCTATTGGATCGAATATCAAATCATTAAAAAAATACCATTGTCTCTTTCCACCAAAAATTTTAATTTCTCGAAACTCTTTACAACTTGAATTTAACTTGATCATTGAGAATTCTTCAAAGCATCAATGCCTTCACAACTTTCTTACCCTTTTCTTTCAAGACACAAATGTTCAAATCAGACTGAATCAAAATAAGATCACTCTGTACGATTTTAAATAATCGTGCCCGCATAAGAATCCTTGTCCTGTCCACGATCTTGGGATTTGCTATGTACCTAAAATCAAGATTCTATATACCGTATCTGTTTGAGTATCGATTTTCTTATTGGTATTAGAGATATTCGGTACTATTTTTATGACAAAAAAATACGTACCAACCGATACTGATTGGTACAATATGACATCAATAACCTTTCATAAAACATCAAGACCAACATACCTTAATTAATAGGGTCCATTCTTCATTAAAAAGGACCGAGAATGAATTCATTCATTCATTCGTTCATGCATGCGTTAGTGTACCACCTAACTAGATGGAGTATATATGCAGCAATATACATCACGTTTTTTTGGTTTTAGATCTTCTACGGTTTCCCGTTAACCTTTTTTTATTTGGTTTCTCATTTCCGCCAACTAATTAGGACGCCAAGTGCTTTTCATTGACTTCTGATTTCTCTGAGTCCACTCATCACAGGGGCGACCATGGCCCCTTCTCAATTATTCAGTTTAATAACTAGGCGTGTAACCAGTTTGATTTGGTCAAGAAATTCAGACCAAATCAGTAATTTAGATTCGAGTTGTTGTAATGAAACCGAACCGAACTATTTTGGTTTGATTGGATTCGAGTCCAAAATTAAAAAAAAATTTATAAGAAATTAGAAGGCTTGTGTCAAATGAATCAAATCAAGATTGATTTTTATTTTAAAATCGATATTTAATTTGATTTGGGCTAAGCTCAAATTAAAAAAAAAACTTCTAGAAAAGTAAAGCCTAGCAGAATTAATATACAAATTTCTAAACTATGGTAAAATTAAAGCTCAGTAAAAAAAACAAAGTCAAAAGAAAAATAGGCTAAGACTTGAAAAAACATACATAAACCTAAGTTTGCTGTGTTTCAGGATTTAGTATAGGAACCGGTTCAGTCCGGTTCCCAAGTGACTAAAATAAAAAATCAAACTGATTTTTTTTTTTTAAATTCGAAACTGAACCGGACTGAAAAATCAGACCAAATCACCGGTTTAGTTTAATTTACCAGTTCAATTTAGGTTTGCGACTTCGGTTCGGTTTAACGACACGAGAAGTTTATTGTGTAAACTTAAATGTAATTGTTCATATAAAACATCAGTGGTAAGACTTGGTTAAGTTATATTTAGGTATATATGAACAGTCGCTCTAAAAATAAATATAATGTTTGTTCAAATCCAAGGATGTCTGATCACCTGAGATTGTACTTGGATGATTTATACATCGAGACCTACAGGATATGCTTCTGGTTATCAAATGAGACCGTACTTGACGTATTGATCCGAAAGAACAGATTAACCTATTAAGCCCATGCCTAAACGCCGACGATGACACGTTGTTTTGGGGCCTTTTGTTTTTTTAAGCCCAACAGCAGAATCTTTGTGAATGGTCCAATTTTCTCTGCTTACAAGGCCCCTACCAGTTCAACCCTCCCAGTGACAATATGACAAAAATAATATCGGCGCGATTGTGGCTTATGATTCATCTGATTTTTTAAGATTATAATCGTATGATTTATTTTTTTGCCATATTCGAGGTATCCGGCCAGCTTTAAATTTGTCTAATATTGTCGATTAGTTATCGGAACCTTAAAGTTAACGACGAAGTAAATCTTCAGTAACCCTAAATCGGTGATTCTAGTATGAATTAAACCCATAACCTTTGTGTGATAAGTTCCTTAGTCTCCTCTCTTATGCCACCCGTAACCTTGGAATAGTAAGTTCCTTAGTCACTTTTCTCATGGAGTAATACTAAGTACACAAACCTTACGAACATATCCGGACACAGATATGTCTTGAACCATTGGATGTACGTGAAATCTTTAATAATTCAAGGATTTAACGTATATCCAACGGTTCTAAACATATTCGTGTCCGATCTGTGTGCGTAATTCTGTGTACCCAGACTTTCTCTTTCTCATGCCACTCAAAACCCAGCCTTTTGGGTTAAAATGTTAGACACTTAATATGAGACACGTGAAGCTAGAAATTTTAGAATTGAGAATTCATTGCGATATGTGTTTTATAGCTCGTTTGTTAGCAGTTAAAATTATAAAAAAAAATATGGTAATATAGTAAGAGATCAGGCATGAGATTAAATTTGTACTCGGTCTTTTTTTAATGATATATTTTATACACAAACACATTTGGGCGCCATACTATAACTATTATGTAAGTAAATCACTCATCTTACTAATTGAGTAAAGATATTGTCACTAATAACACATCACATTTATTTGCTATGTTATATATGATGAATAAATTAATTGATGCATGCGTATGTGTATGATCATGTCTTACAAGTCTTTTCATCCTTATCTAATTCGAATCATTCTCGGGATAATCAGGGTTTATCTTGCCAATAACACGATCTTGTTGCCTTCCTCAATTCGTCTAACAAGTTAATTGCCTTTCTCTAATCAGCAAAACCATAATGGTCTCAATAAAACTCAATCAATCATCACGCAGAGCTCAATCTTCTCTAATTTAATTAATAAGAAAAAACCCAATAAATTTTACTTCCTTCAATCATCGTGAGTTTATTAAATAAGATGGTTTGATAATTATCTCACAAATTATATATCCATGACTATTAAAAATATTTATTTTTAATAAAATTGACTATCTCAACATTCACGTAATTTAAAATGTGTCAATCGCAATTAACCAACAAACATTATAAATCAAATGGTGAGATAAAAAAATGAAACATACCTTTTAATTTTTAAATAATGTACAAAGACAATACATTACACTTTAATTTAAAGCTATAACGTGATAAACAAATAAAATTTTGAGCGGTTGCACGTTACCCTACCCGATGTGTCCGCTCTCTCATGCCTGCCATAGAAAATAAGTATGCTACAAATACAGATCTTTAAAACACATTCGAATACAAATGTGTTTGGAACCATACATGAGATCTTCAAGAATTTATAAATCTCATACACATTTAACAATTTCGGACACATCTATATTTAAATATGTCCGAACACACATATGTGTTTCTAGACTTTTTAATAAAAAATTCCTCAATGTTTAATGCCATAGAGGTTTGACATCTGCGCAGGCATGGCACCCCCGTGGACTTATACAGGGGAATGAATCGAATCTTCAACCAATATTTTTCTTTAAAAATATAAACAAATAGTAGTTACAAAAAATAATTAAAATCAAATTTAATTTGAAAGCAACACTCAAACAGTTTGCTAACTTCTACTGACGATTTATTAGCGGTCAAAATTTTAAAAGAAATAATATATTAGGATGAAATCCAAAAGGAAAAAAAAAAAAAAAAGATCTTATCTCAAACTCATATGAAGTTCTGACTATTTATTAGAGAAGAAAGAATGAATAGATCATATATAATAACTCTCTCCAATGGATATTTTGATTTTGTTATTCAATCAATCTATAAATATTTATAAGATGCATGATTTGAATAAGAATTGTAGTGGTGTGTGTTTAGGGCGTGCGATTAAATGAACATAAAATTATCCCTATCTGGAATTTTAGTAATAGGTTTTATATTAGCTGGACTATCCTATATTTATTTCAATAATTGCCGACAAGGAATGCCTATATTCCTTTTAATTTGTTATGATATTTGTCAACACCCTCCAAAATCATAAAGGTTATCTTATATATGGCGATCATAGTGACGAGTAGATTGAAGAATAAGTATCGAGATTCTTCAAGTTGATCCTTTTTAAGGTGCTCGTCAAATTGTTTCATTTTAATTTGTACGTGCATAAACACCTAAAATCACCCCACATCTATTATGATTTACTTGGTAGTGTGCGTCAAAAAACAAGATTGCTTTAGTACACAAAATACTGACTGAATAGTTAAGTACTGGACGAATAATTTTCGTGCAGTATTTTGCGCGCAAAAACGATATCGTTTTGACAAGTAGCACGACTTGCTGTGCGCAATGCATGACTTACGAGTGTGAGAAAATTTCGGTATAATCTTTGTGGTGTCCATAACATGTATCCTCCTGATTTATTGTGGATGTAATTTACTTAGGCTTAGCTAGGCCAGCGTCACAAATGCATGCCTGGAGGAGGGTATAGGGTGGAGGTCGGTCAACCTTCTGGTATGAACACAAAAGATGTAAGCATTTGGCGTGACTCAACCGCCCAGCTAGTTGCCTCGATCAGTCCTTTTTAATGAGTCCATGTCTCAAATGAGGACAGCTTTCCACTCTGATTTCATCCCTGATGTAATTGTTCACAATTGACTTTCAAAATTGTAGACAATTATTCACCGTTTGCAAAGTGTCCTGCTCTGTATTTTTTAGAAAATTTACGATACATTTGACAAGTTAAAGCACATGTAATGAATAATTTTGACACATACAAAATCCATGGATGGAGCAGAAAACAAGGGTATAACACCGTCGTGCCCAGCAGCATCTCGAGGTCACCCAAGGGCAAAATCTCATTATGACAAGTCGGGTTACTTAACGATCCATTCATAAATATATATTCTCAAGTATAAACATAAGTTTCAATTATTTACCAATAAGCATATCGGTACAGTATGTACCGTTACCGGTGAGTTTTGGTGTATCGTTTTACATTTAGCGCTAAAAATTAATATTTTTTTTATCAGCTAAAAAGGTAGATTAATATAATATGATATTTTTTACTAAAAAATCAGATTAACAAAGAAATATAGTCATTCATTCACTAAAAAGAGTTCATATTAAAAAAGAACTGGACATAACAATTTATCTAGGCAAATTAGCACTAAATAAGTCCTCCTGTGAACATATTATTTAAATTTAATTACATATCTGGAGTTAATCTAGGTGTAATTACAAAAACAAACAATTGATAATTTAAAAAAAAATTGTACCGGCCGAGATTCGGTAAACGCTTAGTACAAAACAAACCACTTGTTAATGTTTTTGTTAGGATATATATAAAATAAAGAATATCATTTTCCTTCCTATACGTTATTGATTGAGATAGTTTAATCTCACTGCTTTACAATTTTTGGCTCACGCTGAGACTTCTTATCCGTGAGGGAACATAAAATACTCAAGAAATGTCAGAGCAAGCCCACCAATAATGTTTCTGCCGTAGACCAAGCCATTTGAAGCATG
This sequence comes from Arctostaphylos glauca, assembly GCA_019985065.2. Taxonomy (NCBI): domain Eukaryota; kingdom Viridiplantae; phylum Streptophyta; class Magnoliopsida; order Ericales; family Ericaceae; genus Arctostaphylos; species Arctostaphylos glauca. The sequence continues at coordinate 9,205,173 of JAHSPW020000009.1, read as the reverse complement.
AAAAATCACTTCAATCAAACGAAGGACAGACTTTTTCACATAGACCGGACCAAAGGTGCGGGACACATTTAGGTCCATAAGATATGTGTCCGTAGCATTGCTCTTAAATGAAACGGTTGAAAGTTGAAACCACCGGGATTAGACCGACATTTCATCATACATATATAATAAACATAACAGGAAATAAATGGGTCCTCCTCCCTAGATCCGTTAAAAGAACAAGTGGGCCCTCGTTGCCCGTACGAGAGAGAAACTTGGCTCTTTTTAAATTGAGTATCGCTGTCCAAACTGACATATATCAACAAGTACTCCAGAGAGTTTCTGCAAACACGCACGAGAGAGAGAGACTCAGAGAGAGAGAGAGAGAGATGGGTAGTTTGGGCGATGGCGCATCAAGAGGGAAAATCATAACTTGCAAAGGTAAGAGATTACTATTCTTCATATATAGTTCATTCGTGTATACAGAGTAAAATTCTGGAGGAAAAAAAAAACTCAAATTTGATTGTGCGTGATATGAATGTCGATGAACTGTTATTAGCTGCGGTGGCATGGGGTCCGGGAAAACCGTTGGTGATTGAAGAAGTTTGTGTTGATCCACCTCAGAAAATGGAGGTCCGAGTCAAGATCCTCTTCACCTCTATCTGCCATACTGATCTCAGTGCTTGGCAAGGCGAGGTACGTATACACATACATGATACACCAAACCCAAATCATCACATATTCTAATCAAATTCTCCAACTGATTCATGGATGTTCAAAATTACTGTAGCTACAGAAATTAAATATTCCAGAATTTATTCCTTTAGCATACCAATTTCTGCACTTTTTAAGCTTCTATGATTATCTTTTTCCTTCCGACTTTTCAAAGGAAGCTATATTTTAATATAGAGTAAGTTATTCTGACTTCCCTCGTGCCTGGTGTTGTTGACAAATATATGCGCCTCAGGTCCTCTCTTGCGTTTTGAAAGATCACTTTGACCCCTTTTTCTTTTGAAAGTCTCATAAGTTTTATGCAGTAAGTTATTAACATCAGTCTAACGCCGTCATAAAACTGTTAAAATTTTAAGTTCAGAATATTTTTGAACAAAACGAATGCAACATAAGTCTTTCACGTCCGAAATAACCTATATTGAACTTTTGAAATTTTTCTGAAATCGAAAGTATGTTTGACTGATTTATTGTGACCTCCCCTGATGTTTTAAAAAATTACTTTAAACCTCTGTTTATACAATTATTTCTAGTTAAACGTTGAAAATTATTGATCCTTTAAGTTTGGAATTTTTGAGCAAAATTGTAATATAATTTTTTCACTTCCCAAATAACCTATACCTGATAAAATTTTAAGATTTTTCTAAAATCAAAATTTAATCGAGTTACATTTAATAATTTTAACGACATAATAAACAACTGCATAATAATTTCAAAAGCTAAAAGTAATTTTTCCAGAGGTTATGGGATTGGTCAAGAACCTCAGGAGATGTCAGAGCAATTTTCCTTTTTAAATATTGAGCAGACAATCGGTGTATCTTTTTTGTATCTCTAACCAAACGGTATTAATTTTGATGGATGGTTGTTGAAGAATGAATCACAACAAGCATATCCTCGAATTCTGGGCCACGAAGCCTCCGGGTAAGATAATATATCCATCCCTTTCATGGTTGTTCCGCTATCAATAAATCTACGGCTGGAAAAAGAAACCCTTAATAGTAAGTTCTTTGTATTTTGTTTGGGGATTTTTTTGTAGAATTATTGAAAGTGTGGGAGAAGGAGTTATTGATGTGAAAGAGGGGGACCATGTTGTTCCTATCTTCAACGGAGAGTGTGGGGACTGTGTCTATTGCAAGTCCGATAAAACCAATCGGTGTGACAAATTCGGGGTCAACCCGTTGAAGAAGGTGATGGAGAATGACGGGAAGTGCAGATTCTCAATCAAGTCCAATGGGAAACCGGTATTCCATTTCATGAACACTTCCACTTTTACCGAGTACACCGTCCTCGATTCTGCCTGTGTTGTCAAAATTGATCCTAAAGCTTCCCTCAAGAAGATGACCTTGCTCAGTTGTGGCGTTTCTACAGGTCATTTTTTAGTTTTCGATTTTTCTTTTGTCGTCAAATTACAGACAACATGTGTGTGTGTGTGTTTATATTATATGAACAACTTGTTGTGGTGTATAAAAAGACGTTTCTGATTGAGATTGATGTTGAAGGTCTTGGTCAGTTTTTAGTGCTCAAATTTTCGTTCGTCGTCAAATTACACACAACTTGTTTGTTAATATTATATGAACAACTTGTTGTGGGGTACAAAGATGTTTCTGATAGAGATATGATGTTGAAGGTCTTGGTGCTGCGTGGAATACTGCTAACGTGAAGGCCGGGTCAACCGTCGCTATTTTCGGTCTGGGTGCTGTGGGACTAGCGGTAAGTGATATTGGACCTCTACAATTTGATCCAGTCTTTTTCTAGTCAATTCAAATCTTTTTCTTTGCTTCATGATACTTTAGTTGATTTCCAATTTTTATTACACAACTTGGATATTGCACCCAAACCACACGGTGGATTCGGAGAGATTACACAATGATATAATTTTGCTTATGAAACTAAATCGTTTTAACTTATTACGCAAATTATTATCAAAATACGTGGAATTAACATAATATAATTTCAAAGATAAATGAACAAACTACATTGTTTTGTCAGCATACAGAAAACTGTACTACAGCTCTTCTAAATTGATTCCAGATGCTCAACTACCAAATAACCATCTCCTTGGGACAATTTCGACATCTTCCTATTTGTTTTGCTTTGAGATAACATGAAAAGGATTGTTATTAGGAAAATTGAAAAAATATACAATAATATACACTTCACATTCACAATGAGTGTAATTTTATATTAAGTGTCCAGGTGAGACTCACCCATCTAGGTATATTCTTTTATTAATCATATATATTGCATTCTCATTAGAGGAAATGCGAACGTATATATGCATGTGCGATTAGTGAAGACTATTCCTATGTTGACTTTTAAATAATTACACTTTTGCCTATAAACTTCCTCAACTATTTAAAATTAACCTAATAACCGATAGATTGTTTTTCATTTTCAACTCGTCCGCCAATTGATTTTTTGCTTTATTTTAAACTCTTATTTTGTCATTGTCCGAATGTCTTGTCTATTTTTCATCTCATCCGTCCGTTGTTATCCCCCTCTATATCTCTCGCGGTCACCATCAATATGCATATCCTCTACCAACGCGACTTTGCTTTGTTTAAGGTTTTAGAAAAAATTTGGCCTACACCAAACACAAATTATAATTTGTTTGCCACTAGATGCATGTAACTGGAAAAAAAATTCATGCTTAATATTGTATTTCATAATTTGTTGCAGGCAGCAGAAGGAGCTCGAACCAGAGGAGCGTCTAAAATCATAGGAGTTGATATTAACTCTGACAAATTTATCAAAGGTACCTAAATGGAAAATGAAATTATAAGTAAAAATAGTGATTTTACTTGTATCATTTTTAAATTATTTTTTCGTCTTGAACAACGTTCTCCAATTAATTCACAAATGATTTTATCTGGGCAAAGAAACTGTTTGAATAGTACTAAATAAGTCCTTGTGTGAACTTAGGTCAAGCAATGGGAGTGACAGATTTCTTTAACCCAAAGGATCTTGACAAGCCGGTTCATGAGGTTAGTGTAATCAAAAATGCTAGAGACACATCATTTTTACACACCACTTTTACACATCACTCAAAACTACGTCGTTTTGTATTGAAAAAAAACCATATTTATTTTTGACCCATATCGCTCAAAACATATTCGGGTCTTGCTCAATACAAAACGACATAGTTTTGAGTGATGTGTGAAAGTGGTGTGTTAAAATGATGTGTATGTAGCACTCTTGTAGTGTAATAGAGTATCAATCACGTGTACCGAACGATTTTAAATACGTCTATTTTCAAACTTGTATGTAAATATTTTTGTGCGTAACATTCCTCTTATGAAAGAAAGGTGTGTGGGGTGGATGCAGAAAATCTGGGAAATGACGGGAGGGGGCGTGGACTACAGCTTTGAGTGTGCAGGAAATTTGGAAGTTCTCCGGGAAGCCTTCTTGTCTACCCATGACGTATATCTTCATTACTTTAATTCCTCATTCTCTATCTCAAACTGTGGTGCAAGTATTTTTATTTATCAACCAACCAAGATGACCCAATTGCCTAGCTATGCTATGACTTTTTTTTATAATTTAATAAGTTCAATTTAGTTTATTTGCATTTCGAGTGGTTTTTAAAAAACCAATCTATCACATCATTCACGGAATGTGACACCGTTTAAAATTGAGACAAAAGTTAATAGCGCGTCAATAGATTAGTAGAAGTACAATCTTAGATTAGTGATTTAATATGTTTGGGTCGAAATTTTAGAGATTTGGTCAGCTGATCATAAAGATCCGAAAATTGTGGATCCTTTCCATTCTTAGGGACCGTTTGGTTCCATTTTTTATTTGAATTCAATGGGGACAAGGCCATTATCACTAGGCACTCTGCTCTATGAATTAACAACTGCCTAATAACTTTAACAAAAAATGTTAGGGTACGGCCACTAGAAGTCTTATAACTTTAAAATATCAATGCAAAACTTTAAAAAAAATAAATAAGGCAGAAATAAATCAAAATAAATAAGTTAAGTCAAATCCAATAACAAGCTAATTATGGAGACAAGAAAATGAAGTGAAAATTGAGAACTTAAATTTTTTTCTTGTTTGACAGGGATGGGGCTTAACTGTGCTACTAGGAGTTCATCCAACCCCAAGGCTGCTTCCTCTTCATCCAATGGAGTTGTTCGCTGGTCGGAGAATCGTCGGATCGGTCTTCGGAGATTTCAAAGGGAAGTCACAGCTTCCCTTTTTTGCCAAACAATGCATGCGTGGGGTCAGTACCACTCTCTCTCTCTCCCTCTCCCTCTCTTTCCTTCAAAGGGTCAAGTTTTCATTTCTTAATTTTCAGGAAGTGAATTTGGAGGAGTTCATCACCCACGAGCTTCCCTTTAGCGAAATAAATGAAGCTTTCCAGCTGCTACTCGATGGGAAATCGCTGAGGTGCCTTCTTCATCTTTGAAACTCTCTGGCCCCTGCAGATTTTGATCACCATAGCCCCATGCATGGTGATTATCAAGAGATCTAGCTAGCTAGCTAGCAGAACTTTTGGCGAGTGTGAGTTGAAAAAAGGTTCCACCATAGTGGTTGGGTCGGGGCATGCAATTTCGTCGTTGCACCTATCAGTCGTGACTGTATCTGTGCATGTCCTGCCGTTTATATGTATTTGTATAAACATGGCTATGCATGTCCTGGTAATAATGTATTAATGGAATAACCTTCTTATGGGGTGTGTTTATATATTAAAGCAGCTCATATTTATGGGCCTCATGCATGGTTATAGTTCAAGTGTCAATTTAGTCCTTAAAGTTTCTGGCGAACCAATTTAATTCTTAAAGAATTTGAAATGAACCAAAAAGATTCTCTCTCGATTAAATGCTTTCCACCGCCAAATACTTGCAACGACAACATTCGAATAACATCTGGGAATCACTTGCTTTCGGCACGTGTTCCACATCCTTACAGATCGGACGGGCACGTTTAATTCTTAAAAATAATAATCTCACTTTAATTTGTTCGTATATGTATCAAAATTTCTACTATGTATCTCACATTATAAACACCTAAAATGACTCCACATATGTTACGAAAAACTTGAGGGCACTGCTATTGCGCACAATAAGATGTGTTATGGGCACACAAAATAATAACTGAACAGATAAACACTGATTGAATAATTTTTAATATTATTTGGTACGTTAAAATAATATTATTCTGATGCACAATACAATCGACCTGTGCACAGGGGCGGAACCATGTGGGGGCCGCGGGCCCCCCAAAAATTTCAAAATTTTTTAAAATCTAGGTATTAAAAAAATAAAAAAATAAAAAAAATATATAAAATTATATTTTGGCCCCCCAAAATTATATTTAACCATTTATTTCCAAAAAAAAAAAAATTTCGACCCCCAAAGTTATAATCCTGGTTCCGCCCCTGCTTGTGCATAGCAGGCTAGGCTCCCCCATTCCTGTTATCAGTGTGTAAGAAAATTGCAGTATAATCTTTGTGGTGTCCGTGACATGTGTGGCCTCCTGATTTATCGTGGATGTAATTTACAACGGCTGTAGGCCAGCGTCACCTATGCATGCCTGGAGGAGAGGATAGGGTGGCCGTCGGTCAACCTTCTGGTTTCAACACAAAAGATGGACTCTTACTATATTATATAGAAGCATTTTGCGTGACTCAACCGCCTAGCTAACTGCCTCGATCAGTTTTTTTTTTAAAGAGTCCATACCTTAATAGAGCTGGAGATTCTGTTATGCATTGTATACAATAAGATATGACGTATTGTATGCTAAAACAATATGGTTTTGATATATAAAAAATTGTCTGAATACTATCCGTGCGTTGCCTAATTATTTGGGCACACAGTTTCTTGAGCACTATACAAGGGCGGCAGAAATTAAATTTTCCACGGACTAAAAATAAATCGTACTACAAAATGTATTAGAATGTAAATAATAGAGCTGCTAAAATTACTTGAATCAAAATTTTACATATAAAAAAGGGGGAAAAAAGTTTCACTTGGACTTCAGCCCAGTACACCCACACTGTGCTTCCACTCTTGGCACTATATCGACATCGTTTTAACACACAGCACGTCCTGTTGTGCCACTAGCAAATAACCCAAGTGTGCCTCAATGAGGACAGGTTTCCACTCTGATTTCATCCCTGATGTAATTTTCCATTGCCTTTTCCACAAATGGTTTTGCTAAAAATTAACATTGACTTGAAAATTTTAGACAAGTATTCACAAATGGTTTATTAGTAAAATCAGTCTTACCGTCGTCATAAAACTAATTGTGTGCGTTAAAATTATTATATGCACAACTTGGTGTGGAGTATAAAAAGATATTTCTGATGGAGATTGATGTCGAAGGTCTTGGTGGTGCGTGGAATACTGCAAACGAGAAGGCCGGGTCAACCGTCGCTATTTTCGGTCTGGGTGCTGTGGGACTTCCGGTAAGTGATATTGGACCTTTACAATTTGATCCAGTCTTTGTCTAGTCAATGCAAATCCTTTTCTTTGCTTCATGAAACTTTAGTTGATTTCCAATTTTTATTACACAACTTGGATATTGCACCCAAACCACACGGTGGATTCGGAGAGATTACACAATGATATAATTTTGCTTATGAAACTATATCGTTTTAACTTATTACGCAGATTGTTATCAAAACACGTGGGATTAACATAATATAATTTCAAGTATAAAACGAACAAACTACGTTGTTTTGTCAACACTACAGAAAACTGCACTACAACTCCTCTAAATCCATTCCAGATGCTCAACTACCAAATAACCATCTACTTGGGACGATTTCGACATCTTTCTATTTGTTTTGCTTTGAGATAACATGAAAAGGATTGTTATTAGGAAAATTGAAAAAATATACAATAATATGCACTTCACATTCACAATGAGTGTAATTTTATATTATGTGTCCAGGTGAGACTCACCCATCTAGGTATATTCTTTTGTTAATCATATATTTGCATTCTCATTAGAGGAAATGCGAACGTATATATGCATGTGCGATTAGTGAAGACTATTCCTATGTTGACTTTTATATAATTACACTTTTGCCTATAAACTTCCTCAACTATTTAAAATTAACCTAATAACCGACAGATTGTTTTCCATTTTCAACTCGTCCGCCAATTGATTTTTTGCTTTATTTTAAACTCCTATTTTGTCATTTTCCGGATGTCTTGTCTATTTTTCATCTCATCCTTCCATTCTTATCCCCCTCTATATCTCTCGCGGTCACCATCAATATGCATATCCTCTACCAACGCGACTTTGCTTTGTTTAAGGTTTTAGAAAAAATTTGGCCTCCACCAAACACAAATTATTTGTTCGCCACTACATATATGTAACTAGAAAAAAAAATGCATACTTAATATTGTATTTCATAATTTGTTGCAGACAGCAGAAGGAGCTCGAACTAGAGGAGCATCTAAAATTATAGGAGTTGATATTAGCTCTGACAAATTTATCAAAAGTACCTCAATTCCTCGTGATAATCTACAGAATTCTATGAAATGACAGACATGACTGAAATTGATATTGCAGGGAAAAAGAAAAGGAGTATGGAGAAAAGAGTTCCATCTTTCTTATTAGAATGTGAAAAGTTACAATCAACAATACTAGACTTCTCTTTTTATAGGAAGAGCTACCTAATCGACCCACACTACAAAACGTAACCGCCAGCCAACAATTAAAGCACGTGACAGAATACAATAGTAATTCTGTTATTCTGTTATACTAGCTACCAGATTTCTAACTGACTCTAACTGATTTATGCGAGATGCTCCTTTATCAATGGATACCGTTGATGTGTGGTGGTCAGTACTCTTCACTTGAGACTCCATTGGAGATGGAGACTGGTTTAACAGTCCCCAACAAACTAATGCTGGAGGATACATCATGAGTTTGGTAGTCAGCTCAGCAAAACGATGGACAGAAAGTGACTTGGTAAAGATATCAGCAATATTAGCATGAGAATGAACATATTTGACGAACAATTGACGATTAAGAACTTTCTCACGAATGAAATGGTAATCGACCTCGACATGTTTCGTCCGGGCATGATAAACTGGATTAGAAGTCAGGGGAATAGCAGACATATTGTCATACCATAAGACAGGGGTAGAAGTAAGTTTGGTAATCTGGAGATCAGAAAATAAGTGGTGAAACCACAATAATTCTGCTGCCAAATTAGCCAAGGCTTTGTACTCTACCTCAGTGGAAGAACGGGCAACAGTGGGCTGCTTCTTTGCAGACCAAGAAATCAGATTAAAGCCCATAAAAACACAATAGCCACCAGTAGACTTAATTTCTATTAACATCATCTACAGCCCAATTAGCATCCGAGTAGGCATTTATAGCACACTGTCCTTTGATAAAATGGAGACCAAAATGGAGAGTGCCCTGAACATACCTCAAGATACGTTAGACATCATTAAAATGAGCTTGTAAGGGATTATGCATTTGTTGGCAAACTTGATTCACAGAATAGGAGAGTTTAGGGCGAGTCAACGTGGTCCCAAGGTATGCTCCAAAGTAAATTGCATTGCTCTTATGAATAAAAGATGTGTGGGGTGTATGCAGAAAGTAAGGGAAATGACGGGAGGGGGCGTGGACTATAGCTTTGAGTGTGCGGGAAACTTGGAAGTTCTCCGGGAAGCCTTCTTGTCTACACATGACATATGTCTTCGTTATCTATCTCCAACTGTGATGCAAGTATTTTTATTTATCAAGCAACCGAGATGACCCAAATGATGCCTAGTTATGTCCTGAAGTTGGTATTTAAAAAAAAATGGAAAATTAAGAAATCACATCACTAAACTTTCTTTACAATTTAAGATGTCTGATTTAGTACGTTTTTAGTGAATTTTTAAAAACCAATCACATCATAAATGTGAAATCGTTTAAAATAGAGATAAAAACTCGATATAAATACTTAATAGAGTTGATATCATATCACATCAATAGATTAGTAGATATTAATAGGGCTGAAAGTTTAAACTGGAAAATTGAACCAAACCGGTAAACCAAACCGAATCGACGGTTTGGTCCGATTTTTTAATCTAATCGGTCCGGTTCGGTCCGGTTTGAGATTTTTAAAAAATTCCGGTTCGATTTTTTATTTTAGCCACTTAGAAACCAAATTGGACTGAACCAAACCGGTTCCTATACTAAACTCTAAAAAATATAAAAAATCTAGATTGATACATGTTTTTTTAAGTCTTAAACTATTTTTTTTACTTTGATTTTTTATGGGACTTTAATTTTGCTATGATTTATAATTTTATATATTAACTTTACTAGGCTTTAGTTTTTTTGAAGTTTTTTTTAACTTGGGCTTAGGCCTAATCAAATTGAAAACTGATATTAAAATAAAAATCAATCAGGACTTTATCCATTTGACAAGAATCTCTTAAAATTTTAAATTTTTTTTAAATTTTGAGTCCAAGTCTAACAAAACCGAAACCGGACCAAAACCAAATCGAAACTGAAAAATCAAACCGAACCAAACCGAAATACTTCGGTTCGGTTTTGGTTTACAAAATCTCTAACCAAAATTACCGATTTGGTTCGAGTTTTTCGGCCAAACCGAATCAGTTTCACCCCTAGATATTAAACATGTTGTTCTCGATAAAAACTGGAAAAAATTAATCTTATTAGAATTAGAAGTATATTTCTAGAAGTGCATATTTAATATGTCTGGGTCGAATTTTAGAGATTTAGGGTCAACTGACAAACATCCGAACATTGTGGATCCTACTCCCACTCTTAGGGACCATTTGGTTCCATTTTTTGTTTGAATTCAACGGGGACAAGTCCATTATTACTAGGAACTCTGCTCTATGAAGTAAGAGCTATTTCAGGTGAACTAAAATCAATTTAGCTACTAAAACGTATGCTATTTAGTTTACCTATATTTTTATTTATTTATTCATTCCAACATTACTCTCTCTATTTTACCGATTGAGGCCTCGTGTTTTTTTTTCCGCAAGATTGAGGCCTCGTGTTGCAAAGAAAATAAAGAAATTCATTTATAGAGAGAAAAGTAGCTAGCTACATTTAGTTATGTTGAACTTTTTAAAAGTATTCGTCTCGACAAGATGAATATATAAAGTAAGAAAATCTGATTAAAAATTTTGAACAAGTGTACTAATGACAAATTCAAGTCAAAACGGACAATTGGTGTCAGTACAACTCTCTCTCTCCCCCCTTCCTTCAAAGGGTCAATTTTTAATTTCTTAATTTTCAGGAAGTGAGTTTGGAGGAGTTCATCACCCACGAGCTTCCCTTTAGCGAAATAAATGAAGCTTTCCAGCTGCTACTCGACGGGAAATTGCTGAGGTGTCTTCTTCATCTTTGAAACTCTCCGGGCCCTGCAGATTTTCTCAATAGCCCCTTTTGTGATCACTATCAAGAGATCATCTATCAGAGAGAACTTTTAGAGTACTATGAGTTAAAAATAATTCCACCATAGTGGTTGGGACATGCAATTTCCTCGTTGCGTCGATCAGTTGTTATGCTATGCATGTCCTGCTGATTATACATATTCATGCAAATTATCATTCTCTAGTTGTTTGTATAAACATGGCTATATATGCATGTCCTGGTTATAATAATGTACTAATGGAATAACATTTTTATGGGGTGTGTGTTTTATATACTAAAGCAGCTCATATGAAGTCTCCTCCATGGTTTTGGTCTGATTTATTGAGGCCTCCTCTTGTGGTGCAGTGCTTGATAGATTCGAACTCACTTTTATGAGGATTTTTTGTGTGGGTCTGATGGTGTGTTATTTTCAACCCATTTACCTCTTCAATAGGTGACTTGTTGACTTTCTCCTCCAGGCCTAACGAGTTAGGAACCCAAGAGCCAGTTAGGATCCTTCCTTAACTAACTCCAGTCTCTGATGACTATGCCACTTTTGAGTTCTTTTCCATATTGACATGTGCAGATTTGGGAGTTGGTATTGCCTATTTTTCATTAGCCCTTTCTTGCCTTTCACTGAACTCTTTTGAATACTGCCCTCCTTCGTTAATGTTATCCCTGTCACCTCTGCTAACCTCTTCTTGATTGGTTGGCAATGCTTGGCTGGTTTTTATGTCGTCAATGTCACCTTGATTCGTGTCTGGTGAAACCTATAGATTGTTGGAGGTGTCCGCGATTTGCTCAACACTGGCTACACAAGGAGATTTGGACTTGTCATCTTCAGAAGGCTCCTGACACTCCTCTCTAACTTTGATTTTGTAATTAGTCTTATTCACCATTACATCAAACCATAAGTCAATCTTTTCACCACTTATTGGTTAACATTATAGAAGTAGAAGTTATACATGTTGGGGATTTTACACCAACAATCACACCATATACTTAACAATTAAAAATTGACATGAGTCACTAAAAACATGAATATAACAAATCAAAATATCATAGATTAGAGATAGAAAAAATAGCCTGTGAGATCGATGGAAGGCACGACAAGTTGCTGTCCTAAAGTTATATTCGCCTCCCTTCGTGTAGGTACTGATAGACGAATACCGCTCCAAGATACAACCCAGAATTTCACAAAATGTCTCCACGTTATATGATCAGTAAAAAACGAGAGTGCCAGGTCTTTTTCAAATTGTCCAAAATAATATAAGAAAGTAATGTAAAATATAAACAAAAGGAGACTTCCATTCAATACCCAAAACTTATGAGACAATCATACATATAGGACTCTATGTGTCTTTTCACAAAAGGCCATGTCCTTATAATACACCTTTTAAATTTGAATCTCTTAAAATGAAATGACATGTCTTTTAGTAGTAAATACTATATAATTTGAAATGTTATGTCTATTAATAAAAAGTGCAATTTAATTAAAAAACATGTCTCTTGGAAAAACATTATTATTAAATTTATAAAACTCAAACTTTTAACAATACACATGTAGCTAGCTAGTACAATAAGAACATTATAAGAAATATTAATAAGATTCTATCAAGTCGAATCCCGATCAATATTGGGATTCAAATAATATGCCTTCATACCGATCATATGGAGTGGAACTTTTAGCAGTATATATATAAAATGAGGTCAAATTTGTCTAAGGCCCTATTTGGCGTAACTATATTTTTCAGATTGTATAGATTATTGAGCAAATAATCTAGCCCCATTTGGGCTAAATTAAATACGGACAAAATCTGGATTAATCTAGCTCCAAACACAACATAACCAACATATCCACAAATAATTTAGTCCAAACACTTTGAGTTAGATTATTCCCTCCGGCACCCAACATAATCTAACAATCCAATAATTTCATAATCTAGTTACGCCAAATGGACCCTAAATATACTTTAGTATTTGTAGAAAAACTCATTGCAGAGGCACAAAAAGAATAATTTCTAGTTGTTTCTAGTAGAACACTGGTGTGTTCGTTTTGAGTGTTTCTGAAATAATTTTTAGAAACAAAATTTTGAGACGTTGTTTGGTATAAGTGTCTCAGAAACTTATCTTGAAAAAAAGTGTCTCTGAGACATTTTTTATAGAGAGATAAAGTTGTCTAGGAAAAAAATAAAAATGTTTAAGAAATTTGTTCCAGAAACTTATTTGGAAAAAAATCTCCCAAATAAGTCAAAACAAACATAGATATAAAGAAGTTAATGTTTAGGCCTCGTTTGGTAAAACTTCCTGTTTTCTGTTTTCTGTTTTTTGTTTTTTGTTTTCTGTTTTCGTTTTCTGTTTGTAAAAACGAAAATAAAAAACATGTTTGTTTGTACCTAAATTTTTGTTTGTTTTTTGTAAAACAGAAAACAGAAACATGTTTGGTATGCCCCCGTTTGCGTTTTTTTTTTCGATTTGTACTAACAGACTATTACTACAAAAAAATATTTTTCAATAACAAAATATATTACATAAGCAAACTAATTTCATCATCCGTCAATCCAGAATAGTTGTACAAAAGTGAATTAAAATACTGCATAGTTAAAATATTACACAACCATCTTCAGAATGATAACGAAGAACACGAAGAACAAAATAAAACATAAAAATATATTGCATGCAAACGAAGCACACACAAAATACTTGATCCAGTCTGTTGAGCGTGCTCTGTTGTTCACTTCCGATGATCTACCATTATAATTTTGTTGGGGAAGGTGATCCAGTGGCAAATCATCATGGAGGTGTAGCTCATCTTGCCATATAAACCCACTACGATGGTTCAGATTACGGGGGCATCGATAAAATGGTCTTCCATAGTTTTTATCTGTCTTTGCTATTCGTATCAAATAGGGCTGCAAACGAACCGAGCTGTTCGCGAGCTCGGCTCGGCTCGGCTCGATAAGGGCTCGGTTCGGCTCGGCTCGTTCAGTTAACAAGCCGAGCTCGAGCTCGAATTTTACGCTCGTTTGGTAAACGAGCCGAGCTCGAGTCTCAAAAGCTCGGCTCGGCTCGTAAAAACTCGGCTCGTTTTAGAGGTTCGGCTCGTTTAAAGAGGCTCGTTTAAGTAAATGAGTTTCGTGCAACTCGGCTCGGCTCGGCTCGTTTACAAACAAGCCGAGCTCGAGCTCGATTTTTTGGCTCGTTTAGTTAACGAGCCGAGCTCGAGCACTCCAAAGCTCGGCTCGGCTCGGCTCGTTTGCAGCCCTACAAACAATCAAATGTCCTTGAGGTTAATCCTAAAATGTGTAGGTATATCAATAGTGACAACCACGTTTTAATTACTTTGTAATGGCCGTAGAGCAAGTCATGCTACAAAGATAATCTGGCTTCATAACTCTTTCAAACTTAGCTGGGGACCGCTATTAAGCTAGGAGCTTGTTTTCTTGGACTACCATAACCAACCTAGCTATGTAGTTTGGTCATCCAACTAAAACTAGATGTCTGAAAGGAATATCTGTTCATGGCATGAATCAAAAGTTCCTCTACACCAAGCTTCGGATCAAGAATACTTGTATATTATATGCTTCAGAAATAGGAAGGAAGCAACAACATAACAAATCCAACAAACAATGATACATGTTTGAAGTCTATACAAAATAATTTCTGGAAGCTATATGTGAAGAACTCATAAGTAAAATCAATGCAAATCAGGAGTCGTAAGGCTAATGTTAAACAAATTAATGCTGTCAAGCAAAAACATGTTTGAATTTTTAAGGGTATAAAATACTGACCCCTCCCCGAGGTTTTTGAAGAATACACTAGGACCCTTGTGGTTCTAGAAATAGCACCTCTCCGTGAGATTTGGAGTATCGTTACATTACGCCCTTCTGTTCCCAAACCACAATCTGTTGGCCAAACATTAGTCAACTAACATAAGTGCTAATTTTAAGCTTCTTTCCTTTCCCTTCCCTCTGTGACTCTGATATATCACTCGTAAAACTAAAAAGAGCATGAAATTAATTGTAAGATGTAATGGGTAATGGGTAATTATACAGCTAGCCACCAATTCTCAAACAGAGAATGAGATAAGGTGAGAGAATACCCTTAAAATTTATTTCATGAATTATTTTTCTCCAAAGTTGGTCTTTGGTAATCAGCCTTGAGCCTAGCTAGTTGCTGCCGCAGTGGGCATGCATTAGGTGTAATTAACCTACTTGATGATTAATGAGATGGCAACTCGTAGAGGGAAATCGTCAGTTTAGACCAAATTTGCCTTTTGATTTTCCCTTTATTTGCGGCAATTAAGATCGAGCCTGGAAATTGAAATCAACATAAAGGACTGGAATTCCTCATCTGGCCACCGGCAAGTGCAGTAGTTGTAAAGTTTTACCGTCAAATGATTCTTCTGAATTTTTCATTGCCGCAGATCGATGTAAATTCAAAATTAAATATATGAATCTAACATAGCTATTCAGATTTCCAGAATATTCATGGCACTATACACATATACACAACATATGTACATATATCAGAGCCTACACACGAAAACAAAGACGATGGAGGTATATATACAGATTGCTTGTAACGAGAGGGAAGAACGAGAGAGGGAGATGGAGGAAGATAATACCGTATGTTATGCTGAGATCTGGCCGACGGAGATGGCGGCGGCGATCTCGTGGCTGCGGCGATCTCGTGGCTGCGGCGAAGAGAGCTGAGAGGAGAAACCCTAAGGCGAAGAGAGCTGAGAGGAGTTTAGCCCAAAACGAGAACAAAACCCTAAGGCGAAGAGATGCCGTCTGTCTTCAGCCCAAAACACAAACAAAAAAAATAAGGCTCCCGAGTTTCGAACCCAGACAAACGCTATGTAACATCCCTCCACTATTCACCCGCTTCCGCGTGTGTTGCCGGTTTTGTGTTTCCAAAAAAAATGAAAACCCAGTTTCTTGTGTTTTCATTTTTTCCGGAAATAATGAAAACAGTTTTCTACTTTTTGTAAACAAAACTCAACACAAACATGTTTTTTTTCCAAAAATTCCAAAAAACTGAAAACAAAAACAAAAAACAGAAAATAAAATGGTTAACAAACAAGGCCTTAGTATTTCAAATTTTTTAGAAAAGGTTAGGAAGAATCCCCTCCGGCAACAAGAATAAAAATGAAAAGAAAATCCATAAAATCAAACTTAGGAGAAGTGAATATTGAGGAAGAATTTAAAAGTATATAATCGGTGTGCTCGCGGATACTAAACCCAAGTTAGCGCCAAACCTGGCAAAGAGGCAGTCCGCGGGCCCTCGTGCTCTGGCGTAGTACATGGGCCTCTAATATTTTGGACCGAAGCTTTTCCCACAAGGTGACGCCCACGTTTTATCAACGACACGGACGCCAACTCATTTCTAACCCGAATTCAATCACTCTCCTCCGTTCCGCTCTTGAACCCCCTTCGCTATAGTTGAGAGATCGGCAGTTGCAGTGTTCTTCAGTAATCCTTGGTTCAGAAAATCACTCTCCGACGACGATTCTCTCACCCGAGGCCCTTCTCAGGTTAAGAAACCATGTTTTCGAGGTACAAATCGTTCGATTCGTCTCTTTCTCTCACTTTTATGAATCCCTCCGTTCCGTACTTCAATTGCGCTAGAATAAAGAAAAGCGCTTTGGTCCTTGTTATTTTGAACCAGCTTATCGAAATTAGAAGCTACGGGAATTAGGGTTCTTACATGGGTTTGGGAGGGTAGGGGATTCAATTGATTGTTAGATTGCTTTTTTTTTTCTTCATATAGTTAGGGTATAGTTATGAAGAGCCGTTCGCACAACCGGCTTCCGACGTCGGACCCTATTCCAGACGACTGGGTGGATGGTTCTTGGACGGTGGATTGCGTGTGTGGGGTGAATTTTGACGATGGGGAGGAGATGGTCAACTGCGACATGTGTGGTGTGTGGGTCCACACTCGGTGCTCTCGCTATGTCAAGAGCGAGAAATCATTTGCTTGTGATAAATGCAAGATGAGCAAGAATAACACTAGGAGTAGTGATAGCATGGAGACTGAGGTTGCTCAGTTGTTGGTTGAGCTACCAACTGCAACACTGAGGATGGACAATCCGCATCCTCCCCCAACCAGCGGGAATCCCCGACGTCAGTCCAGGCTTTGGACTGAGATACCAATCCAGGAAAGAGTTCATGTCCAAGGCATTCCTGGTGGTGAACCAACCTTGTTTGGTGCTGGTAGTTTGTCATCTGTCTTCACTCCTCAGCTGTGGAAAAGCACAGGGTATGTGCCAAAAAAGTTCAACTTTCAGTACAGGGAGTTTCCTTGTTGGGATGAGGAGAAGGAAGAGATTACTGCTAAAACTGAAGAAGAAAATGAGAATCCAGAAAATGAGAATCCTGTTGACAGAGGTGCCGGCGTATTGTTCTCTTTGTCAAAGAACAATGTCATCATGGCTGCTCCTATGGCGACTTCGATTGGCATTAGAACACCAGAGGACAATGGTGGTTTTCACAGGGTTACATCCCCTTTAAAAGATGTAAAGAAGTGGGAGGGTGATAGTATGGACATGAGTTGCCCACAGAATGGGGTTAAAAAGGATAGGACATTACTACGACCTTTTGTAGTTCACTTGGGTAAGCGCAAAAAAGAGGACTCTGGGACATTCAAGGATCGGAGTGGAAAGAAGAAGGTCAGGGTTGTTGATAGAGACGGAGATTCTAAGAAGAGAGTTCCACTGGCTTCCAAAACAGGTGATTACGTTGCCTTTGTAATACATAGATTGTAATACTTGGATGCATCTTATCTATCATCTATTGTGATGTAGTTTTCTGGCCTGTGACGGTTAATAGCTTATTTTCCGTTATTGGTGGAACCATTTCTCTTGCAGTGTGATGTCCTTCATATGCACATTTTGACCCCAAAATTTTGTTTATCATATTAATAGCTTCGACGCTCTCAAGTTACGCAAGACAATTAGAATCGTGTGAAGACAGAGATCCTAAGATTGTCAAGAGACTCAAGACTCATTCTAGAACTATCAAGAATGCAGATTTAAGGGGCACTACGGTCAAAGATCCTTTACCAGGTGACAGCGTAGTGGAGAACAACACGGCCAAGCCGTATGACAACCTTTCTTCAAGAGAGAAACCTTCTGAAGCCTTAGTTTCTGATGTGTCTGGACATAATTTTTCACTTGGAGCAAGATCAACGGAACAGAAGACTGGCCATCAAATTTCTGCAAGGTCTGATAGTTCTTGTAGAACTGTTGATGACAGGGAATCATTGTTGGAACGGAATGATGCTGGTAATGCCCCGGTAAAAGAAGAGGTATATCTTAGGTTAATTTATCATGCAATAATTCAATACTTGTAATTTCTCTTACTGGTGTGTATTTAATCCTTATTAGTATGGTATGACATGTTCTTGTTTATACACCAGGGTTTGTGTCTTGATAACGCGAATGAAAATGGAGGAGGTTCTCCTGTGAGTCCTGGTTTTGACCCTCATAAATCAGATCCCCTTGTCCAAGATGCCCTTACTGCTGTTGCTGAGGGTGAAGATGGTCAGAATCCTCAACGTCCAAGTGTTGACAAGTGCCCTAGCTGTTTAGCCCCTGAGGCTGAAGTGAAATCAGAAGCAGATCTCGATAGCTTGGCTGGGACCTTCAACATTGACTCTTCTACTGTTAGTGATGTAAAGCCAGATGTCACAAAGCACTCAACCCAACATTCTGGGGCTCTTACTAATATCTCGGAAAATCTTAAAACTAGTGATACAGGTTCACAATTTAGTGACCAGAAGGTGCAAATCGGTGACAAAACTAAAGAAACTGCCAATAATTGTGAGCCTGATATGGCTGATAAATTTGCTTCTAATCCCAGTCATCCCGATCAACCATTGGAGGAAGTGGAAGTTCCAACTGGGGAAGGGAAAATTTCTTCAGAACTCAAACATGACTCAAGATCTGCTGAGGAGCCATCAAAAGCAAGTAGTACAATATTAATCCCTCAAGCCCCGTACAGTCAGCGTAAATTGGCAGCACCCTCTTCAGTTTCGTCGGCCATTATGATCTCAAAACGTGCTGTTCTTGATAACTGTAAGACTTCAAATGCCCCAAATCATAATCCCATTATCAAAAGGGGAATATCAGATAGCATTAAGAAAGATAATGGCTCAACTCACATGGGTAGGGGTGAAGAAAGGAATGGAATGCCGAGGAAATCATGGAAAGATGGTTCAAAAACTTCTGTCAGTTCTGTGCCGAAAGTGTCACATTCAAACAAGCTTTCACATGCTTCTGATTCCAAGAAGACATTGTCAGACACCAAGGATTCCCTGCATTATGCATCTTCTAAAGCTTCTTCCACAGAGAATGTTGGAGTCACTTCTCTGTCTGGTGAGCCTTCCAGTTCATTGCAATCTCAGAGTACTTCACATGTACAAAATAAGGTTTCAGCTTCAGGCATACCACAGAGAGGTGAAAAGGTTAACCAGTCGAATAGCCAGCCATCAACCAAGGTGCCAGTGCATCCTCCTGGACCTTCGAACTCTACTTCATTACTGAGTGATGAAGAGGTGGGAGCACTGCTTTATTTCATTAGTTGTTCTTGTTGGCAGGCCTTCTTTCTTCATGATACTTTTGTTCATCTTCTTATTGGCTCTTTTGCAGCTGGCTTTACTCTTGCATCAAGAACTCAACAGTTCTCCTAGAGTTCCTCGGGTCCCACGCATGCGGCATACTGGTAGCTTACCTCAGTTGGGTTCACCAACTGCTACAAGCATGCTGGTCAAGCGGACATCTAGTTCTGGAGGAAGAGATCACAATGTGGTAAGTTCTGCCGCTTTTATTTAGGATCAGAATACTTGTTCCAACGAATAAGTCATTAGCTCAATTGACAGAATTCTGCAGCATAAGTTGTGTAGTACTCCTTGTTAGCTTGTCCCTTGATACTCTTTTTTTTTTCCCCTTTAGTTTGCCAGAAGAAAAGCAAAAGATCTACCTAAACACGAGTCTAGTTCACGTGATATTGATGATGAGGCGAAGATGGACAGATTGCCTCCTTCACGTGATCCAAGGAGACACGATTCGGCATCTGCGGCAGATTCTGTTACCAAGAGGGAAACGGACAGTGGTTCGGGGAAAGGAGTTCACGCTGTCAAGAAGAGTGCACCTACTGTCTCCACTGCAACTTTGAGCAGTGGTCCATCATCCTCCAACGAGGCCAATGAACAGAATTTTTCATCCATGTGTAACTCGCCACGAAACAATTCTGATGATGATACTGGCACCATTAGAAGTCCTACCCATCGCACTTTACCAGGTTGTTGCCTTGCAAAGAGCTTTTTTTTCTTCTTCAAAAGTTTTTTTTTTTGGGTTTGTCATGTAATATTTTTCTGATTGTGTCTCTGCAATTACCTTAGGCTTGATTGCTGAGATTATGAGTAAGGGCAAACGGATGACGTATGAAGAACTCTGTAGTGCAGTGCTGCCAGTATGGTTCCTTCCATTGCATAGAATGCTTACTACGTTCATAAGTTAGTTTCTTTCCCTAGAAAGTTAGTGAAAGGGTACAGTCATTTATCTGATCTCTCTCTCGCTGTTTTTCTTTTATGTTTTTTGTGTGTGCAGCACTGGCCTAACTTGAGGAAACATAATGGAGAGCGCTATGCATATTCAAGTCACTCACAGGCTGTTCTAGATTGTCTAAGGAACCGACATGAATGGGCTCAGTTGGTAGATCGTGGTCCCAAGGTATGCTCCAGAGTCGGTGGGAATAATTATATTTCTAATGCATGTGTTGAGGCATGCTACATCGGTGTGGCATGTAAACCAACAACTAGGTAGCCGTGAATATGTTATCCATCCAATTTTTTCTCTGGTTTATTTTAACATAATTAGTGATAACCTAGAAATGTTTTGATGGAACATTTATTCGAAATCTACTCATGTGCATATGCCATTGCCTATTTGGTTTTCTCACAAGATGAAATGACCTTATGGGCAGTATATCATGTGTATCAATCAGCAAATTTGAACAGCTTGTTTTCGTAACTCAAGTACTCCTTGGTAAATCAGTACGAATCACAAATGTGTTGAGGTCCTTGAGGACCATCTATTTAGTCGCTCATTAGCTTTCTAGTAAAACTCAACTGGGGTTTGTCCTACCTCTATTGCTGGTTGTGGCAATTGTAGAAAGACATTTTCACTGATTTGAGTGTGCCTTGAGGTGTCATACTAAGCCTAAAAGTTTTGAAATTCTATTCCAGACTAATGCTGGTAGAAAGAAACGCAAGCTTGATGCGGAAGCTCCAAGTTTTGAATCTGACGATAATGAGTACGGAAAGGACACAACAGGGAGGGATGTAGAAAGTAAGAATTTTGAGTCACATCGAGAAGAATTCCCGAAGGGCAAGAGGAAAGCTCGAAAAAGCAGGCGACGACTGGCTCTGAGAGGAAGAAGCATTAAAGAGGTTAGGAAGCAACGCAAGGCAGATGCACTAAGTTATGATGATGCTGACTCATTTTCTAGTTCTAGTGAGGTGAGTGTGTTCAGTGATGATGAGATGCAGGGAGGTGGGAGTGAGGCATCTGCTAGCTCAGATGAAAAGGGAACCGCGTCATAGTTTCAATTTGTTTATAAATATTGAATAGGCAACCTTGGCTTATCCATATGAAGGAAGGACGTCTTCTTTCCACTTGTTCCTGCTTTTCCTTCACCCGACTGTTAGCATTGGGCTCTATTTGTGAGTGCTTAGAAGGTTTTGGTGCTAGCTGTAATGTGAAAGGTGTAATAATAGGGTAGTGATTTGTACATATCGAATTTCTCCGAAAACATCAGTAGGCAGCTTTTTTGTTCTCTGACGAGTAGCCATTGAAGTAGTCTGACTAGCAGAGGAGCAGCGGTGGCGACTTTTGTTCTCCCTCAAGCAGAATCATCCACCTACAAAATACAGAAATTTGGCAGATTATTCAGATGGATACTTTGCAATACAATGTGTTTCAATTGTCCAATCTGGTGTGCCTGTTTTTGCCTTAACGTGGGTTTGATTTGTGCCGCGACGAAGTAGTGTTTCCAGAAGAAGCCATTTGTTGGTGTAGAAGGCAGCAGTGTACAGTTTCCTGTGGTAGTTGACCGTTTGTACTTCTTAGTTTAGGAAGATTAGAATGAATTGGGGATGCGTGCATATTTTAGTATAAATGTGGATATTGTCACTGACGTTTCCTTTGGGGTAATTTGGTTTGTTTTATTTAATTCTTGATTATGATGAGCAAAGGAAATCTTCATACTTGGCGACGATTTTACGGGATGGCTATTAGACTTTTTTGAAAGAAAAATTGTGTGATGGAGCTGTTGAACATGTTTAATTTTATATTTTCTAACCTTGGTCCTTGTTTAATCTATAGACTGTATAACTTTATTCAAGAAAAAATGATAGGCAGCGAATATTCATAAGTGAAAACCTGTTTTACTTTTACATAGTTTAAAACAGTCAAGGAAAGTATCGATCCTCCTTTTTCAATTGTGCTGTTTTTGAACCGACGAAAGTGGTAGGGACTATTAGTAGCAGTATCGCAGAAGAAATCTGGAGAGATGAAGAAGCAAGAGGTGAAGTGGGAACAAGAACTTGAGGTGATGCCCACGCAACGTGTCGTCCAATTCACAATAGTGGGAAATGTACTCTTGATTTGTTGGTGCATGAAAATCCCTTTTCAAATGTACTTTTTTACACGCTTTTTTGGTGAAATTAATATTAGGAGATAGTTGATTCATAGTAGTTTACTTATGTAAGAAATTAATGTAAAAATCAAATTCTTGAAAATCTTGTGTTCTTTTGGAATAGCATTTGACCAAAAATTAGTTCTTATGAATAAGTTAAAGATATGTGTTACCGGCTGAACGCATAAAAAATATAGAAATACACTACTTATGAGTACATTTTGATCAAATTTTGGGTTTCTCATCAACCAACCATGAACCATTTTGCATAGCTATGGACTACTTGATTTATTTTAAGTCGATTCGAACATTTTGAATTATCAAAACAAATGCTAGCTTAACAACATAATTTTGGATCATGCGATTTGGATTGGCTCACTATTCGCGATCAATTTTGTGAAAACCGCCAACTATTCTTCTTGCTCTGTTTATTATATTGGATTTTGCATGTAGCTGATAGCTCGTGATTAAGAAAAGCAAGGTAGATAACGAGTCGACAAGTTACATTATTATTTTTAAATTTTAAGATTGCTATTAAGAGAGTGTTTCAGAGTCAATTATCTTATAAATTATTTATAAAAGTATCTGGGATGATATGTGTAGAGTACTAGATTTTTCGAAAGAGATATGTGAGTGAAAGTAGAATTAAAATCTAAAAATTCTTTTAGCGGTGACTTTGAGATTATGCCTTCTTCAATTCATTTCTCAAAATACATTCGTGCAAAATAAATTATATAATTCGATGTAAACACTCAAAATACAAAAGTCTAAAATCTGAAATTCCATAATCATGGGACCAATCCCCTTATAGCCTATTAGATTGATTTTTTATACGAATAATTTATATACTGACACCTAAAAATAAATAATTTGAATCCCTAAAATAGATGGTATATAACTTCCACTTATAAGCAGTTTGCTTAAAAAAATATTTTCGAGATGTGTGTAAGTAAAATTATCCTATTATTTTTTTCTACCGCAGTATATGATCAAGAGAACGTTTTGATCTTTGCCTCTTTTTGAAGCCGTATTAGTGTCTCATGACACCTTTTATGCCAAATTTGTTTGCAGAATATGCTCCAGATCTATATAATATATATAATTGGATTTTGGAATTTTGAGAGGCCTATGGTTTTTATTTTTAATTTTTTTGTATTTTTCTCATTTATTATTTTACCTCAAATTTTTATAAATTATTAGTCCGTCTTGACGAAAGTGTAAAATTATGTCAAAGTTAAATTTTTTTTTACTAAAGACAGAAAAAAGTCAAAATAAACAATATTTTTAAATTAATTTTATTTGTTTTGAATTTTTTTTGTTCATAATTTATAACTTTTATGAAATTCTTGACAAGACGAGCTAATATTTCACAAAATCTTTTTTGATAATTTTTTAAAATAAGGACACAAAAATAATTCAAAGAAAACATTAGTCAAAATAGGTATAAATTTGTCTTTATTTAATTATTTTTTGCATTGTTGGTTTGTGTGTTGTTTTCTATTGATTATTGACTCGTCTTGATAAAACAATCTTTAAAATTATGTTCATAAATTAAAAAAATTATTAAAGGCGAAAAATAACCAAAAGGGATCATGTTTTTGAATTATTTTAAATTCTATTAATAATTTTTAACTTTTCTAAATAAATTAATATTTCACAAAAAATTAGTGATGGACAAAAAAAATAGAAATGAAAATAAATTTTTTCGATTTAGAAGAACGGAGAACTTTTGGCTTTATGTAAGACACGTGCCAATAGTGCAAGCGTAAGTAAGGGTCTATTTGGCGTGACTGGATTATTGGATTATTCACTGTTTAGTTTTTTGTCCTTATTTGAAATTTTTCTTTAATATTTTGTTTTTCATCATTTTTTTGATGATTGTTAGTTCGTCTCGACAAGAGCTTTCAGAAAAGTTCTCAATCATCGGCTACATTTGAAAAAAGTTCAGAAAAGACAAAAAATAAGCCAAAAACAGCGTCCGTTTTGGCTTATTTTTCGTCTTTAGTGACTTTTTTTTAACTTTTGGACATAATTTTATACTTTTTAGATTCCTTTCGTCGATACGAACCAATAATCCACGAAAAAATGATATAAAAATAACAAATACAAAAAAAATTTGAATAAAGACAAAAAAATGACGCCGGATAATCTAGTCAATACAGTTAAGGCAAATGGGGCCTAAAAAAAAATCAAATTGTCCTAAGTAAGAGGGTGTGACGGTTAGATTAAGTTAACTTCAAAAGTATTTTTGTCATTATATCTTGTGGATCAAATAAAAAATTCCACACTAAATAGGGTCAAAACACACCAAAATATTTTAGTCCAAACAAATTTGACTAGATTAAATTTTATTTGGGACAGCATAATTCAAGAATTTAATAATCCAATAACGACCACAGGTCAAATAGACGAAAAATTCTTTGATTCTCAAAAACATCTTTGAATTTTAATTTGACAAATGTGATTCACTTAAATAGTTAAGTGACTTGTGCTTTTAAATTTAAATATCTATTTATTAATTTTAAATATCAAAAATGTTTCCAAAAAAATTTCGGCCAAAATATCTTTTAAGATAAAATGCCACTGTTGATTCGGCGTCAATAAATACAAATGTACCGTACACACATACTGTTACGTGCCCATGTTTAAACGTCATCCGGTATATCCCAGAAATCTAAAGAAAATTAAAGTGAAATTCGTTTTTGTTTCTCTATTTCGCTTTTCCTAATATCCATTATCTTGTAATAACAAATAATAAGGCTATATATATGAAATTGTGAGGAACAGATTGTTGAAAAGACCGGCAGAAAGATTTCAGGCAGAAAGATTTTCTCTAGATCGTATTTGAGGGATCGAAATCGAAGCGCGCTGCAATCTAGCGTTTCTCAAATCCATCTCCGTTCTTGCAAATCGGAATTCCTCTGTTTTCCACCGGAGCACATTCTTGTTCGACTCCATTTGGCATCTAATTTTCAATAAGGTTGGTCCAATCTGTCTTTTTTTTTTTTATTGGTAAGCGTACTAATCTGTCATGGAACTTGCAATTTTTGCATGGTTTTCTGTTATTTTGAATCGTTTTATGAATTTTCGAACTATTGCCTGATTTGACCTAACGTCGGGAAAGAAATTTGAGATCCTCACCTGATTTTTTGTTGTTGTGGTGGTGGTTGTGGTGGTGTTTGTAGGTTACTGCCGATCATGACGATTCCTGATTCGGGCTATATGATGGAGGAGAATGGAGCAATTGGAATACCGTTGACGCCGGAGCAAGAAAAACGGATCGTAACTGAGTTAACTAACGAAGCAGAGTCTAATTTGAAAGAAGGCAACTTGTATTACGTTGTTTCCAATAGGTAGGCTATCGTAGCCTTCATCCCAATTACTATTCTCCAGTTGCTATCGGATGTATTTTATTGCACTAAAATCTATAGTTGCAAATCCGAATCCATATGCTTTCTCCTTTTTGTACGGGCATGCACAGTGCTTAATTCTTAAATTAATATCGTTAAATTTCAAGCTTGATTTTGTTTCGGGAAGACTATTATGGTGTACACTATCATTAGCTGTGGTGCTGTCATAGTTTCACTTGCGTATTCTAGTTTGAACCGTCTGGAGTCCAGTTGTGATGCCAATGATGTATGGAAATAAAAATCTGAAGTGCAATTCGGTCCGGTACCGACTCCTCCACTGTTGTGATCCATCCTTTTGATTAAAAGGGGCTCATTCTGTGACTTGGCTTGACCAAGGCACCTAGTGATTCTGAGCCACCAACATTCTGGTCAATTTTTAGTTTTTTAGAGCAATCCTCTTTTTAATTCCAGAATTTGGGGAACTCCCACTCTGCTCGGACCTTCTGAGCCATTCACAGACCACTTTGGAATGCTGTTTTGTTGGATTCGAAAATTTTGATGTGGATAATTTGATGATTAAATTACGCTTGGCACTTGAGATGACCGGAAGTTTCAGATGGTTGTGATTTTGGATAATTCAGCTGGCACTGCCCTGGCTAGGAGCGGAGCAAAAAAAAGTTCATCAGTGGGGACAACTATTAAACACAGCCTCGAAATTCATAAAGGAAGTTTTTGATATATGGTTCAGCAATATACCCGACAGGTTTTTAAAATTGATTGTTTCGTTATACACATTATGTAAGATGCCTCTCTTTAATTATACAAAGTCACAAACCATGTTACTGTCATTATGCACATGAAAAAGCTAACATAAGAGTTTCATGGAGACAACGTATGAGGTCTCCTTTGAAATTCTGAATATAATTTTAAGAGCTTAAAAGTGGATTTGATGGATACTAATTTAGAGGGATAACCAAAAATAGTCTGAAAATTTACTGGTTAAACTCCAAATGTTAAAGAAACTGAGTGGGGGTTGCTGGGGCAGTTGCCCTCACTAGGCTTACATATGTTGTGATGCCGTCCATTGTGTTTGGTGGATTTCTGATGTTTATGTATTATGAGGAAATTATTTTCCGTGTGGCAATCAAGAGTACTGAGAATTTCAAATGGTTATGGTGGCATCATCTATCTATACCTAAATTGGAATTTTCGAGGTTCCCTTTTTGTTTTCCAGCATTCTGGTGCTATATACGAGGTCCTTATGGTAAAATTCTTCTAAAATCAGTGTTTTTAATTGAAAACTAATTGACGAAGCAATTCTCACATTGTTAATTCTGTTCTCTTTTTTTTTTTTGGGGTGCAGGTGGTTCACAAGCTGGCAAAAATACACTGGGCAAGATGTTGGCGATTATTTGTTTGACAGTTCTCAATCTTTGGTTTTGTCTAAGACAGTAGATAGACCTGGACCGATTGATAATTCTGATATAGTTCTGAAGGGAAATGACTCTGACATTGGTGATCTGGAGCTTCATAGAACATTGGTTGAAGGACAGGATTATGTTTTAGTTCCTCAACAAGTTTGGGAGAAGCTTTTTGACTGGTAATGATTTTTACACCGACTCCCTTCTTTGAATGCATTTCTCATTGGATATGCTTAAAATGTTTTTTTTCTCTACGAGTGCTCATAAATAAAACAGAAGCATAGATGAACCAAGCAGACTGAGAACGTGACACTTTTTGGATAAGGAGGCAATTGCATAGTTATTTACTGCATTGTTATGGAAATGCATGGAGAGTTTGTTAACGCCATTGAAATCAAAGTCCCTCGGCTCGTGATTTTGTTAACTGCCCTGTTATAGATTGGTGAGGCAGTCTTTCTTTGAAAATGAGTACAGGGACGAATAACATGGTTAGAAGAAATCTCTCTCGTACCCTCTATGTGTTTTCTCTTTTTTCTTCAAAGAAGCACTTCCACATGTACTTGTGTTCCGTGCATGTGTCCAATTTGTGCTCGATATTGACTCACTCTAAACAAAGACGATGCATGGTGAACTTGGATCGTTGTGAACTGTTACTTCTCTAAGCTTTTCAAAATTGGACACAACACGTATGAGAGATGCATCTGGGTAGTCAGAGACATCTGGTTCTTCGTGCATTGGTAGGAAATTAGACGAGGGTTGTTGCATATCAAAAGTTGGAACCGTAATTTTTCACCTTTTTTTTGTGTGTGAATACTTGAGGTTTTCTTAACTTGTTGATTCTGCACTCACTGAACTGTTTTTTCTTGGGGTGATGGTGAAGTATTGCTAAAAGTTAGTTGTTTCCCTTTTTCATGTATTTGATGGTCTATTTTGGAAACTTTATGGTCATGTATACTTCATTTCATTGTCATTTACTTATGTGGTGGTTGTGGACATTTCCTGGAGATTCTCTTAGTCTTCTATTATTTTGACAACTGTAGGGTAGATATGACTTGTTAATATAGACACACGTGAATAGTCGTCCTCTACATATTTTCTCATGCATCACTTGATGCACAATCGGATACGTGTTTTTGTGTAAATGGTTGGGACTTGGGACTTGTCTTATTTATTGCTTGATGTCTCTCATAGTATTCTCTCTTCAACTTCATTGTTTTGTGATTGCTCTTAACCTAGACTTTTCAATGCACAGGAGGTAGTTGGATAGTGTGATTCTCTTCAAATAGACAAAGCATGACTGCTTTTGTAACGCCCTATGTATATCACTGGCTCAATAACTTGTCAAAGCCTAACGACGTGATCCAAATGCTTAAGTCCAAGTTATTAGTAGTAGTTTACACAACTTATTATATACCCAGAATTACCCAATGTAAACTTTCGATGTGGGACGAGATGATCTCCCCACCTTTAAGACCTTGCGCCCTCACAAGAGTCACCACAGCCTAACCCCAGGTCTACTCCTAGTGATCAAACAAGGTCCCGACCTCACACTTGATCGTGTACACGGATTGCTCTGATAGCATTGTAACACCCTATGTATACCACTAGCCTAATAAGTTGTTGCGGCCCAATTACGTGGCCCAAAATACTTAAGTTGAAGTTACTAGTAGTAGCATACATGGTTTATTGTATACCCAAGATCACCCATTGTTAACTTTCGATGTGGGACGGGACGTCACAATCTCTTCACCTTTAAGACCTTGCGCTACGGGGTTGAACACTAGAGTCACCACGGCTTAACCCGGGTTTGTTCTCTAGTGACCAAATAAAATCCCGACCCCACACTCAATCGTGTATACGGGTCGCTCTGATACTATTTGTAATGTCCCTCCACTGGCCCAATAACTTGTCGGAGTCTAACGACGTGGCCCAAAATGCTCAAACCTAAGTTATTAGTAGTAGTTTACATGACTCATTATATACCCAGAATCACCATGTAAACTTTCGATGTGGGACGAGACGTCACAGTTATCTTGTTGCTTGTGTTTTATGTTTTTGATAATTTCCTTTTTTAGGTACACGGGAGGGCCGGCATTACCTAGGAAATTGATTTCCCAGGGTGATGTTAACAAGCAGTTCAATGTGGAGGTTTACCCCCTTTGTCTAAATTTAATCGACTCTAGAGACCACAGCCAAGCAGTTATCAGGTTCAGTAAGAAGGTACTATTCTATTCTTCGTTCCCCATTCCAGGTTGCAATATTTAATGCTTAAGGGTGTTACTTCGCTTCTTCTGGCTAATCATGAAATTTTGAGGGATGTCAAGTCGCTTCTGTTGTTGGAAAGCAACTCCTCACAACCTCCTTTAGTCTCTTACTTTCTCTCACTCTAGTTATTTTAACCTAAAGAATCTTCCGTTTTATGGTATTTACTGCAAAGAGAAAAGTTTATTCTTTTTTCGTTTGTATTATCCACTTGTTTGACTGATTTGTTCAGGCTTCGTTACATGATCTTTATGAGAGAGTTTGTACACTCAAAGGTATAGAGACAGAGAAGGTATGTTCTATGAAGATCTCTCTCTCATTTGTCCAAATGAGAACTCCATCTCCTTTCCGTTATCTATAATTATTCCATAAAAATTTCAACAGGCACGAATCTGGGATTATTTCAATAAACAAAAACAGTCAATGCTGAAGGATTCAAACCAGACCCTTGAGAAATCTGAATTGCAGATGGATCAAGAGGTAAGTCCTCTGGAGCTTTTGAGTTGTTAGGGTTTTGTGGATAATTGTTTGGTTCAGTCCTGATGATTACTAATGTCTGTGCAATGAAGGTGAACCTCGCTTATGGACTAACCTTATACTGTGTTGGATATATCTTAGTCCACTATTCCCATTTTAATATTCTAATTTGGGGTTATTTTTGTTAATTGTTGCACTACATGCTTGTTGATACGATTTTATATAGTCACTGGACTCATGGTTAAAGCTGATTATGAGGAAAGTAGAATCTGAAAGCTTCAAACTGGAGTTTCTAAAAAAACAGAAGTGAACTCATGGTTAAAGGTTTATTGCCCCCCATTTCCCAAAAGCAGAATCCTTGCCAGATTAAATTTGCAAAGCTTCTGGGGCCAAAGAAAATCCATGACCTGCAGTAGTTAAGCTGCAACATACACCCCTTATGTTTATATATAACACTTAATAGCTTCTGTGTCAAGAATATGTTGAAACAATATCATTTCTAGCAAAACGAGGTGTTTTTAGTATTAGGAGGAAGGAGATGAAACTTAGGAGGAAGGTGCATTCAAACTGCAGGAATTGATGAAATCAATATTTCTATGCCCTTGTTGAAGAACATTGAGGATCATAATGGTGAGAACTCCAAAAATCCCAGGAGTTGACAGAGTGTTCACTTGGCAGTCAGGGGCCTCAGGAAGCCTCCAGTCTAGGGTTTGACTCCCACCTGTGTTCTATCAACTCCTGTGGTGGGTCAGTCCATATGGGTCTTTTTCCGGCTGTAATTAGGCCCCGCTAGTGGACGTTGGTATTGATCCCATGATAAGTTGGTCCATTGGGCCGGATGCCGTGTTATCAGAAAAATAGCAAGGACTCCAAAAGCTGCATGTGGCAAAAAGAGGTACTTTGATAAAATGTAATTTGGTAGGCATGGTTGTGGATTTGAGGACGTGTATTTGTGGTGCTTTAGACTTGCAATCAATTAGGACAGCAAAAGTAATCATGGCAAGATGGCTTACGGTAAGATATGACATACTCATGGAGGAATTTATTCCATGTGCGTATGCATCTCAACATTCAGTGGAAAACTTATGTCCCAAATTCAACCAAGTTTGAGTTTACAGATCATTGTGAAATAAATCTGGCATTGTCTTGCTGCATCTCATACACGTTTTGCAGCTTTTACTTACTAATCTTATCTTTTTGTCAGCGGTTGTTCTAATTCAAGTCGTAAATTGAAGAAACGGCATAATAGATAAATGAAATAGCATTTGAATGCATATAAAATTTAATTTTGAGTTAAGCATGGAATTTAATTTTGAGTTAAGCATGGATAATGGCATTCATGCATTTTTTTCAGGCACCACTACCTGCTCCAACCCCCAAGAGAAAGAGTTGAAAAACAAAATAAATAAGTTATAATTAGATCTCCAAACACCACAAAAGTTCTTTTTTCTTTCTTCATTTAGAAGGGAAAATTTTGCTTTGGAGGTATATTTTCTTTTAAATCCACCATCTTTTGTTAGTTTGAAATTCTGTGACATCCCTTTCCAATCCCTTAGGATTTGACCTGCTCGTATGAACCTCAAGAAGTTTCCTTTCGATGTTATGTAGTGAAAGTTGTCATAACCCTGTTCTATTGCATGTACAAACATTTGGGGCATGCAATTGGTATGTCGCCGATTTTAACAGTTGGCCATCGTTGGTGTAGCTGCACTTAGTGCAGTAATGTTGTGGGTTTAATTCTGGTGGAGAGGAGGTTGATACCCCTTGCAGTGGGTGGTTTGGCATTAGTATGCAGCCACATTTTTTTTGACATATTTCTATATGTGCAGATTCTTTTGGAGATTCAACTTGATGGACTTTGGCCCCCTGGATTTGGCATGGATTCAACAGGAAACGAGTTAGCTTTGGTTCCAATAGAACCCTCAAGATCATCTGTGACAATAGCTGGGGGCCCAGCTTTGTCCAATGGTCATTCGACAAGTTACGGTTCCAATTTTTATCAAGGAAATACTGTAAGTTCTGCTTCTGCAGACGTGGAAGATGCTTTTAACATTTCAAGAACTGCCGCAAAAGCAGATAGGGGAGGGTTGGCAGGGTTGCAGAATTTGGGAAATACTTGCTTTATGAATAGTGCTATTCAGTGTTTAGTGCATACACCTCCACTTCTTGAGTACTTCCTGCAAGATTACACTGATGAGATCAACAAACAGAATCCGTTAGGTTTGCATGTATGTGGCTGTTTTGGTTACTTGTGGAAAGTAATTGTGGAGCACTTAGCATAAAGTCTCTAATATATGTTATAGTTGTGCAGGGTGAGCTTGCACTTGCATTTGGTGAGTTGCTGAGAAAACTATGGTCTTGTGGACGGACACCAATTGCCCCTCGTGCATTTAAGGGAAAAGTTGGTCGATTTGCTCCCCAGTTTAGTGGGTTCAATCAGCATGATTCTCAAGTTAGTATTTTTACCCCTTTCTACTCTTGCTGTAATACCCGCCCTTGAATTGCTCGTGTCCTTCAAGGCTCTTCTGCCATGTCTGCAGAGTTTCTCGTGTCCTATTTTTTGGAGAAGCAAATAATGAACAATTGACGGAATTCCATGAAGAGACCGATCGTAAAACAACCACTTGCACTGCATAGGTGATATTTCGAGAGTTAAAAAGTCAGCTAATGCTCATGAAGACAAGTAGATGCAACAATAGTGATTGAGCTGTAAAATATAGTTAATATCATGCTATGAGGAGGGAAGACCTAAATCGATATAGGATGCTCAGGTAAAGAAGTTACGTATTTCATGGAGGCTCAGTTGAAAAAAATGCATTTATTCGATGTAATTGAACCTACATAAAACCCTCGTGGAGCGGAATGGCAAAGTTGTGTTACTTAGTCGATCCCAGGTGATTGTGATTTGGTAGACAAGGCTTCGTTTGGGATTTGTATTCACTGTTGTGAAGCAAAATTCATCTTTCTTTGCAAATTCTGCAAATTGATACATGACACATATTTCGATTTCACTCTCTTCTATCGTACAAAGAGTACAATCTTTCTTCTTCCTCACTAAACCTTAACCACAAAGAGTACAATCTTTCTTCTTCCTCACTAAACCTTAACCATTCCATAAATACAGACACAAATATAGGCTGCTTGACCTTGCATTTCCCAAGTTGTCCAACATCAGTAGTAATTCTGTTATTGGTGAAACTACCATCTTCCACTTCCAAGTGGCATCTAAATTGTCAGGTAGCTTGTGCTTTGACCACGAATTAAGCGATTATCATATGAGGGCATTTTCTGTTGTTGCCCGTGGGACACCAGATTAAGCACTGAGCTCATTAGTGCCCACTGACGCCACTTGATCCTTGATCACAAACCATTTATGGTGAAGGTGGATGATTTGTCAGGGTTGGCCTTCAGCTGAAGGAATGAGTTGGGTTGTGACAGCTGGATGTTGCTTATTTGTTGGCTGCTTGGATGAAGGAAAAAAACTATGCAATTCGATTTCATAAATGTGAGTTAGGCTGTGGGGTTATCCTTAGTAATGGATATGAGCCCCCCTCATGGTATACAGCAGATAGGTGGTGTGATGGGTTGATGGACATTCATTATTGTTTGGTTACATGCATCGCCATTTGGTGGCGCTCTAGGTATTCATATTTCATAATCAACAATATTCAACATAATATTGTTTGGTCACATGCATCACCATCTGGCGGCGCTCTAGTTATTCATATTTCTTCATCAACAATATTCAATGTAAGAAGCATGTTTTGCTAATTGAAATGTACATCTAAACCAAAGTTGTTAATCTCGTACCGGCGGACGTACCGGTTTTGTTACTGGTACGGTATGTACCGGTACTGGTGTGTACCGGTGTACCGTTTCGGATTTGTCGCTAAAATTAATATATATATTTTAAATAATATCTTTTAACAAAAAATCATACTAAACATAAAAATAAAGTATTACTACAATTTAAAAATAAATCATAAAACATAAAAAAAGATGATTTTAGTCTCAAATTATGTCAAATTATCCAAAAAACATATTAATGGATTTTTTAAATTTTTTTAAATACAGACCGGTACGGTACGGTACCGGCCGGTATTGCCCGGAACAGGCCGGAACAAGCCGGAACTGCCCGGACCAGGCCGGAACACTTGCCGGAACGGTATTCCGGTGGTCCGGTACCGTTACGGGGGCGGTACGGGACATACCGGCCGGTACACGGGATTTAGAACTTTGATCTAAACTTATTGGGCATCAGCTTGTTGATTGAACTGACCATCAAAGTTTATTGATGAAGATTGCACATTCCCCTGAATCGTGGTCATTCCAACATTTTTGGTCTGTGCTTTTAGAAAATGTTTGTATTGCACGTTGAGCTACTCATGTTTTCGGTTGGGCAGCTAAAAATTTATCAGAATCAGGATGTTAAGTTAAGCACCATCACAGGATGTCCTCTTCCCCATTAGTGCTTTAGAGCGTTTTAAAGTCCTGTTAATCATTTTTGTACTAGCTATCCAATGTCTTAGTGCTTTGCATGTTGGTGTTCGATTGTTGTTTCATTGTTTGACCACCTTTTGCAGCAAATGTTGAAAACACAATTCCATTGGTCGCCACATCATCCTTTTCCTTGTCAATAACATGAAGAAATAATGATTTTTTACTGTAGGAACTCCTTGCCTTCTTGCTGGATGGACTGCATGAAGATTTGAATCGTGTTAAGCAGAAACCATATTTTGAAGCGAAGGACACTGATGGTCGCCCTGATGAGGAAGTTGCGGATGAGTGCTGGAGATATCACAAGGCTCGAAATGACTCCATAATCGTGGATGTTTGCCAAGTGAGTGTGTCCATTTTTTTATTTGTTTTTGCTCAGTAGTGAGTGCATTATTTTAGGTTCATCTTGTATACTGGTGGTTGAGGCATTATTTTAGAGTTTTATTTTGCAAGTGTAGTTTGTTTAATCGCTAACTTGGTCATGATAATAGAAGTTTTCTTACTGCTGGATAGCTTTCAGTCTTTCAGGTGTAATCTACCAGTCCTTGTCATCCTTGACGATGGTGGTAGCTTAAGACAATTAGTCACTATTGCTTTTTAACAATTGATTCTATACCAATCGTACTATCCGCTGATATATGGCATTCCCTCCTCTGGTGGGCCAGATAGGTTAAAAGCAACTGCAACAGCTTAGTTAAAGGATGGATTATAGCTATTATAGCTAACCACAGGGGGAAAACCACCTCCAGCAGATACTGTATATCCCTTGCTGGAATACCTCCAGCTACAGTTCTTTGCTTCTTCTAGCGAGGAACTGTTCAACAGCAAATGGAGGAGGCGGGAAATAAATAGGGAGGAACAAAGCTTTGTCTTTGCAAAGGACATTGAAAAAATACTGTTTTAAGAGGGAATAGGTAAAAATAGAGAATGCTAGTGGAGTTTTGAAAGAAATGATATCTAGCTAAACTAAAATTATGCCTGTTGAGTAGAAAAAATAGTTAATGGCTGTTGCACTTGCTCTAATGCTGATGTTCTTTAGCCATCAGTTTATCCTTGTTCTCCAAACCAAACCCCCCCCCCCCAAAAAAAACTTGGCTATTAAGGTTCACAAATAGTATACTTCTCTTTCAAAGGTGGTAGTGCAGTAACTTTCCATTTTATACTGTTTTATCAACGAAGCTAACTTCTCGTTTACAAAATCCTCAGGGTCAATATAAATCGACATTGATTTGCCCAGTTTGCAAGAAAATTTCAATAACATTTGACCCCTTCATGTACTTATCCTTACCGCTCCCTTCTACGGTAACTCGGACAATGACAGTGACTGTATTTTCGGGTGATGGGAGTGGTCTCCCGATGGCTTACACTGTTACTGTTCTGAAACATGGCTGCTGTAAAGATCTCACTTTGGCTTTGGGTACTGCGTGTGCCTTAAGGACTGATGAAAGCCTGTTGCTTGCAGAGGTAGCATATATGTTCTAGGCTTCTGTTTTCTGATTACTATGTCTTTATTTTTTTTGTCTGAGTCTTCTGATTTCCCTAACTTTTAACCGCAGGTCTATGAACATGGTATATATCGGTATTTTGATAGCCCTTCAGAACCATTGCCTTCAATTAAAGATGATGAATGTATTGTAGCCTACAGACTTCCAAAGCGGAGAAATTCGACAAGGCTAGAGATATTCCATCGATACCTAGAAAAGTGAGTCCTCATTATTGCATACATTTCTAATAGGTTTCCTAGCCACAAAAGCTATTGAATCCTTGCATGCCTTGTTTGTTTTGGTCTTTAAGTGGAAGAGTGTTCTGTTATCTTATTGTGGTTAGGAGGATGCCTGTCTGTTTGAGTAAATGCATACGGTGCTGTTGGTCCTAAACAACATGCATGATCAAAACCCATACCTCCTGTGATTATTTTGATAAGATTCTATTTCTTGAAAACAAGGAATCTTACAGTCCTAGTCCATTGGATGGATGTGTTATGGTCCTGTATGGACATGTTTCCTTCTAGATGAATTCTTGACTGTGGTATAAAAACAGAAACACAAATAGGTCTTGATTGATGTATTCCTTATCTTAAAAAAACACTATGTTCTTTCTTTGTGTATTCTGCAATTTGTTTATATATATAGAATTTATTCTCTCACATGTCTAGGCCGATGGGCTATAGTGATGTTGCCTCTCTCTAGGGATGTCGAGTCACATAGTGCATTGATTCCTTGAATTGGGCCAGGAAAACCCAGAAACAAAAGGAAAGTCAGAACATAAGTGAAAAGAGGCACGATGTGACCAGTTCTCAAGTCCAGCTGCTATTATGTCCTAGGATAGATTCCACCTTCGCTTTAGCAGAACTGTTTATTATTACTTTTTTATACTTTTTCCTTGTAAATCGTAACTAAAGTATCATTGCTTTCCAGATATTTGCCAGATAATTTGAAAGGAAATGAGAGGAAGCTTGTCTTGACACCCTTGGTTACTTATCTGGAGGGTCCTCAAACTGGAGCTGATATTGAACTTGCTGTTAGCACCATGTTGTCTCCTCTCAAACGGGAAACTTACTGCAGTTCAACAAGTTTTCAAAGCAGCATCAAGGAAAATGGCTCTGCCTCAGAATCTTTTGACGAATCAACAGACAGCAGTGCTACCCATCCTGAACTTGGAAACCAGTCAATAAATAATGTGGAAGTGGAAGATATGTCTGGCATGGAGTTGACTTTTCAACTCTTCATTCCAGATGAGAAGGGTCTGAACTACAGCCCAATTTCAAAGGATACACCCATAAAGTCTGGTCAACCGGTTAAGGTTATGCTAGATTGGACGGATAAAGAAAATCAGTTATACGATACCAAGTACCTAAAGGATCTTCCCGAGGTTCGCAAGACTGGGCTTACTGTGAAAAAAACCAAGCAAGAAGCTGTCTCTTTATTTTCATGCTTGGATTCATTTCTGAAGGAGGAACCTTTAGGGCCTGATGACATGTGGTAGAATACTTAGAACACTTTGATACATGAATATTACATAGTTTCAGGTCAAATCACCTCAGGTATCACAGCCTTTTTGTGTTTGTGTGTGTGTATTGTGTGATTTCAATGCAGGTACTGCCCCCGCTGCAAGGAACACAGGCAAGCCACCAAGAAGTTAGACTTGTGGAGGTTGCCAGATATACTAGTCTTTCACTTGAAAAGGTTTTCATACAGTCGATTATCAAAGAACAAACTGGACACCTTCGTGAATTTTCCGATTCATAACCTTGACTTAAGCAAGTATGTAAAATGCATGGATGGATTAGGACAATCTCATGTATATGAGCTCTATGCCATTATCAACCACTATGGTGGCCTTGGTGGAGGGCACTACTCTGCTTATGCTAAGGTAAACACAAAACATGCAATGTCCGCACGCATAGATTTCCCTCTCCTTTTATTGGACTGGCTGGGACACATACAATATTCCTCTCGGTTGTTAGTGTGGACTTTTGTTTCTTAACCAAGATTTTATTTAGTGCTCATCTAACTTACATAGTTAGGAAAGTATGTTTTTTTATTAAATTGACAGATTAGTTATTATTACTTTTTATATAGATTGCATCAGCTCAAGTAATCTTAACCAAAAGCATTTTTTTGGGCAGAAAAAGGAGCATTACCGGAAGTAGACCCTTTTGTATTTAAAGTTTCATCCAATTTTCTATTGTGCACCAATTATGGGCAAAGTTAAGCCATGTCTAACTTTCAGTCATTTTGAGGAATATGAGTATCTCGTACTCACTTTGTTTCTTTGGCGTTTAGTTTGCATATTACTGGGATATGTAACTTGAAAATTGTGTACAGTGCTGAATTTGTAACATGCGAACAAACGTTTTGCATGCCATGTTAAGTGATTATTCTTTCTATAGGACTCTGAGTTAGCTTGGGCGTTCTTCCTTTTGCAGTTAGTTGATGAGGACAGATGGTATCATTTTGATGATTCCCATGTTTCGCCTGTTACCGAAGCTGACATCAGGACTTCTGCTGCTTATGTGTTGTTCTACCGAAGAGCTAAAGTTGGACATGCTGAATCAGGGGAGCCATCCCACGTCCAAGTGAACTTTTGAAAACCATGTTGGGGGTGCTTGTGTTTCAGTTTTCCTAATCATGGTTCACATGCCGCTATTTTAGAAAAGTTGCTCTGATGGTGTAAGTGTCTTCCCAGCATGGGGTTTCTAGGGTTGTAGAGGAAACATGCTGAGGCCTGTCAGTTGAAGACGACAACAGTGGGTAGACATGAGCAAAATCAGGGTTTCTTTTCAGTTACGTGCTATGTCGGTTAAATAGATCCGGACAATGTGGCAAGAGGACTAGCTTTATTGATTCTCTTACTATAGGTATACTTTTCACAAGAAATTTTGGATGGGTTTACTGTATGCCGATAGGATACTGCATATATTCTTGTTGTGAAGCCTACTCACTTGTAGGCAATTTTCACAAATACTTGTACCGATGAACTTGTTTTGCTTTCCCTCCCCTCTATCCTCATTTGGACCGATAAGGAAGTTAAATGCCATTTTGGTGCTGCCGCTGACTGCCGCTGACTGCCGCTGTCAATTTATATTGTTTATGCTCGTGTTTGCTTTGCTTATATTGAGTATTATAGTTAGTAATCATATGCAGTGTGGTGATTCAGATATGTCTATGTTCCAGTGGTTTCAAGTGCCCTTTTGAGACATTATTTTTACTGAACATAACTTTTTTTTTTGGAGGAACACAGTACTGAACATAACTTGAAAGGGGAAGACTTTTGAGTCTCTCGTTTTATGGGTAGGTGTACTGATCCGTGGAACAGTAACTTGAAAGGGGAAGACTTTTGAGTCTCTTGTTTTTAGGGTAGGTGTACTGATCTGTGGGACAGGATTTGTTAATAATGTATTTAAAATTTTGTAATGAAATGCATGTTAACAGAAATTGGCTAGCAAAAGGTAAATATAATGGAACGTGAAAATTTGTGTACACAGACCGGTCTGTATCCATAGCATTACTCTAATGGAACTTGCAATGAATGTTGTACCCATGGTGTGTACTTGTTGCTGTTAGGTTTGTTCATATGGTTTTTCTAAACTACCTTGATTTGTTATGTATAGTTTAGATGCTTTTTCACTTATTTTGTTTTGATTTTTGGATTAGATGTTAGGAACTATTCAGTGATCTTAGGGCATTATGTGACGGTGCATCGTTCATATTTATGTGAGACTTGTACATTTTGTTATAGGTTTCATATGAGTGTAGGAGGACATTGAAGGTAGGATGGATGTATATTGTTACACATGGGGTCAACTGAATCAATTGAGTTGAAAATTTTCTCGAAATAGTTATATTTGTTTGGGTATTTTAATAATTTTGTTACCACAAAATATTATGTTTTGTCTCATAGATGATATGTCTTGTTCTTTGAAATTATACAGTTTATAAATATTTGATTCAAATTCTTATAAATTCTAAATTCGTCCTTGATTGAAGTATCACGTAAGGGTACTCGAAGATCATTTCATTAACTGTCACATAAATTTTACCAGAATCAAGTCTTTGGCGATGTTAAGCTGCCAACACTTTCCAGTCATGTTAGCATTAACCTAAAAAGCATTGTACATCTAACTCCCCAAAACTATACTCTCGGTTTTCATGCCCTTGTGCTACTTACTATCTTTTTGTTCTCAGCTTTATTCAGACTTATTTCCCAAGTGGTGAGGCTGGATGGAGTAAAAAATTTTACCATGCAGGAGCGCCGCGAATATGTATTTACATGCAGGAGCGCCGCGAATATGTATTTATTATTATTTAAATTTATTTTTCAAAATACTTAATCGGAGTGAGTTTATATATTTTATAAATTTTTTTTATTTTTCTATATAATAATAGAGAATTTTTTTTTTTCAAGAACGACCGTACCTACTGACTTCTTTCTGTCTCCAATCACTAGCTGTCATCTTAAGAAAATCCACTTAAAGCTATATTTCACAAGTGGTTTACAGCACCATTGTGGAAGGATATGGTGGGACTTTAATACAGCTGGATTTATGCTGAAAGCTGATTATTAAAAAGCAAAAGTAATAACTTACAAAATGACAGGTTTTCAAAACTTTATATCTTAGCTATATGAAGTTTCCTTTTATCTATAAGCAGAAAGCAGGAGATGCGACCGCACAACTTCCAAATTTATTAAAAAAGAAAAAAGAAAAGGTAAAAGTCATATATTGCACTAAAAAGAAAAAGAAGCAAATTAATTAATATATAATTTACACAAAAATTTCTTTATCTATCCCTCGGTTTCATTTAACCCCATTCATTTTTTAATTATCCTAATATACCCCTTGGTCTTTTCAAATATAACGATCGAGCCATTTTGAATTAACGCATATGAATACTACGTTGGAACAATGTAAAAATGGAGAGAGTTAAGTGAGATCGAGTGATAAATGAAAATTTTTTTATATAAATTATCCTTAATTAATGCCACTCCACGAATCAATAAGTTGATAAGTAAATATTTACTTATTACGGTGTTTTTTTCATTCAAATTTGAATATACAGAATGAAAGAAGTTATAATTATAACAATTTTGAGTTAACTACACTCAGGGCCAGTCAGGAAATAAATCTCCAGAGACAATCCCTCAGCGCGGGGTAACATTTTTTTTTTTTTGTGTGTAAATATAGAAAAAACGATAGAAACCCACCCAAAAAAATTATTATTAAATGGACAATCAAGCTAAAGTAGGACTCGGACAATCCAAATGTCGAGGCTGACGCTAAGGGTGTGTTCGTTTTAGGGTGTTTCTGAAATAGTTTTAGAAACTGTTTCAGAAACTGTAAGTGTCTCAGAAACTGTTTCAGAAACTGTTTCAGAAACTGTTTCTGAAACTTTTTCTTTTATAGAGAGAAAAAGTTGTCTGGGAGAATGTTTCTGAAACTGTTTCAGAAACTGTTCCAGAAACTTGTTCGAGAGAAAATCTCTCAAACAAGTTAACCGAACACACCCTAACTACACTCACAAAGTAAAAAGGGTACGAGCAATTACTAAATAAACTGCCATCTCAACAAAAAAATGATCTACTAACATATTATAATGTAGTAACCTAGCTGCCTTCCAGTAGCAAAATGTAGCAGCCTAATAAGTTTGGAAATCCCCTGCACAACAATCCAAATAAGAGAAAAAGTAGCAGCACATCAATTCAATGCCAACTACAAAAGGAGAAAAAGTAGCCTCCAATCTTTCAATTGATTCAGCTCACCAAACACCTTCTTGCTCAAGTGGGCCAACCTACTAATAAAACTCATTTGATAGGAAACAAAGAGGTGACGAATGCCCAGCTAAGTTTCTTTGTAGACTTTACTGGAATTTCTTTTCTTTTTCTTTTTTGTAACTACGTGCAGTTCAATTAATTTTTAGACTACTTATTTAAACGTCCACTAAAAGCGAGTTCCAATTAAAATTGAGTCGAAGTCTTGTACCTAAGAATTT
Source organism: Arctostaphylos glauca (assembly GCA_019985065.2). Lineage (NCBI taxonomy): Eukaryota > Viridiplantae > Streptophyta > Magnoliopsida > Ericales > Ericaceae > Arctostaphylos > Arctostaphylos glauca. Next base: position 9,162,919 of record JAHSPW020000009.1, on the reverse strand, counting down.
TGAATCTAAAACATAAAATGAAGCAAAATGTAGTTCCGGGTGGAAGGGTGAAAAGGTAAATTCATCTTTAGACCACAAAACATTTTTTGGGAGTGAGCGTTTGTGTTGTGCACTTAATGCACAATATAGGCAATGTTCAATTTGAATTATAACTTGGAATACTTATTCAGAGAGAAATAAAAAATAAACAATTCAAATTAAATAATGGACGTTATGAGGACCTGATAATAACTGTCTGATACTTGTGCTCTTGCACAACACGGATTGTGCCTACCCATTTTTAGAACCAACACAAGTCTTTCCAGCAACTTTTAAACACTTAATTTTCTTTGAAAACCAATTGACAAACTTGAGACACGTTTAAACTTTCTTTAAACTTTGATTACTAGAATTAGAACTAAACTTTGGATACAAGTTACTAGGAACGTGAAATAACCACTTTGCCCTTAGACCTGTTATTGATCATTTGATTAACTCAGAACACATATTTGAAATGGCAGTTAGTGATCTATGGTGTAATTGGTTTAAGAACGAGTTCCTCCAACGAATAAGACGACGTTGCCTTGGTTTGAGTACCAACATTCGTAACTTCGTATAAAGATGAGTCTCAAATACTTATTTACATGCTTTTGACTTGTAAAAGTTTCGGGTTTATTTGTTGGGCTAACCGTGATATTTAACAAATTGTACGGTTATATTTACCATTTACTGCTTTTGTAAAGATGAAATCCGTATTAAGCTATTTAGAAAATCATGTCTCTATTATGTTCTGATAGAATACCTACAGAATTTATATATTAAAACATGTTAATTACGCCCCGAAATCAAGATATTTTCTAACCAAGGTTTTAACAAACTAAATATACTATTTGTTATGGATAATAAGGGTGAGAAGTAAGAACTACAACCAGTTAATCCAAAGAGTTTGATCACTTTATAACTTTTATGGAATTGCTCCCTAGCTAGTTAAGACGTTGAAGTTCTATCATTTAAATATTACACAAAAGATTATATTTGTTGTCAATATTGGCCAATTATGCACTTAATCTAAGAATCTGAATAGTAGTCCCAAGTTTTGACCAACAAATATATTCAAATTTATCAAAAAAGTTTTGATTATTAATTAGAGTTTAATCTTCACTTAAATATATATCACCTAATCGCATTCAAGGACAGACAAAGAATGCTAAAAAGCTAGAGAAATTAACCCCACCACAAAAACAACTGAGTGCTGCCAAGATGTAAATGTTATCCTCCCTAAAAATAAGACAACATAAGTGGGGTATAAGATATTCGAGTAAAATAAAACAAATACATAGGTTTTCTACAGCTAATAATCCACAAGAATCCTAAGCTCGCAAGGAGAGCTGAACTAAAGATTAACCAAACACAAAAAAGCTCATAATAGAATGATGACTCCAACAAATTAATCCAGTCTTATCTGATAGAGACCTTTGACAAAGCAAGAAGCTCCCCCTTGTTCTCTGTCCGGACAGGCAAAAAACTGAGATGTTCCTTTGACGGTCATTTGAAGTTTTGAATTTTGAACTAAAACCTAAAAAACTAGAGAAATTAACCCCACCACCACCACCCCCAAAAACAACCGAGTGCTGTCAAGATGTAATCCTCCCTGAAATTAAGACAAAATCAGTGGGGTATAAGATATCAACACATTAAAATGAAACAAAAACAGAGGTTCTCTACAGCTAATAATCCACAAGAATCCTAAGCTTGCAAGGAGCAGTGAACTAAAGATTACTACGCACATTAACCAAACACCAAAAAGGCTCATAATGGAATGATGACTCCAACAACTAATCCTGTCTTATCTGTGGCAAATGTGAGGATATAGTGTCGTTTACTTTAATTTCAATGATTGATAGGTAAATTAGGATCCATGAAATCAGCTCACTCAGGGAAAATTACATGTCTCACAGCAACTACATCATTAGTTGAGAAGTAACTTATGAAACACGATAATTCAAGAGGATTAAAGTAAAAAAAATATTCAATGCTCCTAAAATATTGTTCCAAATTGTTGAAAACTCCCCATGTGAAAGCAATCTTTCTCGAGAGATTTGAGCTGCTGGATAATAAACATTGCAGCCATTGTTGACAAATGGGAAGACTTCTGAAATTTGAAAATCCCATATATGATTCAGAAGATTGCGCGCATTTATTGTTTCTTCCTTTTCATTATGCCTCTAAATTGTATGCATTGGGTTGTGTAAAGTGTGTGGCCAGTGGTGAGTGACAAGGTAAAGAGGAAAGGTTAGGGACGAGTGAGGGTGTGAGGGAGCAGAGTGAGGTTTCATTTGAATTTCTTCGTCCGAGAGTTTTTTGTAACTTTGTATATTGTTGATATAAAATGAAATTTTCTACAACTACATATATACCTGTCCCGTCAATTTCAATTTATAAGTATTTTTACAAACATATTTGTGACACTTCTAAAATTGAATTAATATCTCAATCTCTAAGTGTGTTCGTTTTAGGGTGTTTCTGAAATAGTTTTAGAAACATGTCTCTGAGACGTTGTTTGGTTATAAGTGTCTCAGAAACTGTTTCAGAAACTGTTTCTGAAACTTTTTCTTTTATAGAGAGAAAAAGTTGTCTGGGAGAATGTTCCAGAAACTGTTTCTGAAACTGTTCCAGAAACTTATTTGAGAGAAAGTCTCTCAAACTCATAACCGAACACACCCTCGTTTTGAGTGTTTCTGAAACAATTTTTAGAAACAAAACTCTGAGACGTTGTTTGGTTATAAGTGTCTCAGAAACTTTGTCTGGGAGAAAAATGTTTCAGAGACACTTTTTATAGAGAGAAAAAGTTGTCTGGGAAAATGTTTGAGAAACTTGTTCCAGAAACTTGTTTGGGAGAAAATCTCCCAAACACCTAACCAAACATAGCCTTAGTCTTTAAATTCTTATCAATGCGTCTCATAAGCACCGTATAGTTTCTCCAAACGGTACCAGTGCCTATACGGCCACGTGTCCACAGTTCCTTTAAAATCCAACAAGAAAAACTCTAGGGTACCAGAAAAAAAATCAGAAACTAGGCCGAATTCAAAATTCAAAAATGCTACAAATACAATAATTTTGCATAACACAATGCACAACATATCAAAACGACGTAGTTTTATTAAAGAAAAAAACAGATTAAGTTTTGGTTTTCTTTTCCTTAATGAAACTACGTTGTTTTGAGGTGTTGTGCATTGTGTTGTGTAAAATTGTTGTGTTTGTAGCATTGTTCTTCAAAATCAAAGAATTTTCTGGGTTATTTTTTTCGGATATTGGAGCATCTCCTCGTCTAGCAAAGAAGCGGTAAGCAACCTGCGCACGTTAGACAGTAAGAGCTGAGCTAAACTCACCGCGTCTGCAGAGATGGCCAAATAACCCGTGGAAGAGCTCTCCGGCGGCAACTGTGATGACGGCGGCGAAGAACTGATATTTGTACCGCCAATGCTAGCGTTAGTGACGGCGTTTATTCCGGCAATTCCCAGAGGATAGGCTTGTGTTCCGTCGGGCTTGAACAAGCCGTAGTTCCTCTCAGAGGTGGGCCCGGGCTTCATGTTCTCGTTGAACAGAGCAAAAACGAAGATATTCAGGTCGGAATTCGGCCTTAACGGCGTTCCTTTCTTCTGAGCAATCAGCTTCATCAGATTTCCATTATACTTCTTCGCATTCTCAGGAGTTGCTCCGGCTTCGTCTTCGTCTCCCTTCGACGGCCAACCAGTCTCCGATATCTGCACCGCTAGTTTCTTGTACCCTAGCGAACCGAGAGCGGAATACACGGCGTCGATCTGCGCGAACAACATGTTGTCGTAGCGAAGATTCGAGACCGGATCAACTGTCCCCGAATTCGGCTGAAACAGAACGTAATCCATCGGGACTTGCTTCGGATTAGCTTTGTAGGCGAAGTACGGATACGCATTTATAAGGAAATTCGAACCGGTTTTGACATGGAAATCCAAGATCTGAGTGATACATCCCTTCAGATCTCGCCGGAAAGCTCCGGCGGATGGCGGATACGACGTCTCCAGCACAGCTAGCGAGTGCGCCGTAGTGACAGTGACCTGCTTGTCCAGATTTAGGTTCACGAGTGCAGTGTGGACGCTTTGCATCGCCGGAAAAAGGTTATCGTTGAGGGAAGTGTCGTTGAACGTCAACACTTCGTTTCCGACTGTGATGCAGCTGATTTTGGTGGCAGGTAAATATGCTTGAACGTTTGCCTTCACCCAGTCCAGGGCCTTATCCGGATCTCTCATCGTAGCTAAGTACTCATTTCCGAGTCCGACGATGAACTCGACACTAGTGTTCGCAAATGCCTTGAGCACTCGAGCATCCGCGTCGTAGAGCTTGACTTTAGTCGCACCGATTAATCGTACAAGCGGAATTACGTTTGCAGGCGAGGGGAGATTGTTCGCAATCTGGCCGTAGTTTATGCCGACGGCATCAACCATCGCCGGAATCACAAAACCTAAACATGTAAGCAGCATTCCGAAGTGTGAATAGCGTCGGAGAAAGAAAAGCAATAAAAACAAAAAAACAGACGATCCGCAGAGACGAGTATAAATGGCAGTACGTACCAACGAAGATGAATAGAAGTAATGAGGAATAACAGTTGAGGTGCCTTCTGTTGAAATCCATGAGGAGTGAGGTTGAAGTAGAGAGAGAGAGATTACAGGAGGATCGAGGTGACGCCGTCAACACGCCTGTGAATGTTGTTCACGTCGACGCCTACAAGTTCGCAGGGGGTTTTAGGGTTGCTCAGAAGGCGGATGCCCGTTTAACTTTGACAAATACCTGAGAAAAGTATTCAGCTAAATTAATTTTGTTTAGTGACTGACACCTTGACTAATTTGACCACAGTGACCAGTCCTTAATTTTTCCTAACGACTCACTGCGTTGCACAGGTATGGACTAGTACTACCATGATCGATCTCTCTCTCCTCTCTCTCTCAATTTGAGGAACCAAGGTGCGTCATCTCTTTTAACATCGAGACGCTATTCATTTTCTATTCTTTTAGGGAATACTGTGCTGTTTTGGAGCTACGCGACGTCCTTTCGCTTTCCCGTGTAGCCTTTTTGATTTTATTAGTTACAAGATAATTTAAAATATTTAAAAATTAGAAGAGTGAGGATTGAGAGTTTGAAACAGAACGGAGAACTTATTATTAATCAAAATAATATCGTTTTAAGTATATAAAATATTGTTAATTTCAAAATTGTTTGATTGTCCGGATATTATTTTATGTGTCAAAACGACAGTATTATGACGACGTATGCACATCAAAGATCGAGTCTAAACTTAAAGCGAGGAGTTAAGAATCTTGCTAAAAGATTACCTTAGCTGACGAAGTGTCTGTTTGGTGGCTTGATTTTTGGATTGTGAATTACCCATTAACTAATTTCATGTGCT